>ML801252.1:0-27308 GCA_009831015.1 Picea engelmannii | reverse complement strand
CCAGTGAGAAGTTAGGGCGCGGGTTGCTTGTTTTGAGTGGTTTTTTGAGGAATTACTCAGCATGGCTTTGGCTAGGAAGAGGCATGAGTTGGCCTGATGCCAGGTAAACCTGTATGGTGCATTTTAGGGTTATAACACCATCCGTCTGAGGATGATAAGATGAACTAAACAACAAGTTAGTTCCCAGCTTCTTCCATAAGGTCCTCCAGAAATTCCCTATGAACTTAGTGTCTTTGTCCGAAACTATGCTCCTTGGTAAGCCATGAAGTCAAATGACTTCTTTGAAAAATAGGTTTGCGATGTGAGCCGCGTCATTGGTTTTCTGACATGGGATAAAATGTGCCATCTTGGAAAATCTATCCACCACCACAAAGATCGAATCAAATTGTCCTTGTGTTCTTGGCAACCCCAATACAAAATCCATGCTAATCGCATCCCACGACCTTTCTGGTATGGGCAATGGTTGATAAAAACCCGCATTCTGCTTCCTCCCCTTCGAATGCTAGCAAATTCTGCATCTGTCCACAAATATCTTGACCTCTGATCGTATCCCTAGCCAAAAGTATGATTCTCTCAGCTTTGCAAATGTCTTGTCATGAACGAAATATCCGGCCAATCCTCCATTGTGTTTCTCCTTCAACAGATTCTCCCTCATGGAGCAATTTGGAATACAAAACTAATTGCCTTTAAACAACAATCCTTCCTGGATCATGTATTCGGCCCAATGGCTTTTATCTCTGAGAACTGGATTCTCAGTTGCTTTATACGCTTCCTTGAAGTCTGGATCATCTACATACATGTCTCTGAGATCCTCAAAACCCAATGTTTTGACTTTGAATTCCTGCAACAACAAACACTTCCTGCTCAAAGCATCAACAACTTTGTTAACAGTACCAAAAATATGTTTAATCACAAATGTAAAGTTCTTCATGTATTCAACCCACTTAACATGCCTCTGATTCAACTTCTCCTGTTGAGTCACAAACTGTAATGCATGGTTATCACTATATAAAACAAATTCCTTCGGAATCAAATAATGCCTCCACTTTTTCAATGTCTGAATGATGGCATAAAACTCCTTATCATACGTGGAGTATTTCAATTTCGCCTCATTCAGCTTCTCGCTGAAATATGCAATCACCCTGTCTTCTTGACTTAAGACTGCCCCTATTGCAAACCCACTTGCATCGCATTTCACCCGAAATGTCTTCTGGAAATCCGGCAACACCAGAACAGGTTGTTCCGTGATCTTCCTTTTCAACAAATTGAAACTCTTTTCAGCCTCTTCAGTCCAGTAAAAGATTTGTCTTTTCTTCACTGTGTCCATCATCGCTGCGCTGATTCCACTGAACTTCCTAATGAACTTTTGGTAGAAACTAGCCAACCCATGAAAACTTCTCACCTCAAATATATTCCTCGGTGATGGCCAATTCTTGATCACTTCCACCTTATCTGTATCCATCCTCAACTCATTTGCCGAAATAACAAATCCCAAATAAATGAGCTTTGTCTTCATGAATGAGGACTTCTTCATGTTTATCAATAACTTCTCCTGCTGCAATTTTTGCATCACTGTAGCCAAATGCTTCAGATGCTCTGCTGTTGTTTTACTGAAAACCAGTATGTCATCCAAATACACGATGACAAATTTCCCAATGAACTCCCTCAGGACTTCGTTCATCAACCTCATGAAGGTACTCAACACATTTGTTAAGCCAAACGACATAACAATCCATTCATACAACCCCTCGTTGGTTTTGAATGTTGTCTTCCATTCATCACCTTCTCTCATGCGAATCTGGTGATATCTTCTTTTCAAATCAATCTTCGAAAAATATTTGGCTCCGCTCAAGAAATCCATCAGATCATCCATCCTCGACAATGAAAATCTGTACCTGATGGTTATTTTTTTGATCACCCTTGAGTCGGTACACATCCTCCAGCCTCCATCTTTCTTCGGACTGAGTACTGTCAGAACATCACATGGACTCAAGATTTCCCTGACCAAACCTTTGTCCAACAACTTCTGGACTTGTCTTTTGACCTCTTCATTCTCTTGCGGCGTCAATCTGTACGCGTCTTTATTCAACGAACTAGCTCCTGGTATGAGATCAATATGATGACTCACACTCCTGATTGGTGGCAACGAATGAGGTAATTCGTCCACTACAATGTCAGCGAACTCTTCCAGCAGCTCCTGAACCTCCTCTGGAAAATCATCCATTCTTGTGCTAGTCAGAACAATCCTCGATTTCCTGACCACAATGAACTGTGGATCCTCCTTCTTCTTAACCTCGGTAAGAAGTTCCTTCCCACTCATGAGAAGTATAGTTTTTCTCACTTCCGGCTTCACCTCCTTATCTTTAATTGGAAGCAACATGTGTGTCCTCCCATTCTTCTCTAAGGTATATGTATTCGTCCTCCCATCATGAATCACATTTCTATCATATTGCCATGGTCTACCCAGAAATAGATGACAAACATCCGTAGGAATAACATCACACAAGATCTTATCATTATATCCTCCTATCTTGAATTCAACTAAACATTATTTTGTGACAGTTACCTGGTGTCCTTTCTGTAGCCATGAAACTCTGTATGGGCTTGGATGATCAGTCGTCTCCAGCTCCAGATTCTCTACCATCTCTGTAGATACGAGATTATTTGTGCTACCACTGTCCACTATGACCTTGCATACCCTGTCCTTGGTCTTGCAAGCAGTCCTAAAAAGTTTGGTCCTTTGGATCGAACTCTCCACTTCTTTCTCTGGTGTCAAAAGGACTTTTCGCATTACCAGTGATCTTCCATCTTCAGTATCCTCCGCCTCAACATTTCACCCCTGTGCTTCGGTGATGTGAGTCTCTCCACTGTCCTTCTTTTTATCTAGACACTCGAATGACTTGTGCCCATTTTTTCCACACGTGAAGCATGTGATTACTCCACCTCTTCCTCTTCCTCTACCTCTGGTACGAGGAAACCTATTATTATCAGCATATCCTCCTCTCTGCTCAGTATGCTATTCTCTTTGTTCAACGTATTGCCCTCGTTGTGAACTTCCACCTCTCTCTACTCGAGTCTGAGGTTTCTTCCAGTCTTCCTTATGCTTCTAATATTTTTCTTGGGCAACCGATTTGCCTCTGGGATGACTTCGGCCTCTGCCCTTTTGACTTTTCTTTCGGCTCAGCTTTTCCTCAGCTTTCAGAGCCATCTGATAAGAATCTTCCACCGTTCATATGGTTACCATGCTCATCTCATCCTAGATGTCGTATCTCAAGCCATTCATATATCTGGCGACTTTCTCATCATCGCTCTCCCGATGACCTGCCCTGATGTTCAGTCTGTAGAATTCCTCACTGTATTCTTTCACTGTCATCAGTTTCTGTCTCAGGTTCTGCATTCTCCTGAACAAAGTAATTTGATAGTCCCTCGGGATGAATTTCGCCTTCATCTTTGCAATCATCCTGTCCCAGCTCTTAATTTTCTTCTTTCCTTGGCAATGCCTATCCGCTTGTAGTTCATCCCACCACAAGGCTGCATGTCCTTTTAATCTCGTGACGACATGCCTGACTTTCTTGTCCTCTTCAATATCTTCATAGTCAAAATAGGTGTCCAGAGCTCTAATCCAATCTAGAAGCTCTTCTACATCCAGATTTCCCTCATAAACTAGAATGTCCATTTTCACCTTTGCACCCATTCTTGCAACAGCTTTAAGCAAGAGCTCATTTGTTGCATCTTCTGCTGTGTCTTCTTCTTCTCCATGTCCAACATCATCTTCATTTTCGGATTCACTGACATCTCCTACATCAGTTGTGCGCCTTTGTC
Organism: Picea engelmannii; assembly: GCA_009831015.1. Taxonomy (NCBI): domain Eukaryota; kingdom Viridiplantae; phylum Streptophyta; class Pinopsida; order Pinales; family Pinaceae; genus Picea; species Picea engelmannii. Next base: position 23,486 of record ML801252.1, on the reverse strand, counting down.
TTATCTCCATGTCCACAACTCTAGCGCGTAAGTTATTCAGATCTCTTTCTACTTCTGGATTCTGCACTTCTCTACCCCTTCATCTGGGCATTTCCCTTTCCTCCTCTGGATTGGGTGATTGTCTATCTCTTCTCCTTGGCGGCATGATGAATTCTCCTTTTCCCTGCTATAGAAAGAAAAGAAGCTTTTCTATGCTCTGATACCACTTGACGCAGGTGCACTCCTCAGGCCACGTCCGCTCACAGGATCTTCTCCTTCCTCGGCCTGAAGAACACTAACCGGTCCTTCTATTTCTCTATCGGGAAATCTTCACCCACAAAACTCTTCGCGCGATCCCCCTCTTTACTTATCGGGGAATTGGACTTCGCAGTATCGCGAGATCAATGGTCGAGCGCTGGTGTTTCGGATCCCCGAACCCCGATGCAAGTCAACGCTGACCCCTCCTTTGCCTGTCGGGACTTATCCTATCACGATTTCGCCACTCGTGATGTCAAGCAATTCACTTTACCAACTCTCGACTCACGAGATGCTGAAACTCCGATGAGCTCGCTTGCTTTGACTTTTCAACGATCCCTTATCCCGTCGGGACTTTGGACTTCGTGGGATCGCGAATCCTAATGTTAATATTTTGGGACTTCTCTCCACGAAACTCCGACAGCTTGTGCCACCTGTTCTCCACTAACTCCGTTGTGGGCCATGCTATCCTTTAGCTGTCGGGATATCGCATTTCACGATTCCAAATTGCAAGAGTATCCTGTCCTCGAAACCTCCAATACTCTGAACCCCGACTTCTTCAGATCTTCTGACACATATCCCTCTCGAGATCCACGGCTATGATCCCCTCGCTGTTTCGGAACCCAAAAGGTCTCAGGCTCTTGACTTTTGAAACCCCGATATATCGATGACTTCTGGTTCCTGCCACCTATCCCAACAGATGGACGGCTCTGAGCTCGTCAGGGTATCGCGTTTTGTGATTTCGCGATTCTTGTTGCTATATTCACGGGACTTCAACCCATGAAACCCCGATGCACGATGTACGTGTAGATCTAACAGCCTTGACCGACTTGGATCAACGACTCTCCTCCTCTTGAGCTTTTAGCCTTTAGGAAATATGACACTGTATCTCCCTTACACCTCCGTAAGATCCCACGACCCATGGAGATTCGCGGTTTCTCCTCAAAGAATACCGACCGTCTATCTTTCCTGATGAATTCTGTGAAATGAACCAAGTATTCCTCCATGAGGACTTATCCACCTGCGTGCACAATTGCAACGCCTGTTATGAACTCCCAATCATGACTTCCCTACATAGTTCTTCAGCAGAATTCAAAGGCCTATCCTTCCTAATCTTTCTCACCACTCTGAGTCTTAGAGAAGATTTGGTTTGTGCGCACTCCTTGCGGCAACCTTCAGATACCTTCAAATATCTGAGAATTCTTCGACTCTGTGCACACCTGCAGCAACAGTCCTTCAATGCTCTGCTCAGATTCACAAACTGAGACTTTCCTTAGCCTGCGCACTCCTTGCATGGCTCTTATAACCCAATTTCACTTCTGGGTGAACAAGAACAAGAGTTAAACTATCTGAGCCTTCTGTCAACGCACTCCTTGCGGATGACTTTAACTGCACTCCTTGTAGGAATCCTTGCTCAAATAGAGAAATAGTTGAAACTCATTTCTTCTCCTTCCTTTCTCAGATTTCAAACACTCAGCAAGAAATCATTCATACATAGCATGTAAAACAAATGCATAACATGAAGTAAATACTCATGAGCATAGCATTCAGCACACATACACAAAGAACAAAACAAAACCATGGAGTTTAATCAACTTCTTCTATTAATTCAAGCTCTGTACATGGGTTTTCTTCCACAGCTCTCTGCTTCTCTTCTTCTCAATGCTTAGACTTATGTTACAATGCACAATGAGGGTGTCTATATCCCGTTTCCCTCTTTTTTTCTAAAACTGTCTAATCTAATATTAAAATCCTATCTACCTACATTAACTACATTAAATGCCTTCTATCTACTAAGGATGAGAGAGTATGGCTCAAGGTCCCGATTAAATTTACAAGTGTGCTTCATTAAATCTCATTAATGTTCGCGCAACAGTTTCAAGGTGTTTTCAAAAATTTGTGTTGGCTTGTCTAGCTGTCCACTTGCATTCCATGCTGGCTCACTTGAACTGGGAGATGCGCCTACATCACAAACCCAAAAATCCTCTAAGATTCTTCAATGTTTTGGGAATCGCTAAGTCCATCATGGCCTTAATATTGTTAGGGTCTACCTTGACACCTTCATGAAATAAAATATGACCCAAATACTCTACCTCATTCACCCCAAAGAAACATTTGGATGGTTTGGCATATAGTTGTTGCTCGTTTAGTAGTTGTAACACCTTGTCAACATGTCACACATGATCCTCCCAAGAGTTTCTATAGATTAGTATATCATCAAAAATACTAACACAAATTTTCGAAGGAAGGGATTGAAAATGGAATTCATCAACCCTCGGACTGCGGAAGGTGCATTTGTAAGGCCAAAAGGCATGACCTAAAATTCATAATGGCCTTCATGAGTTCATAATGTTGTTTTGGGGATATCTTCTTCCTTCATTCTAATCCGATGATACCCTGAACGAAGATCCAACTTTTTGAAATAGATTTCTCTGTGTAGTTCATCTAACAATTCATCAATGATGGGAATGGGAAACTTATCTTTAATAATGATCTTGTTGAGCTCTCTATAATCTGGACACATACGCCATGAGCCATATTTATTGAATACCATTACCACTGGTGTAGAGTAAGAACTTTGGCTAGGTCTAATAATGCCATCCTCTAACATTTATTCAACCATGCACTCAATTTAACTCTTCTGGGAATAAGGGTATATGTATGGCCCAATGTTAGGAAGAACACTCCCAAGAATTAGGTGAATATCATGATCATGATTTAGAGTGGGTGGAAGACCTTTGGGAATATATTCAAATACTTTGGAATGATTATCAATGATCCCTTGGAGATCTAGGGGAATAGATGGCCTATATGTTTGAACATCTAGTGAGCATAGTTGTGCAATTACACCTTGATTCCCCTTTTTAAATAATTTTGTCATGCCATTGGAGCTTATCACCCTACTGAGTTTCCATGTCATACCTCTTAACTCAATTTCTTTTCCTTCCAATGAAAATTTCATGAAAAGTTCTTGAAAATTAAAAGCCATTGTTCCTAATGATTGCAACCATTGGATTCCTAGTACGGCATCAACACCACCCATGGGTATAGAAATAATTGGAATATTCATTACATATTCCTCCATAGTAAGACTGATCTTATTGCATTTTCCTGAGCAATTGATAGTTTCTCTATCTGCAATCATTACTTGAAACTATGGTGCTGGATATACAAAGCAATTGAGAGCTTTGGCTAATTTATAGTGAGTGAAATTATGAGTACTACCATAATCAATTAGGACTATTACATTTTTCTTTTTGATATATCCTTCGATCTTGAGGGTTTGAGGAGTGTTAATTTCAGCCAATGCATTACACGATATCGTGAGAGTAAACTCTTCAAAAGAAATCGCGTCTACATTTTCATCTTGAGATGGCTCCTGTTCTTCTTATTCTTCTTCTTCCTCTTCACAATCTATGTAGAATAATTTATTCTCACCACACTTATGTCCCTTACTATACTTGCTATCACAATTAAAGCATAAACCTTTTCCTTTTCTTTCCTCCAATTGTTGAGGTGTCAACCTGGTAGGTTGAGGTGTTTTAGAAGAAGGAATATTATTCTCTCGATAGATGTTAGGAGTGGTCCTTCTAGTAGCCATAGCCATATTTTTACTTTCAACATTTCTTTCCACCCCAAATGAATTCTCCAATGATTTGGGTTCCCAAAGACAAAAGTCATGTTGAATGTTATCCCTTAAAGTTCCTATGAATACATCAATCAAGTGCTCATCTGGAATATCTGTTATCTTTATATTCAATCTTTGGAAGTTCTCAATGTTCTCTGTAACTGAGCCATTTTGCTTGAGATTTATCAATTGGCTAAAGAAGGTATTGCTCCTTGTATCCTCATAGTGTGCTATCATTTCTTCCGTGAAAATTGTCCAACTGACGAGTGATTTGCGAGAACAAAGCCATCGATACCACAAAAATTGATTGGGTTATAAATATAAAGAAGCAATTCATACCTTTTGTGTATGTGGCACATTATGTAGATCAAAGAATTGCTCCATTTGGAGTATCCATGTGATTAGGTCCTTGCCATCAAACTTCCTCATATTGATCTTAGGAAAGTGGTTGGTCTTCAATCCAAATTTAGGGTTTCTCCATTCTTGATTTATCTTCCTTGTGTCCTCATCATGAATTTCATGGGATACATTTTCACTTTTAGGTGTCCTCTCTATTAGGAAATTTTTCAATCCTTCCATGATCTCCCCTTTTAAACCATCCATCTTAGTATTTATTGAACCCCTCATCTCTTGTAGTTCATCTTTTGTTACTGTCTTCTTTTGTAAATCATTTATGTCTCTACACATTTCTTCACCTTCATCAAGAGTCCAAGTAGAATTGTATGGAGGCTTATTTGGTGTAGAAGTTCCCTTTTTTGGTGGCATGTTGGTCAAGTATCACTTTAAACCTTGATTTTGAGGTGGTTCTGCTAGACAATCTTCCTTTTATTGTATATCCAAAATTTCGACCCTTCTGGGTATGCAATTTTCTTTTTTGTAGTTCTCTTATATTTCTTCTCTGCAATTCCATAGGTCTGATCAAAATTGGATGTGCCAAGTGGAATTTACAGTAACTTCCCCACAACTTGTTGATTTTTGGACTTTCCAGGAGATCTCACTTGTATAGCGTGCCCCACACAAAATAATTCAAATAAAATTATGAAAATCATACCAGAAATACTACGGACCGTCCACTATCCAATGCAACTAGTCTCACTCAATTTTGATACTCTACGAAGAAGTTATAATTGTTTTACCTGGAACACCTGCTTGAGACTAGTCAGATACCCTATCTTCCACAGGGTGTATCTACAAATTTAAGATGACCTAGAAGATGAAATTTTTACCACAGATACCTTACTAATTTATGTGAATAGCCTTGAGATTTCAGGGTCTGAAACATTACAGAAAAAAAATTAGAGTGAAAATTCTGCAATGACTCAATTCGGGATGATTCCAGAACCCTATCTTACACAGGCTTTATCTCCAAAATTATAAGGCCTCGGGAGCTAAACTTTTAACCCAACGTGCCTTGATCCGTTCCTATAAATATCCTCCAAGTCATTCCTTCTGAAACATTGTAGAAAATAAGTTATGGTGAAAATTCCAAGGTATCTTAGATGTAGCAACAAAACCCCAAGACCTTGAGCTCTGATACAATATGTTAAGAACCAAATATCAATATAGCATAGAAAAACCTCATAATAAGTACTCAACGCCTTGAAAAAGAGATAATTCTAGGTAATAAGCTTCTTTCAGGGGGAAACCTCCTTATACCCCACATAAATGTCCAAATACAAGATGATTCCAAATGAAAATGTCTCCTTGGTATATATAGGAGACTAGGAGGTACAATTACAACTAATAGACTAAAGCCGACATAAATTAAATAACATTACTAATGTAATATGTACCAATTAAGGGATAATGAGCCACTATTTAGGGCTTAACATCTAACTGAGAAAAAAGAATTTCAACTGTTCCAGGCCGGTGCCTTTGGCAATCACTTGGGCCCCAAATCCCAAAAAACGTCGGTTAGGGCCTCAAAACGGCCCCAGAAGTTTGGGACTCGAAACAATGCTAAGGTGGAAAATTGTTTTTCGAGCCAGTGGAATAGGTGGGTGGCCACCGATATCCACCTGGATCAACTGGTTTGTTGACGATTTAAGGGTATACAACTTTTAATTTACAAAAAAAAAACTATTGCTTCCCGCCCTCCCACCTCTCCATAATATTCATTGGTAAGAAACTATGCTCTTTGCAAATGAAATTGGTATACATGTTGTTTTTAGTTTTTATCTTAGTTTAATTTTTTGGTTGATAATTTAAGATTTAGATAGTCTTATTTTTTGTGTTTTTAAAGAAAAACTTTATTTTTTATATTAATTTTGTTTTCTATCTTTTGTATCATTTTTTTTTTGGATGTTTGATCCGTATTTTATGAGCAGAACGAAATGAATACAGGTTCTTAACAGGTTCTTAACAAAAAATAATAGAGATACAATAAAACTGGTTTTCTATTCAATAATGAAATAAGCTGAAACTGTAAAATGCAGTGGAAACAAGCTTGCTGGAATGGTGGTGGCTTATCTCTGAGAAGAGATGTGACGGTAGTGCGCATTCACAAGAAGAAAGTTACAATGAGGCTCTAAAGGCCTTTTTACAATAAGAAGGAATGACAAAAACCCTAGACATCCAAAAACCTAACCCTAGGAGATGAAGCACCAAAAGTCACGTGGGCCCCGTTTGGGTAAGTTAATACATCAACTTCTCGGGGTCGTAACTTTTGCATACGATCTTTGTTTTAGGCGTGTGATAGCCCGTTGGAAAGGTATCATTGAGGAGATTCATTTTGGGGGTGCATTCATGCCTTTGACTATCATTAAGGAGCTCAATCCTGAAAAACCTTCATTTAGGCCCTCAAAATGGCCCCGGAAGTTAAAACTGCTAAATATAGTAAATTGCCAAAATTGTCAGAAAATTGTTTTGAGCCAGTTGGAAAAGGTGGGTGGCCACCGATATCCATCTAGATCAATCCTCCCTCCTTAGGAAGCAATGGTCTCCATTGCATTGAGGTCCTCCATAAGATGAGGAAATTTCTACTGAATTTGGCCCCAGGTGAGCCACTTGCCTTGGTGCAAGAGATGCCCTGCTTTGACAACTCAATAAAGTTGGATCCTTTGTTGTCGAGTTCCCTTGATCTATTTGTCCACAATATGATCATTGGATGCCTGTTGTAGGCAGTCAAGTTTGATCTCTGTTGGTGTCAGTTGTTTTTCTACTTCTGAGGTGTCCAATAATGGTGGGAAATAAGGGCGAAGGAGATCCACGTTGAACATTGGGTGAAGACCAAGGAAAGGAGGAATGTTAACCTCAAAATAATTATCCCCCATGGCCTTGGTGATAGTGTATGGACCATAATGGAGTGGGTGAATCTTCCGATGGGGTCCTGTAAGGCATTCTTTCTGCAAGTGCAACCAAACTTTGTTGCCCACCTGAAACTTATGCGGTACCCGATGTTGATCATGGTGTTGTTCGTACTTGTCATTGGACTTCTGTAGGATATCCTGAACCTGTTGGCAGATGTGTTGGATCCACTCAATGAACCAGGTGGTTTTGTCAACTTCAATTGGAGCAGGAGATGAGTCGGGCGAGGTGACCGCAAAGGGAAGTGCAACATCTATGGGTCCCAGTGGTTGGAATCCCAACCCCACTTGAAAGAGGTTGTGGCCAGTTGAGCTATGCAGGGCTTGGTTGTAGCTATGCTAGACATAGTGAAGGCTCTCATCCCATGTGTGAGGGTGATTTGAATTATACATGCGAAGGATATGCACAGTCATTCGATTTACAACCTCGGTTTGGCCATCTGTCTGGGGGTGGAAGGTCATGGATTTGGTGAGCTTGGTGTCCAGCAGTGACCAGAGGCTTGACCAGAATGTGCTGAGAAATCGACTATCTCAATTTGAGACAATGGTTTGTGGGATTCCAAAATGTAGCCAGACTCATTCAAAGAAGAGCTTGGCAGTGGCCTTTGCTGTGATGCTCTTCTTGCAGGCAACTAGAATCACCATCTTAGAAAAGTGATCAACAACCACAAAAACACAGTCATTTCCCTGCTTGGTGGATGGGAGGCCTGAGATGTAGTCCATTGAGATGGATTCCCATGGCTTTCCAGGAGTAGGAAGAGGGGTGTACATGCCCTGTTTCTTAGTGGTCAGTTTGGCAATAGCGCAGGCAGTGCAAGACCTGATATACTTGCTGACCTCCTGTCAAAGTTTCGGCCAGTAGAAATGTTTTTGTAGCATTGCCACTGTCTTTTCAATGCCGAAGTGTCCTGCCACCCGACTGTAGTGGGTTTCCTAGATCATCTTTGCTCACTCACTTGATGGAACATAGATATAGCCCAGATGACACAACAACCTATCCTGAAGATGGAAATTATCGACAACTGCGTTTGCACCCAACATTTGGTAGGTGGTGGCGAAGTCAAGGTCTGTCTCATAGAGTTGGGTCCATCGAGATGTCTCATGGCCGCAAGAGTCTAGCACCATGGTGAGTGCCGCGACTGGTGGTCTACTGATACAATCAGTGACGTGATTGGTGCTTCATGTTTTATACTTGATGTTGAGGTGGAATTGCTACAAGTATGTGGACCACTTTTGATGGTGGTCATTCTGCAATTTTCCCTGTGTCTGCATGAACTACAATGGCTTATGATTAGTGTGGATGACTGTCTCTTTCCCAAGAATGTAATGTCTCCACTTGAGGCATGCTTGCACAATGGAGTACATTTCTTTGTCGTGAGTAGGGTACTTATGGACAATATTTGATAATGTCTCACTATGATAGGCCATGGGGTGGCGGTGTTGAGTGAGAATGGTGCCCACAACATAGTCTGAAGCATCTTTCTCGATCTCAAAAGGATGTTGTAGGTCTGGTAGTGAAATTACTAGGGCTGAGCACAAGAACTACTTCAAATCATCGAACACTTGTTGTTGGGACCGACCCCACGCAAATTTTGCCTTACCACCACCCCTGTTTATTTGGCTGAGGGCCCATGCAATATGGGAGAAACCCAACACGAACCTGTGGTAGAAATTATCAAGGCCCAAGAAGCTCCAAAGCTCAGTGAGTGTTGTTGGGGCTGGCCAGTCACGAATTAATTGGATCTTGGTTGGATCCACATGTATGCCATGCTGATCAATGATGTAGCCTAGGTAATGGACCCTATCCATGCCGAAGGAGCATTTTTCCAAGTCGGCGTATAGCTTGTGCTATCGCAGGGTGTGTAGAACCTGTTGAATATGCTGCAAGTGTTCGGCCGAAGTCTTGCTATAAATTAGAATGTCATCCAGATACACCACTACAAAAATATTGGTGAATGGTCGCAGGATATCGTCCATCATCCTCATGAAAGTTGCTGGAGCATTTATCAGACCAAAGGGCATGACCAACCATTCAAAAAGGCCTTCCTTTGACTTGAAGGTGGTCTTCCATACATCTGTCTATTCTATCGGGACCTGGTCGTAGCCAAACTTCAGATCAATATTATTGAAGTATTTGGCCCCCATGATTTGATCAACGAGGTCATCGATTCAGGGAATCGGGTATCGGTTTCTGACTGTGATTTTATTCAGAGCCCGATAATCAATACAGAGTTGCCAGGTTCCATCTTTCTTCTATACCAGCATGATTGGGCTCCTGCAAGGTGATGAGATGGGGCAGATGTGCCCATTGTGGAGCAATTCTTGGATCTGTCACTTGATCTCCTCATTCTCTAACAAAGAGTGACGATAGACTGTCCCATTGGGTAGCGGTGCATCGGGGGTCAGATCGATGGGCTGTTTGACCTAGCAATGTAGAGGTACCCCTGTAGGTGAGGAGAAGATATCTGAGTATTCTTCCACGACCTTATCTACTTGCTTCTGTTGTGTGGATAGGTCAACCGCAGAGACCCTGGATGTGGTTGTGATCTTTTGCTTATTCTGAGAGTGAATCATGAAGAAGACAAACTTTCCCATCTGAGAGATGACCTTCTTGCATTACTTAGTAGAGATCAAGGAAAAAACACTAGGTGGGACCGCCTCGGGTATCCTGTACAATTTCCTGTTCAAAGTAATAATAACACTACGAGGCCTAGACTCATATACAACATGAAATTTCCATAAATAAGGTTGGCCCAAAAGAAAATCACAAACTTTGAGAGGAGAAACATCACACAATACCTTGTCTTTGAAGGGCTTGATGTCGTACGACAGTTGACACTGTTGGCTGACGCCGAGATCGCTTCCTTGGTGGAGCCATCCAATGGCATACGGTTGTGGGTGCAACATTGTTGGTAGCGCTAGCCGCTTGATGACCTCTGCTAAGATGAGGTTCTTTTGGCTACCGCTATCAACGATGAAGTGCAGCGGGGTGTATTTTACCCACATTTGTGAATAAAAGAGGTGCTCTCCTTCTTCTGACTCGTCTGGTTCACCAGGCTGGAGCTTGGTGGTAGCAACGGTGGCACTGGGTTCTGCATCAATGATCCATCTTCCCCTTTTTGGTTCCGTCTCAAAGTCATAATCTGCATATGATTCAGAGGATTTCACTTCGGCCACCAGTGACTTCTTTGAGCAACAATCAGTAGTGTTATGTCAAGGGTTCTTATGGAAGTCGCACCACTTCTCGGTATCTTTCTTTGTCTTTCCGGTATCCTTCTTTGCTTATGGCTTGGACTGGTTGTCTTGAAACTATCTATATTTTCTCTATCCTTTGTTCGGTGGGTTGGGGCCTCCCTTTCCTGCCTTTTGTTGTGCGGGGTTCCCAGGCCCAAATTGTCGCATATTTTGTTTGAGCTTCTACTCGATTTTGACGACATATTGGTAGGCTGCGCCCAAGGATGAGATGTCCAGAAATTCCATTTCGATCTAGATGTATCTATGTAGAGCACCACAATACTTGAGCACCATATGTCACTCTGAATCTTTGATACCCAACTTGGTGCGCAAGGTATGGAAGATATTTGTGAAATCTGGCACTGCCTGGTCTCTTTCTTGCCGCAGTGTGGTCCATTTGGTATACAGGTCGTCATAACTTCCGACAGGGTAGTATTGTTCCTTAATAGCATCCCTGAAGGATTCTCAGGTGGTCGTGACTGAAAATAATGAGGTTTCCTCTGTTTCCTTTTGCTCACAGAAATTTTCCCACCAATCTTTGACATGGGGAATGGCTTTGAGGAGCGCAAAAGTAATCTTTTATTTATTCAAAAAGTTATGTACAGAAAAATACCCTTCTAGTAGATTTAACCACTTGTCTACAACATCTGCATCTATATGACCTTCAAATATAGGAATATCAAATTTTATTTGTACATTGAAGGGGGCGGTGCCTCCATTCGAAGAAGATGCGTTGCCTATTGGTAGTCGCTGAAGGATTTGCGTGAAACTATCCATCATCTCGTTCCTCTATTGCGTGAGGGCTTCCTCAATCAACAGTTTGAAAGGATCTCCTCTCCCATCATATTTCTTTTCTCCTACAATGAGAGGTCGCTTGGGCATGCGAGAGTGTCTTTCCTCAAGAGAAACAAGCTCGATACCCAACTCTTTGTACTCCGACCTCATTGGGGACATGCATTAAGATGACAAGGAGCAGACCGCTCTGATAGCACTAATCCGGATTTTATGAGCATAACAAAATGAATACAGATTATTAGTAGGTTCTTAACACAAAATAACAGAGATAGTAAAACTGGTTTTCTATTCAATAATGAAATAAGTTGAAACTATAAAATGCAGTGGAAACAAGCTTGCTGGAATAGTGGCGGCTTATCTCTGAGAAGAGATGTGATGGTAGCGTGAATTCACAAGAAGAAAGTTACAATGAGGCTCTGAAGGAATTTTTACAATAAGTAGGAATTCCAAAAACCCTAGACGTCCAAAAACCTAACCCTAAGAGATGAAGCGCCAAAAGTCATGTGGGCCTCGTTTGGGTAAGTTAGCACATCAACTTCCTGGGGTCGTAACTTTTGCATACGATCTTCGTTTTAGGCATGTGATAGCCCATTGGAAAGGTATATTCGAGGAGATTTATTTTTGTGGATCAATTATTCCTTCAGCTATCATTGAGAAGCTCAATCCCTAAAAACCTCATTTAGGCCATCAAAATGGCCCTGGAAGTTAAAACTGCTAAAAATAGTAAATTGCCAAAATTGTCAGAAAAATGTTTTGAGCTAGTTGGAAAAGGTGGGTGGCCACCGATATCCAGTTGGATCAATGATTCACATGGATATTGATATCCACCCACCTCCTTCATGATTCAAAATTATTCTACATGTTGGGAGTTCTAATACAATTTTGTATGTGTTTCGCTTTGAGTGTATTTTGGGCATTTCCCATGCATTTTTAGTAGTTGAAATTGTCCTCAATCACAAATTATGGGGTATACCAAAAAAATAGAGAATATAATAAGATTTGTAATGGTCCAATAAATTCCTCAAACGAAGTTTCTATGTGAAACTTGTGGCCCCCAGAAGTTGATGTATTAACTATGCTCTTCAAGTCTCCCATTTATTTTTCCACCTCATCCCCTAGGCTTAGGTTATTGGATCTTTATGTTCAACAGACACAGTATTTTCACACAAGTTGAACACCTTAAGAAATTGTTCACAAAAACATATCAAAGATTATTGCACTAGTATATTACATGGTTAAAACCCTCAAAAGGGAAACAATCCACGACCCTAATCAACATAATCACTTGAGGCAATATATTAATGAAAAATAAAATAATCTTACATATGAGTATCTCACAATTGATCCATGCTTTTTAAATAGAGATCAAGAACCAATTGGGTATTAATCCACAGATAAATATAGTTGTTAGTATCGAAAAGAATATGTACTGTCACATCAATTTGTTCCTAGAACATGTCATGATCATTGGATTACATAAATACAAATGCATACTAAGGAAACACACTTTACCGAAAGACACATTAAACCAAGTTGATCTGAACTAACTCGTAAGTGTCTAAATATCCTAACATTCCCCCTTAAGAATAACTTGGGATAGGATTGAAGGATTTACAAATGTTGCACAATAAGAGAGGAAATGAGGCATTAAATCTTATCCCCCCTTAATGACAACTTTATGAACTCCTGACATAGATCGAAGTTTGGAAAAATTAACTTTTGTAAGAAACTTTATGAAAATGTCTTCAACTTGAGCATCTATAAGGAAAATGATCACTTTGAGAATGTGATCTTGAATAATATTTTTGGTGAAATGCATGTGTAGCTCAATGTGTTTGTTACACTAATGTTGAATTGGATCTTTGGTGAGCTTGATGAAACTCTCATTGTCATATAAAAGTGTGGTTGGATGTTGTTGCTAGAATCCAAAACTCTTAAAGGATCTATCAAAGACAAAAGGATTCTTGACTTGCATTAACTATTGCTCGATACTTTTCTTCTATTGAAGAAAGAGAAATATCTTATTTCTTCTTACAAGCCCAAGTGATAGGTCCAGAACGAAGACCAAAAACATAACATGCAGTATAATTTCGATCACTAGGGTTGATAGCTCAATCAAAATCAGTGAAACCAACCAATAAAGGAGTCCCCTTTGAATTGTAATGTATCCCAAACTAGATTGTACCCTTGATAAACCAAATCATTTTTTTTCTTATTTTTTAAGGATCTCATGGGATGTTTGCATATACTGGGAAACAAAACAAACAACAAACTAAATATCAGGATAGGTATGAGTCAAACATAAAAGGATACCAACTAATTGACCATACAAAGTAAGATCTACTTCAACTGTAGTATAGGTGGCGGAAATTTTGACTCCAAACTAGAAGGGAGATGGGGTTGGTTTACAATTTTCCATGCGAAAGTGATGAAGAAGGCCACATGCATACTTAGATTGGTAAAGGGAAATTCCTTCCTTGGTTTATAGTACTTTGGGGCTAATAAAATAATGCAAATAGTGTAAGTATGTCATTTCAAATTTATTTTTAAGGATGGATTTCACATGGTTTAAAATTTTGGGTTCACTACCAGTGGGAATAAGGTCATCAAAATAAAGAAAAAGTATTATGAGATGATTTCCTACTCTCTTGGTATTATTGGGATTATAATGACATTTAGAAAATTTAGTGTAAGAAAAAGTTATCCATTTTAGCATACCAAGCCTAGGGATCTTTCTTTACACCATAAAGATATTTCTTGAGGTGGTAAATAAGGATGGAGTCATTATAAACATAGTTAGGAGGTTATTCCATGTAAATTTATTCTTTCAAATCCTCATGCAAAAAGGTGTATTTAACATCCATTTGATGGACCTCCCATTTATCTGAGGTGGCAAGGGGTAGAACAAAGTGGATGGAATTCATTTTGGCTATGGGGGGAAATGTTTAATTATAGTCAATCCATTCAACTTGAGAAAATAACTCAAAAACTGATCGATCCTTATGTATTTCAACACTTTCATTTGATGCATACTTAATTTTACACACCCATTTACATCTAGCAAGTTTTCTTCCTTTTAGAAGACACACAAGATCCCAAGTATAATTTTCCATTTAGGAATGATATTCTTCATTCATTGTTGTGTCCCTATATGGATGGCTAGAAACTTATGCAAATGTTTATGGATCATGAAGCTATGAAACTTGAGCCAAAAGAGAGGAATCTCACTGGAACAATGAAAATGTATGATCCAAAAATCCTTAGACACCACTTATTCTTTTAAGTATATACATGCAATATCTAACTTGAGCCAGAATAATTTACTGATCGTATTGAGGTGATTTGCATAATTTTGATGATGTGCTCTTTAACCAAAAACTCATAAACTGATGATTAACTTGCATAATAGTGAGATGACACATTACAAAATAAAATAACTCAAAATACATATGTATATGACATACATCACTTCATCTTCAAAGTCCCTTTAGATAGCATGGTTGTTCTCCATCATCTCAAAAGACCAAAGTACATTATAATATGCTTGCAAAGATCCATTTTGATGGACTCTATTTAATCCCATTACTCAAAACCAGAAAATAAGTTCATCATTGAAATCCTTGTGAAATTCTGAGAAATTTGACTATAAATATGACCAAATTTTGAACTGGCTCAATTTCGCCCTCTTCGACACGTAAAATAATGTGCTAAATGCTCATTAATGGAAAACTGATATAATAATTTTACAAATGACCTGAAATCACAAAATAGACCTCAAATTCATGATCCTTAATCAAAATCATGAAAAATGAGTATAAAGTTGCCTATGTTTCGTCAATATACCTCATGGCACACTTTACGAGAAAACCATACTTAACATCTTCTTAGAATGAAAATAGAGACATCCGTAAAACCTCAAAATTCATACCTTGCATTGAAAAATGTTTCACCTCGAGATCTGTGCATACCTAGGAATGCATGAAGTGTTGGGATCCACACTTATATATAGACCTAGGCCCTCCAACCTCCATCCACACATTTTGGCAACTTAAAACTAAATATAGAGGCATCCTGAAATATGAGGGATTATTGGCCTAGTGGTTAGGGCGTTAGCTAATTTTAGCAGAGGTCAGGGGTTCTATTTCCCACGATCCTCTCTTAGCATATCAATTGGTTGGTTATAGTATAACCATATACTATGTATATGGTATATTGTTTTAAACTCGTCACATATTTGTTAAGCCCCTCCCACGAATATAGCAGAGTTATATGGTGTACAATGAACCAAAGGATAGGGTTGAGGGATTAATCCCTTGACCCTTTTTCCACCCAATCAAGCTCCAATACAAATTCAAATATAATATTTTCCATATGTATGTTAAGACTCATTGTATGGTGTGTTGGTAATGGAGGATATGTTAGACCTTTGGGAGGTTATGGAGGTCACGGATTTGACCCCCATTGACCCCATAGTTTTACATAACCATACCAATATAGGCCAATGGGGGGCTGCCACATGGAATCCTCTCATTGGATAACCCTTGCCACATGTCAACATGTAACTTGTCCACCTGGATTGTACCATGCACAGTCAGTTGCCAACTCATCTTCCCAGTCATTGTATGATTAGTCCACATGGAATCTTGGGGTGTGGCCACGTCATCTGTATAGTCATGCCACGTGTCACCCTTTTAACCCTTTGACTTTGACTTTGACTTTGACCTATTTGAATTGAACTTTGACCACTCATAACTTTTCATACGAACTCTATTTTACTTGTCATTTGCATCGTTGGAAAGATCACAACGTGCTCTACACATTGTTTTCATTTTAGAGAGAATTTGAAACGATCAAATTTTGATCATTTATGGATCCCCTGGGACCTCTGTGAGTGTTCCTTAGATCCTCTTGGATCACACCTTCCCATGAAAGAACATTTGGACCTCCAAAAGTATAGATACTCAAAAAATTAGTTATGATAGTTCACTCTTCCATCTTGTTGAATATTTTGGAATTTAGTCTTCATATTGAGTCTTCGATCTTAGGAATTAGATTAGTGTACTTTTGTCTATATTTTCGGAGTATGGCTCTAACTCTAACCTCTGACACTATCACTAATAGCTCTAGTTCTTTCTCATAGATTTCTTGACAACAAAATTCACGTTCACCGAATCTCTGCAATAATTGTATTATGTATTTCAAAATACACTCCCATCTCCTTTTGTTGAAGATCATCTATCTCAGCCAATATGAAACCAAGTGGAATGTTGATCTACTCCTTACCCTTTTGGACTCGTTGTTCATGTATTGTTTATGTATCTATAAGAGTCTATGAATGAATTCTATGTCCATTGCCTCTCCTACCTTGAAGAACAACTCTACTATATTGTTATCATCTATACATGTATTGCTTTCTTCTGTTCAAGTTGTACATCCACATGAACATGACATTGTATTTTAAAATATGCTTATAGAATGCACTTTTATGCCTCTTACTCTCTAAAGAGGAATATTTCTTCTTTACCATCTCTAGAAATTTTTTCATTACTTCAATGCTCTTTCGCTCCTAATATAGATGCTCCAACTTCCTGCATCATTTTGTTCCTTCACTTTCAGTTATTCAGAATCAAGAATGTTGTCTTAGAAAATTTTGTCCATATGTATCCCTTTAGTTGATTACAAGACAACATAATTGTCCATATTATTTTCTAAAGGCTTAAAAATATTTATAACGAGATTCCTCCCACTGTAGAAAAATATGTATAGGTGGCTATACAGAAATATCCCTAATGTGATTCCTCTCACTCTCAACATCATATAAGGTGGAAATATAGAAACTATCTTACAAAATCTGTCTCACTCATATAAGGTTGCAGTATAGAATTTTTACAGAGTCCCTCTCACTCTTATAATTTACAATGAGTGGCTTACAAGCCTTCTAATAAACTTAAGGAGATATAAACATATGCATATTACATTTACAAATATACATATTTACATGAAAATTGTAGATGGTTTACTTATGGAATCATTCTTCCCATTGTATTGGGAGGAGTCTCACAAATTTCGACCTCTAACATTTCCTATGATGTTGACTTTCTGAATTTGACATTGAATCTAATGCGGAATCCAAGTAACCACTAGACCAAAATATAGGTCTTCCTAGTAACCTATATAACCTCTCTTTCTGAATACCAAGCACTATTGTTGTGTCTAGAGAAACTTTTGTTAAATACACAAGTACCTGACCATTCTAGAATGTGACTGCATAGTCTTCATCCTCAAATGTTGCAACTGAAAGTAGGTTTACCTTAAAGTATGAAACAAATAACATATGTTCTATTCCTATAAATCCTCCCGAATAAAGATGGAATCTTACATATCCATACCCTCTTATTGCTTTTATGGTGTTGGTTCCAAATCCCATATAGAAATTTGTGTCAAATTATGTGAAATTCAAGAATATTGATCTCATCCCGATCATGTAGCGAGATGAACCAATTTCCACAAACCATTGCTTGATGTATTCATACATCACTTTTCCAATACCAACCATCAAGAATTATTATTTCCTGATCCTTTCAGTTGTAATACCATTGACTTCATCTGGAGATGTTGCTTGTCTTCTTACAAGTGTCTTTACATCTTTCATGTTATGCTTCAAACATAAGTGCAGGTAAAGTGTCTAACACTTCTCTATATCATGTCCACTCTTACCACAATAAGAGCAGAGTTTCTTGTTCCAGGATCCCTTCTTATCATTCCCCTTTTTCCTTTTCTTGGAGAAATGATCTTCCTTCTTCTTGGAGAGATTTACTTGCACAAAATGTATCCTTTGAAACTTACCCACATCATGGTTGCTAGTTCCATAGGAAGCACATAGATATCTAGACCATTTACTAGTGGGGAAAGTCTTCATTCTTTCTCCTTTATCATGCACATCTTCCTCTAGATATGTGTTGCACATGTTACCTTTCTCTAGACTAGAAGGTAAGACCAATTGTTTACGTAGGAATTCTTCATCTAGAGTTCTCCTTGCTTCAACTATCCTTGAGAATTCTCCATCTTGATTGGAAAAATAATAATATGAGAAGTCATCTTTCTCAATCATGCCTTTTGAAAGAGGTAGTCCCTTATTCATTGGAGACTTTACATTCTCCTCTTGCCAATCTTCATGGATTGGTACTGATGGTGCCAATACTTAATTCCTAACTTGCAACTTTCTTTCTAACTCATGAAAATTACCCTTGTGGAATTCCTCATGACATAACAATCGATCTTGCAGCCTCAAATTCTCTTCCTCAAGAGATTGCAACTGTATTCTTAACTCGTAATTCTGCTTCTGAATTTGTTGATTAATGTTCTTTTAAAGCCTCAACTTCATGATAACTTTACTCATCTTGTCCTCTTGATAAGAGCCTTCAAAATCTTCACCAACTCAACTATTAGATCTCATGTCACATCAACAACTTGTAAATGTATGTTAAAACTAGCTCTGATACCACTTGATGCGAAAATCCTTAGACACCACTTATTCTTTTAAGTATATACATGCAGCATCTAACTTGATATAGAATAATTTACTAGTCATATTGAGGTGTTTTGCACAATTATGATGATGTTCTATTTACCCAAAAACTCGTAAACTGATGATTAACTAGTAGAATAGTGAGATGACACAACAACAACAACAAAAAAACATATGTAGATGACATACATCACTTCATCTTCAAAGTCCCTTTAGATACCATGATTGTTCTCCATCATCTCAAAAGACCAATTTACATTACAATATGCTTTCAAATAGCCATTTTAATGGACTTTCTTTAAGTCCATTAATCAAAACAACAAAATAAGTTCATCATTGAAATCATTGCAAAATTATGAGAATTTTGGCTATAAAGTTCACCAAATTCTGAATTGGCTCAATTTCACCCTCTTCGACATGCAAAACAATGTGTTAAATGCTCATTAATGGAAAATTGAAATAATAAATTTACAAATTACCTCAATTCACAAAATAGACCTCAAATTCATGATCCTTGCAAAAAATCATGAAAAATTAGTATAAAGTTGCCTATATTCCATCAATATATCTCATGGCATGCTTTATGAGACAACCATACCTATCTCCTTAGAATGCAAATAGAGACATATGTATGACCTCGAAATATTTACCCTACATTGAAAATTGTTCCACCTCGGGATCCATGCATACCTAGGAATGCACAAAGTGTTGGGATCCATGCCCATATATAGGCACGGGCCCTCCAACCTCCATCCACACATTTTGACAACTTAAAACTAAATATAGAGGCATCCTGAAATAGGCATGACTATTGTCCTAATGGTTAGGGTGTTGGATAATTTTAGCAGAGGTCAGGGGTTCTATTCCCCACGACCCTCTCTTGGCATATCCGTTGGTTGGTTATATGGTTATATTATAAACATATACTATGTATATGGTGTATTGTTTTAAAACCATCACATATTTGGTAATCCCCTCCCGTGAATATAATAGAGTTATATGGTGTACAACAAACCAAAGGCTAGGGTCAATGGATTAATACCTCATCCTTTTTTCCTCCCAACGAAACTCCAATGCAAATTCAAATATAATATTTTTCATACGTGGGTTAATACTCATTGTATGGTGCGCTGGTAATGTAGGTTATGTTAGACCTTTGGGAGGTTATGGAAATCATGGTTTTGAACCCCATCGATCCCATAATTTTACATAGCCATACCAATATAGGCCAATGGGGGGATTCCATGTGTTATCCTCTCATTGGATGAACCTTTCCACATGTCAACATGTGACTTGTCCACCTGGATTGTACCTTGCCTAGTCAACTGCCAACTCATCCACCCAGTCACTGTACGATTAGTCCACATGGCATCTTGGCCTATGGACACATCATTTGTACGGTTGTGCCACATGTCATCCTTGTAGTGGTGACATGTGTCACCCTTTTACCCCTTTGAATTTGACTTATTTGACTTGAACTTTGACTGCTAATAATTTTTTCATACAAACTCCATTTGACTTGCCATTTGCACTATTGGAAAGATGATGACAATCTCTACCCATTGATGTCATTCTTGAGAGAATTTTAAACGATCAATTTTTTAGCATTTATGGATCCCTTGGGACCTTTTGAGTGTTCTGAATCTTCTACATCTCCTTGAGCATTCCTTATATCCTCTTGGATGAGTGTACAATGTTGATCGTATGATCATTGACAACATCACCAGTTGCTTCTCATGTTATATGGACCCATCTGTAAAGTTGTTGTGCTAGTGTAGGTCCATGCTCAATGGACCTAACTAGAGGAGAGTGGGAAGGATAAGGTGGATTTTCATCCTCTTGTCATCATTTTAATAAGAAACCATAGTAGGATCATTAATATAAAATTTGGGAATAAAAGTCAGACACATATACCAAAGATGGCACAAATGTCAAATTAGGCTCATAGGATGAGAGAATTTCATCAAGCTTAACATATTTCCTAATAATAATTTCATTTGAATGAGGTTCAAGAAGTCTACAACCTTTTACATCTTCACAATATAAAATAAAATGCACTTCTCACTTTTAGGCTATAAAGATTTTCATTTCTCACTAGGAATGTAAGCCCATGCTTCACTGTCAAACACATGGAAGTGGATGACTTCTGGTTTAATTTTTCTCCATGTTTCTTTTGGTGTTATATTTTAAAAATCCTTTTTAGGAGTGCATTTTACTATGTAATTGGTACAATTAATGGCTTCCACCAAAAAATGAGGACTTAATCCCTTATATTGAACTATACAATTTTCAATTTCCTTTCATGTGCGATTTGTTCTCTCAACAACAACATTTTTTTTGTGGTGTATATGTAGTAGTATGCTGCATTTTAATGCCTTGTGAAGTGTAGTAAGTTGTAAATTTGTTGTTAACATATTTTCCTCCATTATATATTCTTAACCTCAGTAGTTGATGTGCATATTTTTTTTCTACAAGGCAGGCCAAAAGCTTGTCAAAACATTCACTCTTAAGTTTTAAGAAATAAACTCAAGTGTGTTTGGAGAAGTCCTTAATGAAAGTTAAGAGGTACCCGAACCCAAATAAAAAAGGATAAGGAAGAGGACCACACAAACTACTATGAACAAGATGAAATGGGGCTAAGGTATGCCAAGAGGCACATTTGTCAAAATTGTCATAATGATGTATGTTGATAACACAATTGGCACAAACACCATCTCTGTAAGAAATGAGAGGAATACCAGTCACCATATTTTGATTACATAGTTGTTGTAATGTGTGATAGTTTAGATGATCAAATCACTCATGCCAAAGTTTGTCAAGTCATCACTATGAGAAATAAATTTGATAAAAAATATGATGACCTAAAGTTGTCAAATCTGCACAACCTAGTAATATCATCAACAATTGTAGTTTCTAGGACATGCTTAAGATCTTTTAAATCCTTTATTACAACTTGGTGAGGTGAAAAATATACTATTTAACCTTCAACTTAATGAGTGATTTGATAGATTGATAGTCTATAGAATATTCTAGGAGAGACTTGGAACACACAATACATCATTAAAAAGGCCATGATCTAGTTGAACTATTCCAAATCCTACAATACTAAGAGATGTATCATCACCAACAAATATTTGTTTGATGTTACATTCATTAAGAGTAGAAAAAATGGCTTTATCCTTAGCCATATGATAAGATGTTCCGTAATAAATAAGCCACTCACTAGAATAATAAGTAGATGTTGCATTGAAGGAAAAAATAGAAGAAGAAAGTGCATGTCCATGAGAAGAAGTGTTAGAAGAAGAAGAAGAATTAGGATTGATGATATGCTTATTTATTGTTGCTTCTAAGGTTTCCATATTCTTAAAACATTTAGACTCTAGATGATCATTTTTCCCACAAAATTGCAATGTCACTCAACATTTTTACTTTTTGATTTCATTCCATTTTCACCATTGGTAGTAGAAGCTTCCTAAAAGGGTTTTTGACTCTTTTTTTCTTATTGTCAAAAGGATGTTTCTTTTTTAATGCTTGGTTTTATCCTTTTTTTGGGCCATTAAGACTTTGTTATATGTACCTGTAATTCTCATCACTTCAAGATGAAAGAGATTATCTTTCTCTCTAATCAAATATTCATAAAAAAATTCAAGAATGGGTAGTGTGTGAGCATCCCCTAGAGCTTCTCTAGTGGAGTGAAAAGTAGATACAATTTTTTTTTTTGCACTACCAAGCATAGTAAAAGTAACAAATATAAATCATCTTTAGACTTTTCTATGTTATAGTATTTAAGTAAAAGTTTCAGTGTTTTGAACTTAGATAGATAATGTTCAATGTAAGAGAAATCATAGGGGTTTAAAGAAATAAATTGGTTTTCAAGTTGGTGGGATCGAATCTCATTGTGTTTACCAAATATGGTTGTCATATTTTTCCAAGCATCATATAGTATGTGAACTACTTAAGGTGAAATTGTGAATCACTAGAGATGGATGTTTTGATTAATCCACGTGCTTCATCATTTTTCTTATCCGATTTGGCTTTTTCGGGGCATAACTGGGAGCAATTTATTTTCCCAAGGTAATCTAGTAAATCCCTTTACTTCGTAATACATCCTCCATATAGGATTTTCATGAGAAGTAGTTTGAACTAGTAAGCAAAATATCACTTGGACTAACCATATTAAAATATACATGTAAAATGGCTTCAAAAGTATAAATTGACTGTCTTGATGGAAAGCTCTTGAAAAACAAACAATTTAAAAAAACATGGCACTAAAAATGGATTTTGGTTGTCAAAGTTATGCCCCTTTTAAGAAAGAAATAAAATATAACCAAATTTCCACATGGAAATTATAGTTTGACCCACATGGTGAGGGATGAACAATGAGGTTCTTGAGTAAAAAAAACAATTGCCCTTTCTTTTCCATTATTTATCTATAAGCTCACTTTTACAAATAAGTTAGTTTTACATGAAGTACCCACTTTTATGAAATAAGGGAGAATCACTTTTACAATGAAGATATTTTATAAATTAAAGTTCCATCCAAAAAATGACTAAAAAAGACATTAAAGTTACATTATAATGATTCACTTTTGTAATTGAAGTGAAATGGACTTTACGATAAAATTGTGAGCTAACATAAAGTTGCATGATGTTTTTCAACAAGTGGATTAATGAAAAGAAAGGTTTGAAATCAATATTTTTTATTTAATAAAGTAACTTTCAACCAAGTGAGCTAATGAAAAATAAATAACAAATGTTATGA
>ML801251.1:240711-251100 GCA_009831015.1 Picea engelmannii | reverse complement strand
ATTTAAATATTGATATGGCTAGTATCTTAGCAAAGGTTAATGTACCTGTCCCTCTTAGTATTGATATTGTATTTTTTTTTTAATATCTACAACATAGTCGCTATTGCGACATCTTGGAGTGTCGCTCCCATAGCAACCACATCGGAGATGATACCTCTTAACGTCTCTCTTCCCACGTTCTAGACGTCAGTCTTGCCACGTTCAAGATATCAGTCTTGCCATGTTCAAGACATCTCTCTTGCCATGTTCAAGACGTCGGTCTTGCCACATTTTAGACGTCTCTCTTGCCACATTCCAGACGTCTCTCTTGCCACGTTTTAGATGTCTCTCTTGCCACGTTCAAGATGTCAGTCTTGCCACGTTTTAGACGTCTCTCTTGTTACGTTTCAGATGTCTCTCTTTCCACGTTCAAGACGTTGGTCTTGCCACGTTTTAGACGTCTCTCTTGCCACGTTTTAGATGTCTCTCTTGCCACGTTCAAGACGTCTTGCCACGTTTTAGACGTCTCTCTTGCCACGTTCCAAACGTCTCTCTTGCCACGTTCCAGACGTCGGTCTTTCCACCTCCAAGACGTCGCAATAACGACAAAATCTATGTCATCGGAAAATAGACATCATGTGAAACGACGTTTGAGGGGGTCCGTTGTCTGTCGTTCTCCCGACAATATAAAGTGGCAATTGCATCGAACGTGTCGTCGGAATTTGACCCAAATGTACTAGTGCTAGAAACTCTTGGATGGTGAATCAATGGACAACTCTCGGATGTTGTATCAATGGACAACTCTCGAATGGTAAAACAATAGAGCTCTCGGATGGTGAAACAATGAAGAGTGAAATTTTTTAACGATCACACGCTCGATATATATAAACCCTTTTTTAGCCTAAAGATTTTTTTTCCCGAAATCGTTTTTCCCGAAAAAAAAAATCCAACAAACACATCAGGTGCACGACTGTCGAGGGCACCATTAGATTTAACTTTTGACCTAAAAATTATTTCAGCCAAAAGTTAGTGGCATATGTTTGGCTGAAAAATGGACATTATCAATTTTACCTGACCCAATTCTCCTGAAAGTATTACCCACATTCATGATTTTACCCTTTATTTATTTTTCCTTAGAAAAACTCTTGGGGAAACCCATCGGGTACTTCCCCTCATTTTGAGGATGGTACCTAGTGTAAACCATATTTTGTAGAAAGTCGAGGTTTTTTTTGGACAACTTACTCATTTAAGATCTCAACATGTCACTTACAAGAATTGAACCTAGGTGGGGAAAAAACACTCCTCGACACAAACCACTCAGACTAAACCCAATTGACAATTTATTTATTTATTTGGGGGGTGGGGGGGTTTAATTGTTTTTTAAAATTGACAAATTAATATTTGAATCAAATTTTATGAATCTATCATCATCTCAAAGAATTACCATAAGTCTCACAGAATGAGGATTTTTTCCAAGCATAGATGGCATTTTAAATCTTTGAATGCTTTCTATCGTGTCTTGACCCAAACAAATTTGGATTTGGATCCACCCTTTTCCACTTGTTTTAGGAGAAAAGTGATACGAGAGAACCCTAACATGAACCTACATTCAAATTTGGAAAGGCCGAAGAATTTTTGGAGATCTATTAGCATTTTCAAGGTTGACCAATTATGAATGACTTGGATCTTGGTTGTGTTATTGCACAGTTTGTAGTTTGGGAAAATCCCAACCCAAGAATAAAATGTGTGACATGACGAGAGACAGTAATCATTGTCACCTCAATTGATATTCCCCTTGTTTTAGTGAAGGACAATTCCAACACAAGGGAGGCTTCCTGGGTGACCCTAGAGGGATTGCAAGGGGAGAAACAAGGAGGTAGAAAGACACCCCTATAGTTCAAGGTCTAAGATGAAATTAAGTCTTGAGGAGAGAGTCTTTGGAGTTTGTAAATGGTTTCCAGGGTTATGTTCCTGCAAAACATTGTTATAAAAACCAATACAAGACCAAATATGATGATATAAGCCTCAAGAAAAGTGGGGAATCAACGAGAAACCTTTATGTCCCAAAATTGCAACAGTAAGGAAACATATGTGTTTGTGTGTGTACACACACACACACACACACACACACACACATATAATGTAGAAGTTATAACAATTTTGAATTAAACCATCAAAGTCAACATATAATATTGGACAACAATGCTTGCAATTAGTAGATATGCTTCCAATGTTTAAACCAAAAATTTGATAGCAAAAGAGGGTTGTTAGAGAATTTTATCAACAAATTTTTATAACATCCCTATGGATGTAACCAATTTTTTCTACAACAACAATTTCTAACCACTAAAATCAGCAAGTGAGCCACCCAAACAATAGCTCTTAAACAATATTAGATCAATTATCACAACTTGCAAGTGAATTTCAGTGGTATAAAAGTTGTAAAAGAGGATGAAAGAGTGAGTTTGTTGCATCCCTATTGGTTGTAGCTTACATTTTGTTACAACATCTCAATCAATTAGCAAATCAAGACGCCCCTAGGGCACAAGATAGCTTAAATAATGTAGAATTTAGATCTAACCTTAAACAATTTAATCTCTTGAAATTCATGTTTACCAATGCAACAATATTCAATATCCAATGCAATTAGTGCCTTATCTATTAGGTAATGAAGTCTCTTCCTTGGAAGAAAAGTTGAATGAAGAGGAATAAGAGATATTTGTTGAGATTTAAACCCTTATAAAACCCAACAACAATCCTCCCAAATCGTCTAACTTAAATTCCAAGATGAACTAGGGTTTTAATAATTTCTCTAGGGGTGTAAACCCTCTTACTTCCTAGAGAAAACAATCCCTAACCAAGACTTGCAACTATTAAGTTTTCATATGAGATGATATGATAGATTCTATATGAGATAGATTGTATATGATGTATATGAGATTCTATGATGGATTTGGTATTACACTGATGAATGTGCCAAATATATATAGAACCTAAAGGCACATATGGTGACCATCCATGAAAGGATGCATCTCTAATAATTATAATAACTATTTATTATTATTATATATATTAATAATATTATTAACAATTAACAATTATATTATTAATTATTAATCTGGGGGAATGTCTTCCCAATGTTTTCCAAACATCAACACTCCCTCTCAACAAGGGAGATATTATGCACCTCAAGCACCTCGAGTCCATAAGACTACGCATGGGACATTATCCTCAGTCAAATCAACATGACCATTCTAGAGAATGTTTTCCCAATGCTTCTAACTTCAACACTCTTTATCATCTAGGGAAACATTCTGTATCACACCAAGATTCTTGATTTCGATCTCTGAGGCCAACTCCCTCTTACACTTGTCAATGAGCCTTTGATGTAATCATTTTCGGCATGCACCCAGTTGATGTATACTTCTCCCACATAGCACCTAGTTGATGTATGCTTCTCCCACATAGCACCTCGGCTCTCCAACGGTCCTTGTCAATTGACTTGATCAAGGATAGAGACCACACATGGGACATTCTTCTTAGCCAAGTCAAAATTTCCATCCGAGAATAATTCTCGATGCTAATACACAGATAAGATCAACACCTTGGGCCATTCACCACTAGCCAAATCAACATGGATAATCCTGTGAATAAATGTATCATTCTCCTTAGACAAGTCAGAATGGACCCTCTAGGAGGATGTCTTACCGATGCTAATACATGGACAACATTAATTCCCTAGGCCATTCACCACTACCCAAATCAGCATGGCTAATCCTGTGGGTAAATGTATCATTCTCCTCATTCAAATCAGCATGACCCCTCTGGAAGAATGTATTCCTGATGCAACCACCTGGAGAAACATCAACACCTCAAGTCTTTTCCACTCCTTGTCAAATTAGCATGACTAAGGAGAAAGACTACGCCTAGGCCATTCATTACTAGACAAATCAACATGACTAATCCTACGAGTGAATGTATAATTCTCCTCAGTCATATCAGCATGACCCCTCTGGGAGAATTTATGCATGATGCTACTCAACTATGGATGTGTACTGGAGCTTCACAACTCCCTTCTTTATCCTGTCTCAGATGAAGTCCTGCAAGAAAATTATGAAGTCATGCTGCTTCATGGCTTACAATAACGATTGTTATATACTTTTCCTTTGTTGTACTCATTGCCACTGATGTCTACTCCCTGCTCAACCATGAGATCACAGTGATCCCATACTGAAACAACATCCGAAAGTACTCTTTTGATCCATTGCATTCCTTTCCCATTCAACGTCTATATGATCCCACTGAATCTTGACTCCTTCTAAGGATATATAGTATTAGGAGTCATCTACTCCCTCTGCATGTGTTGACCTCCTCTTCTTCTTCATTACATGGTTGTGCACAAATATATGTATGGATAGTCTGCTTAATGTTGGTTCCTGTGACCATCATTATGGCTCCCTCTCAGAGCTATTACCTGTGACCTGCCCATAACAAGAAACAAGAACAACCAAAAGCATCAAATTCAMTGAGCAATCCAAGGAGAAAATTCACATCATGTCGATGCAATGACAACCATGTATTTAGAAAACTATATGCAGTGACCCYGCAAATGATATTTATTCTACTATGGCCAACACACATCCATCATATACTCGATGTCATATGGATACCAACACACATCCATCATATACTCGATGTCATATGGATACCAACACACATCCATCATATACTCGATGTCATATGGATACCAACACACATCCATCATATACTCGATGTCATACGACTAACCATGTTGATTTTCTAGTGTTAAATTAGACAAGCACAATTTTTCGCAAGTGGTAATTACTTCCAATGATATATGATATTACTTTAGTAAACTCTATAACATCACTAAGTAATTGCACTCATAAAATTTTCAACTACTTAGAAACTTCAACCTCTTCCTTAGATCACTTCCCACGTGTGAGAGAGAAAAAATATGTGTGTCTATTGTTGTGTCTTTCAAGTGTCTTTTTTTTTATAGTAATATTAAATTAATCCAAAGAGACACGTCTCTTTGAAAATTAAATTAAATTTTCTTTCTTATAAATAGTTGGAGAATACCTCCTGTAACTACCCAAAGATTAATTTATAATCCATCCACATAGTAATTGACTTTGTTAAAATTTTCCTCCATAATTCATGTGATTCTTTGCATAATTTTAGGTAGAAGTAAATAAGTAGTACATTCTTCATATTTAGGTAATTAGACATTTTTAATAGTTATTTAGGGAGTCAAGCCCAGTCTCGCTCCGATACCATGTTAAATTTTTATATGAGATGATATGATAGATTCTATATGAGATAGATTGTATGTCATGTATATGGGATTCTATGATGGATTCGATATTACAATGACGAATGTGCCAAATATATAGAGAACCTAAAGGCACATATGGTGACCATCCATGAAACGATGCGTCTCTAATAATTATAATAACTATTTGTTCTTATTCTTATTCTTATTCTTATATATTAATAATGTTATTAATAATTAATAATTATATTATTAATTATTAATCTGGGGGAATGTATTCCCGATGTTGTCCAAACATCAACAACAACATGGGTGTAAATATTCTTAGTCCTTAAGGCCTTTCAATGACAAATAAAATTAAACCTTTGTGGAGGGTGTAAACCCTTTTACTCCTCCTAGGGTTTTGGATATATTTCTTGAATTTGTACAAGTAAAATGACAATAAATTGCATAAAATCACTCACCAATCCAAGAGATAGCATGCAACAAACCCTTACTACCAAGATATCATCCACAAATGCCAAATAAACACCACCAAGAGAAGTCACTAGCCTTTATTCCACCAATAGACATGTGTAGCATCCATAATGACAAGAAAACAAGAGATATCAAATTTGCCAAGAGGGTCGAAATTTCAGTCCAAGAGTATGTAATTCTCAAATGATGAGTTATAAAAATGAAAATACATGGTCCTCTATTTATGAGGCCATCTAAACCAATTTGTCCACATAAAATTGTCAACAACAAATTAAAAGAGGGTCGACCCCCTTTATTTTCTCTTACAACTTGCCAATATAAAAATTGTGTAAAGTAAAACCCTAAAAAGGATGACGTCGTGCCCTATAAGGGTGATGTGGGGCCTAAAGGTGAGACGTTGATCCTCAAAATGTAGATCTTTCGGCCTCCAAAGGCCATGTGTCAAGCTCTCATGTGCTAGAGTGTCATGCCATGCATCTCATTTCTTCAAACCACATCACATCACCTCAGGAACCATCAATCCCACCAAACCCTAGCCTCCAAATGACATCAAGGGGTTATAAGGTGACGTCCTACGCCTCCAAAGTTCAATGTTCAGGTGAAAAGGGATATGATTTCATCCTCGAATGTTTTCAAAGTGCCTTCAAACACAATGTCTTTTATACCTTGCACATAAAGGCTTTGGTGTGCTCTGCCCAACTTGTGGGGTATGGCATCCATCCTAATGGTTTTCAACCCCCCATGAAGGTCAAAATAACACAATTCCTCCATGGATAGATTTCACCAGGAAAGGTCCTACAAAGACAAACAAGTACACCCTCCAAGGGTCCAAAAGTCACATGTATCATGCCAAGTAAGCCACATTTAAATAAAGAACCACCCAAACATGTGCATTAAATCCCCCCTTTTCAAACTAAACAAATGCTCAAAGACCTTATAAAATTTGTCAAATTTAAGTATGGGAGGGTTGTCACGGTTCTCTATTGGGTAGACCAATCCCCAAGTCGAGTGTTTCCCAAGAAGACCCTCTTTAGGCCATGTAGTGAATATGATATGGATGGGGTAAGACCTTTTGGGAATGGGTTTCCTGACATATCAAAGGCTCATATTGTCTCATCTATGGGTTCCTTTGTGGAGGGTTTGTTGCATCCTTCGTTTGCAATGCAACATATTTCCAAGCCCTTTATTTTCCATTCATTTACTATGGTTCGAAAAATGAGTGCTATGTACAAGGAAAGGAGCACCGCATTTCCACTTGAAGTTATAATACATTGAGTGCCATATGCACTGAAAATTACAAGACACCACAAATGCATTCCCCCATCAAGCGAGACATTTATTAATTATTTTTTTTATTTTTTTCTGAAAGGGCCTTCATTTTTTATGGAGAAGCATCTCATTGCTTGCAAGACCTTCGGACAAGCATCTAGAAGGATAGTTTATGGATTTTAACTTTTTCCAGCTACAACACCTTTGGGCCTTCAACCCATTCTTCCCATGAAATGAGGTACAAGCCTTTCTTGGGGCCAACGAGCCCAAAAACCCAAAAGATGAGGAAACAAAAGGGAAGAGCGTGGAAAATGGTAATTATGTGTGGGAATGCTACGATGACTTGTCAAGGAGACCCCCCAGTAGAAAACCTTTTCTCGTGGGTGACCCACTTACTAGAAAATAATGTCAACCACCAAGGTGAAATAAGGAAAAAGGTATAATTCCCAAGAAAAAGTTTTCATAATCAAGAAATGACTCTTTGCAACATTCTCAAATGCTTCAATTATTAAAGTGACACTTACCACAAGACCATAATTGTTACCTCATGAAGCAAGACTTGTTGTGATATGGGGACCAAACTAGTGTGGAGGATGTTTCTATGATGTTGATGATGAATGTTGATGGTGGTGGAGAGGGGGGGCTCTGTCTCCTCAATGTGGACTCAACTAGTCATCTATCTCTCGACACTCCATGTTTTCTACCTGTGGGCCTCGATACATCATTTCCTTAGTTAGCCCTAGCCCGGGGGGGTAACAGGTTGGATTCACATACACACCACACTCATCCATTAGGTATCCCATATATTGAATTCTATGCATTTTGAATGAGCAGTTATCTATATTTTCATATAACTTGTGATGTCGCAAGGCACTAAACATGTGTGTGCTTTAGATTCTCCTCCCAGGTTCTACTAAAGGTAAGGATATCATCTCGACATATGACAAGAAAGGAATCAATGAATGACCATAAAATATTGTCCATCATCCTCGTGAATGTTGTTGGGGAATTATTTAATGCAAAAATAATGACCAATCACTCCAAGAGACCTTCTTTAGAGTTCAAGGTCATCTTCGACACATCAATTTGCTCAATTATCAACTAGTCATAGCTTGAATTCATATCAATCTTACTGAAAAAATTTGCACCCTTGACTTAATTGAGAAGATAATTGACCAGGGGGATTAGATACTAGTTTTTGACCATGATTGTGTTGAAGGATTAGTAATCAATAAAGGGTCACATATCTTTCTCTTCTTTTGAACCAACACAATCAAGCTTCTACAAGGTGAGGAGCTTGATTGAATGTAACCCTTTTGTCTTAGCTCTTGAATCTATCTTTTGATATCAATGTTCCCCAAAACAGAGCATCTTTACACTAGGTCGTTAGGTATAGGAGAACTAGATATCAAATCAATTGCATGATTGACCTAATAGTGTAAAGGCATGCCTACAAGTGAGGTGAATATATCAAAGGCACTCATATTCAAATATGTTTTAAAAATCCTTATATTATCAAAGACAAGTTGATTGTCTCAATCTATTGGTTGAAAATACTCACTTAAATTTTTAGTCGATATGCTCAAACAACATTAATACATCAGCTAGACAATAAATTATCTTGGTGTTCTTCAACAATAACAAAAATGTTTTACCAAATGCTCTGCAAAGTCTATTAAGAAATATTTAGGGAAATACCAATTCAACCTAGACCTTTCTTCAATAGTCAAGAAAGATAGATATATGTTTCCATAATACAATATATATTTAACTAATGGCAATGCAACCAATGGGAATAGAGCCAAATTATTTACTCTTCAAACTAAGCAACTATTCCAATCCTCATACCAAGGCATAAATAAAACTAGACCTAAACCTAAATATGATAAATTGACCATGGTGCTAGTCAACGCCACTACTAATTCTTTATTCAATCCTTTAAATGTGGTCGAGATCATGCCTAGACAAGTAAAATAATTCACAACTGTTTTCAAATTTAACCAAATAACATATGGGCCAAACTACTTATCTTATTGTAAATCATGACTATGCAAGAGATTATGTGATGGAGTGGATTTGTGTTTTAATATATTGAATCTTTCGATCCCTAATATTGGATCATCCTTAGGAGTTTTTGAATCTCAAGGGTCAAATAATTCTTTTCAACTCATAAAATATATAAATGTGGAGTCTTTTGCAAGTGTTACAACCTACATTGTACAACTTGAGTGGACCTAACAGTTAAGAACATGGGTTTTCTCCTCAAAGGTCACATGTTCAATTCCAAAGGGGGGTAGATTATGTACACGTGAAAAAGCTACTGTTTTTAGATATTAGTGTGGGGTTGGAAAGGTACCATCACTCTCATTTTCTCTTACGGGTTAGAGAGTGGGATGAATTGTATTTCCTGGGTGGACTCCAATGCCCAAAAGTTTTAACCCAGTGGGTTAGCTCGAGTGGTTGAGTGTTGTGAATTACAAGTAGAAGGTCCCAATGTTAATTCCCCGCTATGGATACCACTATAAGATATCATTGGGTGTCACTCGATATCCCTGTCGTGTTAGGTTTCCAAAACTACAGTTGGTCATTTTACCTCCCGTACCATCCTCGAAGTGATGGGAAGTACCTAGAGGTATTCCTAGGATGTGCATTCCATCGGAAACAAGTGTTACAAACTACATTGGCTATTAAAACTATTCACATTAATATATTTATGTCAATCATTCTAAATAAGGTGCAATAAGGGCTTCCAAGTTTCACTTTATTTTGTTCCTCTGCCTTTGTTAAGACTTATTGGGTTCATTTCAATTTTGTTGCTTCACTAGCATTAAAATCAATCTCTACAATAGCCAAAACAACAAAATTTAAATGAACGTGGTAAGTCTTAACATAGACGAAGGCGCAAAATTAAGTGAAACCTAGAAGTCTTTATTGCACCTTCTTCAACATTAACGACATAAATATATGAACAAGGGTAGTTTTTAATAGTTGACCAAAGTTTTTAATAGCTGACATAGGTTGTAAAAGTTGAAAAAGAATCCATATTTATATATAATAATGCGTGAAAAGGAATATTTGACCCTTGAGTTTGAAAAATCATGAGGATGATCCAATAGTATGGATCAAAACATTGGGTATATAAAAAAAAAGACACAGATCCGCTCAATCACATTACTCATATGATTTCAAAAATCACAATGATAAATATTTTTTCTTGTTTTAACTGATTCAATACACCAATGTTCCATAAATCAACATTCAGCAGACCATTCTCCAACAATTGTGAAGTCAACTATACACAATAGTAGTAATAAACCTCTACCTCCACAGGAACCCCCGCCCCCACACACACACCCCCACACACATAC
>ML801251.1:201261-217278 GCA_009831015.1 Picea engelmannii | reverse complement strand
AAAATTAAGGACAATATACCCTATCCTATCCTCATCATAGAAGCAAGCATTCCCCCCATTGAGAACATTGCTATGATTAGATACCTAACGTACAAGAACAAGATAAACAACATGGATGACAAAAGGTTCCCCAAAATTGCCTCAAACTCTAGCCAAAACCACCAACGACTCAAGCGGGGATGGCATAAATATGTCAAATCTTGGCTAAATCATTGGGGAATACAAGAAGAAGCCATCATGCATAATATCGATAATATTACAAATATCATCACTTCTAAATTTAGGGAGAATATGTGGTGTGATAAAGAATTAGTGGATAAAAGGAAATTAAGATACTACAAGGAGGTGGTCAACCCTAATTTAAAAGATCAAAATTACCTTTTGAAAAGTGCAAAGAAGAAAATCAACATTGCTAAAATAAGAACAAACTCTCACGACCTACATAGTGAAATTGGGCGTTGAACAACTCCCAAAACACCATGGGATGAGAGAATCTGTCAAGTAGGGGGCCAAGTGCGCTCCACAAACATCGAAAACACAAACAATAGGATTCGACGGGTAGTGGGGTTCGTGGGAAGATTCAAGACTTCGCATAGGAAGGTGGAGGATTACCCAGACATGTTATAGCACAAAATGCCACACCTATGCATTTGTGCTATGGCCTAACCCTTTCCTAAAGCTTGCGAGACATTCTCCCAAATTGCCTCTCCAAAATCATCTAAAAAACATGCCTTATGAGCATATTTGCGGGTTTCCTTAGTGCAAAGCACAGACATCCATGACTCTCAATCTTGCAACCCGCGAATGCCCTCAAAATTCGTTAAAAATAAAATAATCTTGTGTTTTCTGGAGGGTTTTTTGGTTGGGCTCGTTTCCCAATGTCCCCTTCCTGTACACAACGAAATCCAACTCCCCTAACCTCTTTGGGAATAGATAAAAGCACCCTTGAGGGATAAGGAGAGGTGAAGTCCCTTGGTGCAAGATTATGCTCTCAGCTTCTAGCAAGCCTCCCTTTCCTATAATTATCTGAGCAACACCCTGTTATTTCTGGAAAATCCTTTTCCAACATCTCTTTCTTATCTTTATGGCTATTGGGTGTATCTTTATCCCTATTTGGGCCATCCAAGGAAGAGTATAGTGGTTGATTTGATGCTTGAGGGATTCTTGGAGGACCCCAGACAATTGGCTTCGAGATGGTGCCAAAGGCGAGACAAGGTTGTAACTTACCTTTCTGATTAGGTGTTAATAGAAGAGTTTGTTTTCCCTCCTATCATGTGTTCATTGTATGTATTTGCTTACTAAGTTTACTTTGAATATCATATATGACATGTATACCCTTTGATCGTGTAACTACCTTCATAACAACTCTGATATTGTGTCCATTTTGCAGGTTACTTCCAACAAAGGATATAGAGCTCATTGAGAGAAAGGAGTGGGATCAACATCAAATGGGAGACTTAAGGCGCTCCCTTTCTCCCTCTTCCTTCCCTAACTTCTCCTTGTAAAATAGTTAATCTTTCAAGTTTTTTTTTCTTGTCCTGGAGGGAAGATCTTTATCTTCTACATACAGTCTTGATCCGCTGTGATTTCAACCCATAATCATGGGGGAAACATCCTTTCAACATAATTGGTGACCATACTCGGGAATTCTCATAGTTTGGTTCAATCTCTTAGGGTCTCTTGCTTGCTTGCTTTGTCTTTTCTTCTGTTGTTTCATATTTTTCTTACAAAGTATTTAGTCCCTCAGGAACTGTTACCAAGTCCTGAAGCTCTCTTTCTGGGAGTGGTTTTTTATTTTTTCTGAACTTATCTAGGCATCTGTGAGTTGCATATTTGTAGCACGTGTACATCAACGAGTTGCATCTCTATAGTTCGCAGATATCCGTGAGTTGCATTGCTAATAGCCACAGACCTATGTGAATTTGGAGTTTTTTAAAAGTTGTCTTTCCTTTTGGGTTAATACTTGATTTGTTGAGTTGTTTAGGATGTCCTGAGTCTCTTATTGGCTTTTGCTTTGTCAAAATATGAAAATACATAATACAGAAAAATAAAAATATCTTGCTTGAGTTATTGTGTATAAGGTTTGTCTGGTTGATTGGAAGATCAACCTTGTTTTTTTGAACACCCAGACTCACTAAGTTTTCATTGGTTCCTTGGTTGAACATTTTCTGTCTCTTTACCTACTTTTCCTTGTTTCAAAAAGAAAAAATTGCATTCTTGTGTTTTTATTTTCTTTTGCAAACGAAAAAGAACAAAAATATGCTCGTTTGTTTGCTTCTCATTTCTTGAACCCTTTCCTTCCATCTTTGCAAGAAAGAGGTAGTTACTTAGCATTCAGGTAGTTGCATTGTATCATGTTTTGGTAGTGGTAGCTTTTCATTAAAAAGAAAAGAATCTAGTAGTACAAGTTTTTCATTCTTGTATGCATTTGTTTTCAGAAAAGAGAATTATAAAGTGCATCTTAAGGTGTCTTAAATATTGCACTCAAACTTTTTGTTTTTATCTAAAAAAGAAAAGAATTTGCTTCATAAGCATAGTTGCATCCATTTTCACTTGAAGAAACTACATTGTGTTCTTATATTGCATTGCTTTTGGAGTCGGTCTGAACATCACCAAAGTTGCATCTGCATCCTTTCTAAGTAAAGAACAACCCATTCAAATGAATGTGTAACTAAAATCTTTTAGAAACTTTCATTTTTATAGGGTGAACGAACAAGTTTAAGCTAGGGCCTTGGCATAGGTTGGAGAGTAAATTTCTCCAAGGCCACTAAACAAACATAAGTGTTTGAGATAGGGAGTGAAGGATCCAGTTGTCGTATAGGTTGGTCCGGAAGATCCTCTAACACATGAGTTAAACATGAGGTCACGTAAGGAATAGCTAAGGATATTCCCCTCCAGAGCTGGATCGAGCATAGTGGAGAGAACATGTATTGGGGGTTTCAATCATACCCATACCTCTGTGAGAGGAAGTTCTTTCGAAGCTTTGGGATTTGTTACCTTTCCCACACTTTTGATCATGATTGTCTCTTGTACCCCCCGAGAACTTACTGTGAGCTGGTTACCATAGTTTCTTCTCCCAGGTATATTACAAGGTGACTACGAGGGTTTGTCGTCGTACCTGGGGAAGATTTTGTATCACACAATTCAGTACTGCTGGAGGGTGCCCAGCAAAGCATAGGTACTTAAAACAGACAAGGTTGATTTGTGGAGATTAGGATAACTACTTCTCATACCTTCATGCATTGGTCCATGAGACTTAATCAACCTGTGGCTTTGTCCAGAAGGGCTCGATCCCACTTTGTTGTTTTTCCGGTCCCAAGGATTAATCCACTTGAGTTAGAATCTTGAAAAAGTTGTTTTTGTTTGTATTGTATTTAGGGCTTTATAGTGGTGTGTTTGGTGAACGTAGTTCAAATTTGGAAGGCGAGAAGATTGTCATCGAGAGATGATCACTCAAAGTGGCCAACCTACCGCCTCGAAGATCGAGGAGAATTCAAGGCCTTCCACCCGAGGAAGAGATTAGAAATAATTCTCCCCCGTCTCCACAAAGGCGTCAACTTGATCAGTCTGAAAATTTCTTATCGATTGGTCAAACCGAGATCGTAGACTACAACTCTCCAAAACTCAACGTTTTAGAACCAGAAGAGGTAATCATTGAGGATCTTGGAGCTGAAGAATTCGCTCCACACTTTAATTCTCCATTACCTTGGACTTTCCTGTTTCCGATTGTATGAGTCCCACCTCTAGGATCAAACTTTCCTCATAGTGTCCCTCTCCGCTGGGCCATTATGGATGCCACTATGCTAGTGTCAGGGTCGGGAGCCCCTGCAACTCCCACCTCGACGATAGTTATAGGGGGGATGTTTCCTCCTGGTATGTTGGGTCAAACGAAAAATGTGGCCCAGTCCACCATCGCCATGACAACCTGCACCATTGCCTCATCGGTTGTCAGTCCCACTCGAGTTTCAAGTGAAACTACATAGTTCTCATCGATAACGAAAAATTTCTCTTACGAAATTCCATCAACAGATGTGCTTAACACGTTGGTTAGTTCTTAGCCAACATCCCAGTCTTTGAATGTTGGTGTGGGGAGCACTTCAGTTCCTTTCCAAGAGTTTTCTTGGGGTGGAGGTCACATTCCTCTGTGATCTCCATTCGTCGGAAGTGGACCTATTCCATTTTTCGGCCCTAACCCCGCATGGGGCTAGGGAACCTCTATGGGTAGTGGATCCCAATATGCTAGTATGTCATCTACATTGACCCCATTCACACTTTATGATGAGTTTGGGAGTAACCCTTTCACCATGTCCACATTTTCGATAGAGGGAAACCCATTCCAAGGTCAATCTACCCACTAGAAAGGACCTTTATCCTCAATAGGGGTACCATTGGGGAGTAGCCCTATCCAAGGCAAATGGAATCCCTCTCAAGGGATGTCGCAAAGGGGAAACCCCTTTCCCGGTCAACCTACATCCATGCCAAGATTTTTCCCTCTCCATGGGGGGTCTGCTGCAGGTAACCCCGATTTTCCTCTCGAGAACCATATGGGTGGAGTATTTCCTCTGTTTAACCAGGGGCCAGAAGGATTCATCCCAAGATCTGGTTTGATATTAAACTATTTCTGGAAACCTGGTGCCAGTTACAACCTAGGACCTTCTTTCCAGGCTGCTCATCAATCAATGATGCAACCTAGGTTACCATTTCTGGAAACAATACACTTTCCATACTTATCCAAGTTGATGAATGATCCCATTCATCATGATCCTAGCTATCCTATGGTCCCAACCAAACTACCTTCAGACATATTCAATTTTGATGGGAAAAGTGGCAAGGATCCATTGGACCACATGACAACATTCTACTTGAGGCGCTCGTCCAACTCGCTCATTGACGATTCAATTAGATTTTGTTTTTACCAGCGTCTCACTAGACTCACTTCCAAATGGTATATTGAACTCAAAAGGGGGAAGTACTCGACGTTTGGTGATTTAGCCATGGTTTTCTTAAACCACTTACAACTCCCTATTCGGGACGACGTTGAGACAAAATTGCTAGTTAATTTTGTACAAGACAATGCCACACACATTTTCAATCACATTTAGAAATGGAGGAGAAGGAAGATATATATTAAGGCTACACTTCCACCAGATTTCCTTTTTGAATGGTTCCTAAAATCCCTACTCCCCTATATTTTGAAGGACATCGCAATTTCGAGAGAGTTTTCAAAGGAACAAAAAATATTTCGGGTGCAACAATTAGAGCTCATGTACTCTAGTCAGGCATGATTTATGAGATTATGCCGAACATATCATGATCTACTCTTGACTTGGAAAAGCCAAAGTCTAACGCACATGCCGATGGTATAGTGGGTTCTGCTAAAAAAAAATTCGCAGACCTGGGCACTAGCCAGATGTAAAAACTTGTTATTCAACAACCTGCGGCCGGTACAACCTCTGGATTTACCACCCTCGCCACTCAGTATTCTGACGTAAATTCTACGCAAATGAAGACTTTGAAGATTCCTCGGTAACCCATAGAGAAGAGAAAAGGAAAGGATAAGAAAGTTAGTGGGGGAAATAACAAAAAGTTGCATAAGAATGTCGAGGGGGACAAGGATGAAAAAAGGAAGGTGAGGTTTCCTTGCATTATTTGTAATGATCACCTTATGCATCAGTTCCCACAAATGGAATAAGCCCAATGCCTAATTAAGTTGAATAAACAACAATAGCTTATTGTGTTGAAGAACCATTTCCTACAAGGGAAGAATTTGCG
This sequence comes from Picea engelmannii, assembly GCA_009831015.1. Lineage (NCBI taxonomy): Eukaryota > Viridiplantae > Streptophyta > Pinopsida > Pinales > Pinaceae > Picea > Picea engelmannii. Next base: position 211,506 of record ML801251.1, on the reverse strand, counting down.
GGCAGGCTCTTCCAAATTGAACCCACAAGGGGGAACTTCAAGTGCTCCCCTCTTTGATGAATATAAAGGAGTAGTAAGCATGGTTATCCATTCGAAGCTAAAATATCTATATTTGTCGACAAGGTATCAAAATTATGATAACCCAGAGTCAACTGAGAAGGGTAAGAAAACTTCAGAGGATCAAGCTCCTCTCCACATAGAGAATCTTGAAAAAGAGACAGTGTCGCGCATACCTAAGGGAATATATAAAAGGACAATGCATAATCCTAATGCACGAGCCACTCCCAATTATTCAATTGTTCAAGATTTGTCTCAGATTCCTTGAACAATTTGCACTTTGGAGGTGGTCCAAAGTTTCCCCTCATAGCATAATGCATTGTTTTTTTCCATAGGAACTACAGATTTTGCTAGTCAGCTCGTAATGAAGTTTGATGCTACTGATGTGATTCCAAACCTTCCATATCATGTATCTTTTCATATTAGTATTGTTTGCAACAATCTCTTAGTTAAGAGAATCATCGTTGATGAAGGTGCTTCAACGTGCGTATTGTCTTTGTCATGTTGGAAAGCTACCGGTTCTCCTGAACTTACCCCCTCTCCTACACTATTGACTGCCTTCGATTGATGTTTGTTTTGAGCACATGGTTAGATTCCTTCTTGTTCGGTTAGTCTAGGGGGAAAGTCCATTTGCATAGAGGTTGAATTAGTTGACGCGTCGATTGACTACAATCTCTTGTTAGGAAGAAATTGGACATATTCCATGATGGTTGTCATCTCGACAGTATTTTGGATTATATATTTTCCCCATGAGGGAAGAATTGTAACCATCGATCAAGTGGCATCCAACCTTTTTGATGGGACAACTAACCCTGGGACCAGTGGCCCTTGGATTGAAAACTCTCATGTGGCCACTGAGAGCATCGGTTGTGGGATGTACCCTTCTCTTATGGGATCTTTTGAATCTCCCACACCAATTTCACACGTTCGTGCCACTCACATTAATATGGTCGTTTCTCTTAGAACATCGAATATATAGGACCCATGGGCCCTTCCCACACCATCTAGTATGGTCGAAGGTCGATTCCATGCTGGGATGGATGAAACCTTGTCTGCAGTTGAGGTATCTTATCAAGCCATTCAATAGGACACGACAGACCCATATCAAACTCCAATGGTCACCGAGGAGGATGATCTCTTTCCTGAGCCTATTTGGGCTCAAAATCCTTCAAGCTCCCAAGACTATTTAGATATCGTCTTACCTTCGAATGAAGAAATCATTGAGGAAATGGTTGGAGCTGAAAGGATCTGGGAGGATTTGCATCATAGATCGTATTTCCTCCCTGAACTCATTCGAGTAGAGAGTTCAAGTCAACCATTGTTGGAAGTGTTTATGGAGTAGTCAATCCCTTGGCCATACATGGTGTCTATGCCGAAGGAAACATGGATAATATATTGGAGACGATCCCGATCAACATTTCTTATAAGAATCCTAAAATTTTAAAAAACGAGATCACTCAATATATGACACTCTTTAAATAATTTCGATATGTGTTCGCATGGTATTAGGAGGAAATTCATGGCATTGATACTTGAATATTTCAACACGATATTCGAACCTATGAAAATGAAAAGCCGGTTCGACAAATGTTGAGACCCGTGAACCCAAGAAAGGCAGTGAAAATAAAAGCAAAAGTGGAAAATTTCCTCAAGGAATCCTTTATCTACCCAGTTCCTCTGACAGAATGGGTCTCCAACCCTGTTCCCATTGATAAGAAGCATGGTACAATCCATGTTTGCATGGATTTTAGGGACTTAAATAAGGCTTGTCCTAAAGATAACTTCCCAACGCCATTCATTGATTAGATCTTGGGTGGGTGTGCGAGGAGTGAAATATTTTCATTTATGGATGGTTTTTTCGACTACAACTAGATTGAAATTCATGTAGAAGACCAACACAAAACAACCTTCATATGTCCTTGGGGTACTTTCTCTTATAGGAAAATGTCGTTTTGTCTTAAAAAGGCTGGTGCAACATTCGAGCGGGCCATGATGTTTTATTTTCATGACTTAAAGCATATAGTGGAGGCATACTTAGACGATCTTACGACTCACTCGCGCAAGAGGGCCCAACATCTCTTACACCTGCATTTAGTTTTTGAACAACGTCGTTTCTATAGGATCCGACTGAATCCACACAATTGTATTTTTTGTGTGACCTCTGGTCATCTTTTGGTATTCATAGTTTCATAAAAATGGATCATGGTTGACCCCTTAAAGGTTGAGGAAATAACTCAATTTCCTCCCTCGCATACGATTAGACAACTTTAGATCTTCCAGGGAAAGGAAAATTTTCTTTGGTGATTCATGTCGAACTATGCCAACATAACAAAAAGTTTCATGCACCTTTTGAAGAAAGGGGTCCCATTTTATTGGGATGAAGCCGCACAACATTCATTTGATGCATTAAAGTAAGATTTTGTTTCGAGTCCTTTGCTGAGTCCCCCTAACTACAATTGTGATTACTTGTTGTAATTGGTACCCGTCGAATCATCTATTTCCATGGTTCTCGTTCAGAAAGATGATGAGCTCCAACAACACTTCATCTATTATTTAATATGCGCATTGATAGGTCCCGTAATCATGTACTCGTACGTTGAGAATATAGCCCTAGCATCATTCCATGTTGTTCAGCTACTTCACACTATATTCTACTATGTAGGACAACCTTTATAGCCGTCGTTAATTCTTTCCAATATGTTTTGAATAGGATAATTATTGGCGGGAAGTACAACAAATGGATTGTTGTGCTTCAGGAATTTGAATTGGACTTTGGGTCTGTGAATTCTAAGAAGTCTTTGGTCTTTATAGAGTTAATGTCATAGTTCCCAGTAGAGAGTGAGGAAAGAGAAATGACAGACTTGTTTCTGGATGAGCTTGTTTTCCTCATTTCTTTTTCTGACACATGGTATGGGGATATTCTTATATATCTCCAAACTTTGAAGTTTCCTCTAAACTATTCACGAGATGAGAAACAATGAGTTTGTCACATAGCTAAAAAATACCCCATCATCGTTGGCACGTTCTATTGGTGTGGGGTGGACTCGATTCTTCATCGTTGTTTGACTTTTGAAGAAGTAGAGGGTGTTTTGAATGACTGCCATAGTGGAGCCTGTGGTGGTCACCTATTTGGGTTGGAAACAACCCAAAATATTTTCCACGTCAGGTAATTTTGGCTCACGATCTTCAAAGATTGTATCAAATTGGTTAAGAAGTGTTATCCATGTCAAATCTTCACTAAGAAAATGTGTGCATATCCCACTCCCATGTTTCATGTTATTACTGTTGGCCCCTCCACCAAACGGGGGGTAGATTTCATGACATGCCACCTGGATTTGGCAAGGGGGCATCATTACATTATTGTGGCCATAAACTACTTTAATAAGTGGGTCGAGGCCATGTTGACATTTTCTAATGACGGGGAAAATTCAACACTCTTCATCTTTAATCGGGTCATAACAAGGTTCAGGGTTCCGAGAGATATTGTCACCGACCATGGTAGCCACTTTCAGAACTGCATGATGTCAGATCTAGCATCAAAACTAGGATTTAGGCAAGGTAATTCATCTCCCTGCTATCTCTAGGCCAATGGTTAGGTTGAAGCCGTGAATAAGTCATTAAAAACGATACTAAGAAGAATGGTTAACTCAACTCAAATGAACTGGCAGTTGATGTTATACCCTACTTTGTGGGCTTCCTAGGCTTTAGTCAAAAGTACTACTGTTTTCTCGCCTTTCCAACTCATCCACGGGGTGGAAGCAGTTTTTCCGATTGAATGTGAGGTTCCTTCACTTAAAATAGTGGTTGATTTCCTTCCTGATACAACTTAGCTCGAGGAACACTTATTTTATCTTCAACATATTGATGAGAAGTGTCGAGATACAACTTTAGCAAAAAACACACATAAGAAGCATGTCAAGTCTCAATATGATAAATACATTCATCCTAGGGTTTTCTTCGAGGGAGACCTTGTATTGGTCTACGACTAGGACAAGGATTCCCTGGGGGCAAGGAAGTTTAACCCTATGTGGTACAACCCTTATGTCATGAAAAGAATTTTAGAAAAAGGATCTTACGAGCTCATGGATTATGAAGGTAATGTGTTTTCGGAGCCAAAACATCGGCTCTATCTCAAGAAGTACTATGCTTGAGCCTGAGGGTTCGAGCATTAACACATTTGTAGATATTGATTACTTTGTATATATATTTTTTTAGAATTTGTTATTCATCCTTTTGTTGCGTTAGTGATTGATGTGATTCTGTTGTGTGGAAGATGATTGAGGAGTTGTCTACTTTAGATTCGCGGATGGTGCTTGCCTCCATACTTGATGCTTAACATCCACTTCTTTAGTGATTTATTCACCTTCTAGTCAACTAGTGTCCACTAGAGGTGTGTGTCTCGGGAAAACTACTAACAACGTTGCCGAGTATAGCACAATTATCGAGATTTTGTGAGATGCATTGTCAAGTGGCATTAATCGCCTCCAAGTGTTCATGGATTTTCCCATTAAATGGCCTGTATTGAGTACGTGATCCAATTTTTTTACTGGTTTTCCTTAGGGTACGTCATTTGGAGCGTTCATTTGATTTTATTACTTATGAACATGCTCCTAGGAGAGATAACTATTTCGTTGATGCCTACACTAATTATGTTTTAGATTGTAATTTATATCATAAGTAAGGGAAGTGTTATCACTCCAAGAAACTCTTTGAGGTTGTAAGACAAAGATGCTTGGTAACTTAAAGTAAACTTGTTTTTGTGTTTTTGTATGTGTGGATCAATGGGATAACTCAACTACAATATAGTATCTAGACAATCAAAATGAATAATCAAATAAACCAATGCCCTCAAGGATCAATAATCAGATAATAGATTTAACTGGGTGAAGAAGACAGTGCTTATAAACCAGATACACAATGATGGGTTTAATAAAYAATGTAAGAAACTATTAATCAAGTTATGAATTGACTAATGAGATGACAGTCATTTTGCAGTTAAAATAACTTGAATAAGAGTGCAGAAGAAGGGTGGAAATATGACATTAATAGAGAGGGAAACTTGTGATCTATATTATCATATGAAAAGTCTGTTACAAAGGTATAGTTCCTGTATCCAAAATTGACCCCTTGTTATGTCAAAAATATAGGCATTTATAGCCTTTACAACAAGTCTCAGATCCTGGAAAACTGGATCTCGATTTCTAAATATAGAAAGCAGAAAACTGACTGAATACAATAGGATAATAAAAGAACTAGTTCTTAGGAATAAAACTGTCTTCATAGTTGGTCTTTGACATCTGATCTTCATCATTTCTATGTCTCTGATGTGTCATGGAGGAAACGACACATGTCTTTAGTGGCTGGAAATATTTCAACAACTGTGAACAAAGATTTAGTTGACCAATTAAGCATTCACCTCCAAAATCTCCACGAATCTTTGAAACTGAATATTTCCTGATTTGGTGATTAATCTTTTGATACTCTCTTATCCTTTGAATCACTCCAAAATCGCTCTGTTCGAGCTCAACTCTTCAAAATTCTCATTCTGCAGTTTCACCAACTATTTTGCCTTAGGATTTGCTAATTAGCTGATGAAAGCTCTTCTTTTCAACAACTAATTGGTTATAATTTCGCCTTCTGTGCTGGTGAAAGCTCTGTTTTGATAAAAAAGGAAACCTTTCATATTCAAAACTATTTTTCCATCAAAAATCAGTGTTCATTTGATTGATCTCCCTACAAATTTACAACAACCTGGGCCAACACCTATAAATCTGGATGTGTGGTAATTTTTGCCTTCAACTTTTTGATTTTCCTCTTCAGGTGCTTAGATAACCACCATAAGATATTATAATCCTTTGTGATCTTTTTCTTCTTCTTCTTATCCTTTATACTTTCACGTGCCGGCTTCTCAAAATCTGCATTGGTCTTTGCAAAATTCTCTGATAAAGCTTTATATCTTGCCTTTATCACCCTTTCTAGAATCTCCTATTGTGTTATTATCTCCTTCAACTCCTTAATCTTCTGTGATTTCTTTGATTTCTTATTTCTTGAGGTTTCACCTTCATCTTTGAAAGTAAAAACTTCAAAATCCTGTGCAGGTTCCATGGAGTGATCTGGATTTTTGATGGCTGGACTTTCATCTTCCTTTTCTGGTTTTGTGTTTGAATCTGTGTATGGCAGATTTAGAGCATTTGTCCTTTTTACTGTGGATTTCTCTGAGTTTGTTCAAAATCTAGTTTCTTTTTAGCTTTCTTGGGCTTTATGCTAGAGTTTTTGTCGTGGCTTTGGGAGAGCTCTCCTCCTCCTTGAGATACTTTGAGGAGTTGACTGCTTCAAATTAGTCTTTCCTGTAGACTCCATTCATAGTTAGAGTGTTTTATTATTGAATGCATTCATACCCTGAAATATGAGGTATTTCAAAGATACAGGGTTCCTATCAAAGTAATTCTATTTGTCAGATGAATCCACCATTCTGGAACCTAAAACCAATATTGGGCCTGAAAGCTCTTTACCATTTTGCAGAACATACCATGTGTCTTCGATGCTTTGAACATAAGCATCTCAATATCTCTTAAATATAGAATTATGGGGCTTGTCTTCAAGACATACATTAAAACCTTATAAAGGGACTCACAAGCAGTTTGTCTTCAAAATCCCGACTACTAGTCCATTTTAGAGAACTTGGATTCTGGGAACTTGTTGCAAATGCAACAAGTTTTGATAAGTCAACTGCCAATGTAGTTTTTCTTCCGAATTTCTGAAAGTTATTAATATCTTTAGGTTCTTTTGATTTTGTTTTAATACAACTGCTCTGTCTCCTTAGTGAACCTGATTCATATACTTAGAGTCCTCCCACGAATGAAAGATTGAGAGATTTCCCAATAATCCAGTCACATGATCCAGTGTAGATGCAAACATTATCTTTGAAAAACTATCTGCACCTCTTCCATATCTGCTTTACACCTTTAATGAAAAGTCTGTTACGTCCAACAACAAAAATTTAGCCTCAAAATAGTGTGTTAATACCTTTGCAAGCATTTTTAGTTTGAAAACCCACGACCTGACACATGCAAGGTTTTTATCTACTCTCTGATGCGTGATTTCCTTCTCTGTGTTTCAAAAATAAATTGATTTTCTTATTTGCTACAATACGTGGAACTTGACTATCTTCTGAAAGAGAAACAATAGCCAGGATGAGCTTCTATATTGTGTAAAACAGAGCCAAATGGGTGTCAAATAACTCCTTCTCTTTGTAGCCTTGCTTTTAGGGTTATCCCGCATATTTCTGGTCTTGTTTCCACTTCTAAGCGGAGCAGACTAATACATAAGAAAATAACAACTGCAATTGGAGTTCCTAACACAAGACTTGGATGTTGAGCAACCCACATTTCATAAACACCTGTAATCTGACTTGATTAAGCTCAAATCTCAAAACCCTTCGATTCCCTGAAACTTGGCATTAGTGCTTAGCTTGTTTGGTTTGTATTGAGTATTGTTGTGACATGTGGATTCGACGCTTGCACCTGGCTTGTCGACCTGACATGTGCCTTTGCGTGATAATAATGACTTGTTGTTCATCCTCTTGATATGTAAAAGAGAACTTATTGATCCCTGATATTGAAAATATTATATCTCATGACTTGGCACTGAGTCTTCCATGTGGAACAACTCCACAACAACACCAGACCGAAAATATGTCCAAATGGTTGGTATTGAGCTCGACAATGTGTCGGGCTTTGAGATTTCAATGTGATATTAACCTTAGACTTAGCATGAGGGTTAAGCTTGTGGTTTGACTCAGCACTGGGATTTGACATGTGGACACAACATGTGAACTGGTTTGGACCTTATGTGTCGACTTATAACATAAACTCATGGCTTAACTTATGGACTTTTGTCTATGTACTAGACTTAGGTGCTTTAACACACACCGTTTCTTATAATAATAACAATAGTGAATCTAAGGAAGCATAAAATTAAGATTTAGGCAACACTAACAATGTGTTTTTGTAATATGTAGGTCAAGGACAGAGTCACAAGGATTGGAGAAATCATGATCGATGGGAGATAGTTCAAGGATTTAGAGATAAAACATTGGCCAAAAGACTAAGAAAAAATGACAAATTAAGAAAGAATGAATGAAAATTCTTCAAAATTTGTTAAAACCATTTGAGGAGATAACAGTGAGCACACACAATCACATGTAAATATTAACATTTGCAAGTAAAATACAAAATGTATATAATGGAAAAAATAAAATAAAAATAAATATATATATATATATATATATATATATATATATATATATATATATATATCAAAATGAGTTCCATCAGGTACAAAGTATGGGGCATCCTATCCCCTGGAGGTCATATAATGTTATACAAGTACAAAAAATCGTGCAATGAGCACATAATATCCCTAGGCCTGAGGCTGGTGCACCCTATTATAACAAATAACATTGTTTTCCAAATGTTGGAATAGTCAGACCCATGGTCTGGGTACACCCACGACATGATGTTGCATGCCTATGGGGAGGCCATCAATGGTAGCCATAGGCATATTTCACATGAGGGCCTCAAAGTTACAACCCACACTATGCAAGGTCCTCATTGCATCATCACTCGGTCCTACCTCCTCTCTACCTCATCGGCTATGTCGCAGAACTTTAGCTAGTCTCACGAGTTCTCTATCTACATGAAAGTAAAGTACTTGTAAGTATTTTGGATCTCGCAAAAAGATAACAATAGTTATATATATTGGAAAATTTTAAAATTAAATAACATAAAATGAAAGGTTACCTATATCCTATAACTCGTCTCCAGCAGGGATGATGATGTCTGTGTCATTGGTGAAATCGATGCCCGCATATGGGTAGTCCTCAATGAAGGGCATTTTTCTCTCCCACCAGCCAAAGAAGTCATCATCAAATGGATTGGACATTTTTCCACCTCCTAAGCGAGGTATGAGATCGGTCCATCAGACCAACTCCTAAGTGAGATATGAGCTCGATCCATCTCAAGTGTCCTCGTATGTGCGTCCACGGACTCATCATAGGCACATGATCGAAGAAGAATGTGCATAGGAAACTACCAAAGAAAAAGTTCTTTGCCTAACTGAGATTACAATCTGTAAGTTGTGCTTTCATGTTGTTGAACATGGTAGTGCTCCAATCATACATAGTAGGGTGTAGGAATTCAACCCCATATTGAATTTGTGCCCATGATGCCAAATGTAAGGAGTTGGATCCAACGATCCAAACCAGAGTATATAAAATGACTCGGAGACTTAAGTTGGTGATCTATTTGATCGAAACTTGAAAGCCACTCTTCTCGATGTCGACATCAAAATACTCGTTGATGAAGTCATTGATACTTTGGCCTCCTCCCTGAGATCGAAAGTTTGGCACTTCCCCTCTCCTCAACAAAACAGTAATGAAGTAAATGTCTTTAACCACAATGGTCAAATAATGTCCAACGAGCATGAATGCCTCAGAATCAAGGTTCCAATAATCAATTAAGAGATTTAATAATCTCCTTTGCACCCTCATGCCACCAACTTGGAAAAATTTATACATGTTGCAAGCACAAAGAGCTTTTTTTTCTTCATCATTGTCAAACTATAGCATTCCATATATAAAATAGTATGCAAAACATACATATTTTAGCATAGAAATGGCAGAGCAACAATGATATAACCAAAACAATACCATAATAACACCAGAAATAACACCTTGATTAATGATAGCAATGTTCACTTTCCTCTTTGAGGGCGAAACCTCCAACAGAGCAGAGCTCTATTACAATAATCTCCAAGACAAGATTGATCATACCCTCTATTCCTATTTATACTAAATCTATCTATCCAAAAGAACAATCTATGGAAGATCCTTCTAGAAGCATAAGCTTCTATTACATCTTCTTACATTTTACTTATTCCTCCTTATTTCTAGGCCTTATTAATATTGGCCTTTATTACATGGAATTATATTATTCTACCTACGTTAGGGGTTAGGGAGGTTAGGTCCCTAAAATTACCCCCCCCCCCTTGAAAAACAACCTGGTCCACAAGGCTTAAGATGAGGAAATTGTTGCAGAATGGTGGCCGACTCCCAGGTGGCATCTTATGGAATTGTATCTTTCCATTGGAATAACACTTCCTTGATGGTGCGCTGATAGAGATGACGCT
>ML801251.1:176560-187568 GCA_009831015.1 Picea engelmannii | reverse complement strand
CGACTGGGTTACCTCCCTAAGTGGTTCTTATATGTAGACAGTATCACCCCCGCCGCATGTCAATTATGTGGCATTGTCTCCCATGACCTCAACTTCCGACGATTTGGATCCGGTAGTGGACATGGTGATTTCTTCGGTAGGTTTATTGGAACCTGATCTCCTTACCCCTGTCACGACCCTCGACGTGTGTTCCTTCCTAAGTGATTATCTTCCATCCAACGAATATCTCTTGGAGGCCATGACCGAGTTTTGTCCCTTGACATGGTATCCTTCCAGAGCGTTATCCTCTCGAAATCCATGATCCAGACGAAACCACGAGCATAATTTCTCTTCTCTGTCGCAAGCTCATTAAAAAATGAAACATAGGCCTTGATCATAGTTCTTTTCCTGTGTCAAGCTCGTTAAAAAATGAAACAGTCATCTCTCTTGAACCTTCTTTTCATACACCCTTCTCCTTTTTCTCATCTACTAGAGAAAAACGTGACGAACTTAGAACCGGTGAATGAATCGAAGCTTGGGGGGCATGTCTCTAGCCTTTGATGATCTTTCTGGAGTTAAGCCACTAGATTTCATGCTGGGGGCATACCGAGCTTATTCTTTGTTCTTTCTCGTGCTCGTAAATACATGAGAATGCATCCGGGCAGACTTTTATCTCTTTTTCGGACCTGTATGGATACACGAAAAAGGAACCCCCTGGAGTCTCCTTTAAGCTCTTCTCAGACTCTCTAAACATGAAAAGATTGCCGAGTGATCTTGCTTCCTTTCCCACTTGTTAAACGGTTTGAAAGGGCTTCTTTCGAGTGATAATTTATCTCTTTTTCGGCCTCGTGAGACTAACATTACGAAAAAGGACAACATTGGAGTCACCTTTAAGTCCTTTTCAGAATCTCTAAACATGAAAAGATTACCAAGCGATCTTGTTCTCTTCACGCTCGTTAAAGTATTTGAAGAAAACATCTGTTGAACGATAGTTTATCTCTTTTTCAGTCTCGTCAGACTACTTTACGAAAAAGGAACTGAGAGAGTTCTCTTTCAAGTGTTTTTCCAGACTCTATAATCATGAAAAACCTTCAAGTTTTCTATCTTTGGACTCACTAAAACAAACATCGACAGGCCCATATGGGACCGAACCCTTACTTCTCCCAGTTCGTTAAACAAAGGAAGAGGAACTTACTGAAGGTGAGTTATATCGAGCATGTGTTACCCTCCTCGAGCTCGTTAAATTAAAAAGAGGTACTTGTCTATCTGGATGGGGGAAAATTTGAAAGAAATGAGCCAAGAAGTCTCTTAAGAACATTACCAAGTAATTCTTAGAGTCGCCCTTGAACACGACACTTTGTCTTTTGCACGCATTTTAATCCACTGAACCTCTGCACTTAGACAATCCTTTGAGTTTCTTTCACTCCTTTGGGTCACCTGACGTAAGTCACAACATCCCTTGCATCATGAAGATTTGGTCCATGTCATGTTTCTGTTGTTGTGCCTCAGTGTTCAAGGGAAGTATCCGTCTCTAGAGTCAGCCATCACAAATATCTTGTCTCAATACCCGTGTCAGTCCATGTTCATTTGATCTACCAGTTACATCTCTATGTCCGTTTCGTGTCGTTGATGGGGGATACATCAAGGCCCTCCTTCGACGAGCCTATTCCTGTCGATGTCAACACATTATCCGGGAACTAGGCTTAGAAACCAGTTAGTACTTTGGGACCTTCATGCCTCAATGGCAAGCCTCCTCACATTCGACAGTAGGTTTACATCATTGACCTTTGATCGGATGATTCCACGGATGTTCGACTCTAGCTCATCCATTCACATTCGTTGGAATGTACTAGAGTACCTTGGGGATCGTTGACATTAATGGTGATTTCCCTCGCGCTTGTTAATGGTTTACATCATTGACCGGTAATCAAGTGGTTTCTTCCATGCTCGACTTCAGGACATCTATTCATATGGTTAGATTCATACCACATTGGGATTGCTAAGAAGACCCTGGGTTGAGTGATCACTTTGATATATGCTTTTCCCAGGTTGCGAAGGAGTTTCTCTTGGACAAATGATACATACACTGTTACATAGATCCACTTTGTATTGGTCGTGGCTATGTCTTGTCATCTCATAGATCCACTGTGTATTCTTCGTGGCTACGATCAGTCCAGGTCATTAGAGTATAGATCCACATTGCATCCTCAGTGGCTATACCTTTTCATTAATACAATTATGGATCCGCAGTGTATTTTATGGAGGCCATATCTTGCAAGTCTTGATCACCCAAGCATAGGTATGCCTGCCTTGGGTTTTGAAACATGTCATGATATTTTTTGGATGTTTGTGTGCGACTTCCTTCAGGTTCTCCGAGTCTATACCCTTGCTTGAAAGTCTACAAAGCATTTCAGTTATCAGTTTTATCTTCTAACTTCATACTTTGGGGGGAAATTTGTTACACATCAATATTACTCAATTTGATAAGTGTCGCATGTTCCTCTCAACTGTCATAAGTGTCGCATGTTCCTCACAACTGTCGCATGTTGTTCACAAGTGTTGCAAATGTCAAACAAAGCATACTTCCATGACGATGACACCAAGGAGACACTTACAATACCTCAAACACCTGATTGGAAGAAAGAGAATGGCTAACTGAAGTTAGGTATCTCTTCCCACCTGAAAGGAGCTCTCAAACTAGAGTTTTAGAGGAGAGAGCTCCCCTATATCAGCCTTAGGAGCGCTGGCGCTCCCCTACGAGGTCTTAGGGAGAGTTATGACACCAAATCACCCCTTTGAAGGAGAGCTACAAGTATTTGAAGCTCTGGCACTTCCCTTGAGCCTACTAGGGAGTGTTATAGCACCTTGATGCCCCTTTTGAGGGAGCGTTGTCTAATCTGTGGCAGTAGTTGATCCGTTGAGGAGAATAAGGGGAGGATCTTTCAAGTTTGGAAGGCAGTTGCATTCGAATTCCTGATTCAATCATGATCTTAGGAGAAGATCCCTGATCTAAGGAGGGAATTACTCAACCTACCCTAAAGATACCTCAAGAGGTTAAGCCTCTCTTAACCTATAGAAGCAGGCTCTATGATGGTGGAAAGGGGGAAGAATTGCAAGCACGAAACCTTTGATCTCATAGGAAACACACATTGAATTTGAGGAGAGTAATCAATGAAGATGATATCATCCAGGTCATGGATCTCTTGAGCAAGGGTTAGACAAAGGGGACTTGACGAAGCTGTCACATTTGCATCTACGGTTGTAAGCTACTTCTGTCATTGTCCTCATTAATATGACACACTTGGCCTATTTCTTTCTAGTTCGTGTTTGATCTTACATGAACTTATCTCTAATAGATAGATCTATTTTCGAGCTAATATCAATAGAGTATGAAGTGGTTGTACTATTGTTTGTCTACAGGGCTCATCAAGGAGCGAAAGATTGGAGCTCAACTCGGAGTGTACAGGGACAAATGTCGATAAAAAGTTACTTCTGTTCTCCTTCCTCCTCATGCATTAGTTTGTATAGATCTGAAAGGAAGTCAATGTCCACGTTAAGCGTCTTCTGTCTTAAGAGTTAAGAGTCTATCTCTTAAGAGGATATCTACCTGTCCGCAGGGAGATTTTCCTACAACAAACCCCATTAACAAACGATGAAACCTTTCTCTCTGTATAAAAGAATAATTCGGTTGATGGTAGAGCCTACCTTCCATGGGCTCCCTAGTATATAATCCTTTTTCATTCTAGCATGCATGTTGCAAGTTTGTTTCTAGGCTTGGGGGTCCTGGTTAGTCCCGCCATGAGTTTGCGTTTGAACTTCAAGATTCTTACACTCTCTTGTTTTGGCCATTTACTGGTGGACCCCTATCTTACATTTTACTCACCAACAACATTATGGAGTCCATAGTTAATCTCTTTTCAAACTCCTTAAAATTTAAAATATTGTCGAGTGATGTTGTTCCTTGTACACTTGTTAAATGGACCTGAAGGAATGTATTTACAACACAAGTTTACCTATTTTTCTAACTCGAAAAGACTACTTACAAAAAGGGTATACTCTAGTCTACATGGTAGAAGAGTTCTCCTAAGTTGTGTTTTATACTTTTTCGGGCTCAAGGGACTAAATTTACAAAAAAGGATGAGGGAGTCCATAATTAATCTCTTTTTAAACTCCCTAAATATGAAAAGATAGTCGATTGATCTTGTCTCTGTCACATTCATTAAAAAGGTTTTGAAGAGATATCATTTCGGTATAAGTTTAACCCTTATCTAGACTGACTGGACTATGTATGTAAAATGAATACTCTATCCCCATAGTGACCATAAGAGTTCGCGTTGGTATGATTTTATTCGTTTTCGGGCCCTGGAGACTAAACTTACGAAAAATACCATCACAAGAGGTTTACTTCCCAAAGTTGAGTCATAACTGGATCTTCATATTTACTGCTCGTTCTTTTAGGCCTAATGTCATCTTCAACATGCCATCATTGAACCAATCGTCTATGCATTCCTATCATTTCCCAGCCTTGCAATTTATGCCCTTGCAATTGATACCTTATCCTTGGAGGGAACATCCCCCAAGTGTCCTTATCCTTCACATGCTTCCTTGAATTGAGCGTAGGTATGTTCCCTCCACTGTATGATAACATTCTTTTATTTCTTTTCAAGCTTCTATAACATGAAAAAGAAAAAAAAAATAAAAAAAACCAAAAAAAAATGTGAAAACATCGATCTCTTTTATTGGCAGTAGTCTTGTCTCCCTTGAACAAATAAAAATCTTGAGTCAATATCTCATCATTTTTGGTTTATTATGGTTTTAGGATACTTTTTCTCGTTTTGATTTTTTTCTCCCCCAATTGGTTATTCTTCCAACTATATGGAGCATTTGTTGATGCCTCCTGTGTCACAAATGTATCCCAACTTATAGTCATGCTGCCCAAGTCACATAATGTGTCTTTCTTATGTTCAAGGGAAAATTTTCAATTTGTGTCAGCCATTCTGCAGTTATCCTTTGACCTTGCAATTCATCCTTCCCAAGTAAATCTCTTCATATGATCTCTTCTAAATATTTGGCCTTCTGCCACCCCTTGTGTTGGTTGATGGACGATGCCTTAATTCCTTCCTTCCAATGGATATATTCCCATCGAATATGAAAAATATTTCTATGGGAGAGGGATTTAGTGTCATGTTTGGTACCTTGGGACTTGTAGTAATTAGAGGTAGGCTCCCTCGCTATTGACAACTAGAATACATCAATGTTCCCTGCTCGATAGATTCTACCAGGTGTTCGACGCCAACTTATTTATTCACACTTGTTAGATTGTACTATGGTACCTTGACTCCCATTATCATTATCAATGGGTTGTCTCACATTTGTTAACGGTATACATCAATGAACGGTAATCAAACAATGTCTCACTTTGTTCGACTTCAACACATCTATTCACATAGTGTAGAATTGTACCATGGTGAATCGTTGTGAATACTTCAGATGAAGTACGAGGACCACATATTTTGTGCTCCTTCCCAACTCATATGGTTCCACCTGACAGACATTGGTACCTGTAGAGGATCAATTTGTTCATTCTCTTAGTTCCATATATCCTCTATTCTTGATCTTGAGACATAGATCCACTATGTAACCATTCGTGTCTATGATCTACTTTGACATGGATCCACTGTGTATTCCTCATGGCCATGATTTATACTTCATATTTATCACATGGATCCACTGTGCATTGTTCGTCGCCATGGAAATTAGTCATATTTTCATATGTACCATGGATTCATAGTGTACTTTCTATGGAATCCATGCTTATATCACTCCTAATCATTGGTATGCCCAACTTTGGAAGGAAAACGCTTACTTGATCTTTGTTGCCAATTCTTTTTCTTCAATTAGTTGTTCGGGAACCTTCATGGATACTTCATTTCATCCTTGCCTCTCATAGTTTATAATGTATTTCATCCATCATTTTTCCCTTCTAACATCACACATTAGGGGGCATTTGTTATAGCAAAAAATGCCACACCTATGCATTTGTGGTATGTCTTAACCCTTTCCCAAAGCTTGCTAGAAATTCTCCCAAACTGTTTCTCCAAAATCATCTAAAAAACATGCCTTATGAGCATATCCACGGATTTCCTTAGTGAAAAGTGCATACATCTGCGACTCTCAATATTGAAACCCGCAGATGCCCTCAAAATTTGTGAAAAATAAAATAATCTCGTGTTTTTAGGTGGGTTTTTGGGTTGGGATCATTTCCCAACGTCCCATGCCCATACATAATGGAATCAAACTCCTCCAACCTCTTGGGGAAGAGATAAAATAATATTTAATGGATAAGGAGAGGTGAAGTCCCTTGGTGAAAGATTATGATACCAACATCTAGAAATCCTCCCTTTTCTATAATCCTCTAAGAAACACCCCCTTATTTCTGGAAACTCCTTTTCCAACATCTCTTTCTTATGTTTATGGATATTGCATCTATATTTATCCCTATTTGGGCCATCCAAGGAAGAGTATAGTGGCTGAGTTGATGCTTGAGAGCTTCTTAGAGGAACCCAGACAGTTGGCTTCAAGACGACGTCAAAGGCGAGACAAGGTTGTAACTACCTTTCTAATTTGGTGTTAATAGAAGAGTTTGTTTTCCCTCCTATCATGTGTTCATTGTATGTATTTTCTTACTAAGTTTACTTTGAATATGATATATGACATGTATGACCTTTGATCGTGTAACTACCTTCGTAGTAGCTCTAGTATTGTGTCCATTTTGCAAGTTACTTCCAACAAAGGATATAGAGCTCGTTGAGAGAAAGGAGCAGGATCGACATCAAACAGGAGAACTAAGGTGCACCCTTTCTCCCTCTTCCTTACCTAACTTCCCCTTGTAAATTAGTTAATATTTCAAGTTTTGTTTTCTTTTCCTAGAGGGAATATCTTTATCTTCTCCATACAGTCTTGATCTGCTATGATTTCGATCCATAATCATGGGGGAAATAACCCGTGAACAAGGCATAAGCAAGATGACAAGGAATCAAACCAAGGGTGGAAAGGGGAAGAGTTAGAGTGTGAAAGGGGATGATGGGCCACCCTTTTCATAAGGACGAGTGGCCCCAACCAAAGTGACATGTGTGTCATGGGAGGCGGGGACCTATTTCCAAACAATCTACTCAGATTCTGAGAAGAAGGAGGATGTGGAAGAAGTGGAAGCGATTGTTCGAAAAAAGCGGTTGGAAACTTCAAATGAAGAGATTTTGAAGGAGGTGAATTACTATATTCCTGACCCAGTCTACTCATGCACAAGAGATACCAAATATTTCAATCTTGTGGAAACATACTGGATCCTAAAAGCCTTGGTGGGAAAAGATTTGGAAAATCACCACGAGGAGAATAGGGAAACCCTTCATTGCATTTGCATATTTGAGGGTAAATTCAAGCTTCTTCATTGATTGCAATTCAGGATCAAGTTCAGATTCAAGATAGAGGGGGAGAAAGGAACTCATAGGAACTATACGGAATTAACTCCATCTCTTTATGATCGAAGGATAAGCCAATCATAGTGGGGGATAATAAGTCGGCTCCAAGGTTGGACCAGGAAGATCGGAAGCATAAGGCTTCTCCTATCGCAACAGTGGGACATCATGTTTGATTTCTGATTCCCTCCATATTTTGAATTCATAAGTTTATAAACCATGATGGGGCACCCTAGATATATTTCTATTCTAAAATATTATACGTTGATAAGTTTTTTAATCTCAAACTCTCGTAGTTTAATTAGCTAGGAAGTAGTTATAGAAAGTCTTAAAAATTGGTGTGCTAAATATTGTATCAGGAGTCTCGTTTCCATTATGAAATACCCCCTAGTGATGTGGATGTAATTTTGATTGTATATAATAGAAAAAATGAGTACTTTTTTCCCTTAAAACAATTGTAAGTTGTATATTGATAATACAAAATTCCAATTTTTAATGTTCTTTACTTGATATTTTTATTGAGTGGTATGTTGTAATTAGTGTTGCTATGGCTAGTAAACCATCCACTAAATGTGGGGAATTACTTAAATATTTCCTCATGATGTTTTCATTTGAAAATAATTGTCCAAATATATATTAATGATTAAAATATTTTTTTTTCTTATCAAAATAGTATATTTGAATGGATGTGTACACTTAAGGACACATATGCACATCCTCATTTTCTAACACCTACACTTCTGAGGGGATAGGGTGTTCATGTGTATGATTAATTTGGGTGCCACACACATGAACACCCTCACCTCACATCTCAACGTGCCATAAGCATGCACACTGTTGTGAGTGGGAAATCCCACTACGGACTAGCACTTAGGGTTTTATCATGCATGCATAAAAGACCTAAAGATTCCTACTTTTTACCATCATCCCAGATCTAATCCCCATTATTTTTAAGAAAATACACAGTTAAGAAGATCAAGTGAACATACCTTATTTCCGACGTTTGGTATTGATCCGTCTTCACACTTGGTCGCTCTTTGACAACAAATCTCCTCCCAAGGCTGACCTGCATTCACAAAAGACAAACAAAGAACTCCACATGCATTTGATCTACGGATTAATGGGTTAGAGATTTAATCAACATGTACGGAATAAACAATGAAAACCTCATATGGTGGGACGGGAAAAGTACTTCTTTATTATTAACTTCACTAAAGCAACTTACAATGATGAAGCCGACCACTGCTCCATGAATCTTGTCCTGGGTCCTCTTTTACTATGCACCAACTTCTAACACACTTGCTTCTCTTCTTCATTGAAATCACAAAATGGTTACATAATCTTGGGCAAAGGGGAATACGAATTTGGGTAGAGTTTCTTTACTATGTTTTTCCTCCTTTCAAATGGGACCCTTACCCCTTCTTTTATAGGCTATAAGCAGCTAGGTATTTATTCGAATGACTGGCCATGCATGGTTGAAAGTTTTAGTTAACTTACCCAAAAATGTGTGTTCCATCAACAAATTTCCATTTTTCGTGATTTTGTAGGTACACGCGGGCTGTAGTGGGTCATCTAGAGTGTACACGTGGGTTGTAGTGGAGCAGGGCACGTGGGCCTTTAAAAAGGGTGTTTTAAGAAGAGTTCTTCAGTACCGGCTTGGTAAAGAAGGTATATGAAATGGCCTAATGTCAGGTTAGTATGTCTGATGTAAATTAGGGTTATAATATATTCCTCCTAATGTGTGAGGTCAGAAGAGTATCTGATGGCCGAAATACATTATCAATCTTTATCAACGTACTAAACTAGTGAGCCTAGGAACCAGAATTCGAGAGGTGCCATCTGCAAAATAAAAATTGTCTCACCGAGGTGGGCATACCCATGCTCGAGATGAAATAAAAATTTGGGTGCCACACACATGAACGCCCTCACCTTGCTCATTTTTTCCCTGGCCTTCCAGAGGTACAAAGATTATGGTCCCTATCTGCAAGATATTTTGATTCTGAGTCTTCTGAGGTTTCCTCACAGTCTATTCAGCCATTGGTTGAGAAAGTGGTCACGCCAATGTAGTCATCGGCTGATCCCACTCCTCTTTTGAGGGGTGAGGTTCCTTTAGACCTTGTAGTCTCTCAGCCTATTCAACCATTGGTTGAGAAAGTGATCATGTCGATGCAGTCATCGACTGATCCCACTCCTCTTTTGAAGGGTGAGGTGCCTTTAGACCATGTAGTCTCTCATCCTATGCAACCATTGGTTGAGAAAGTGATCATGTCGATGCAGTCATCAGCTGATCCCATGCCTCTTTTGAGGGGTGAGGTGCATTTAGAACATGTAGTCTCTCAGCCTATGCAACCATTGGTTGAGAAAGTGGTCACGCCGATGCAATCATCGGCTGATCCCACTCCTCTTTTGAGGGGTGAGGTGCCTTTAGATCTTGTAGTCTCTCAGCCTATTCAACCATTGGTTGAGAAAGTGATCACATCGATGCAGTCATCAACTGATCCCACTCCTCTTTTGAGGGGTGAGGTGCCTTTAGACCATGTAGTTTCTCAGCCTATGCAACCATTGGTTGAGAAAGTGGTCACACTGATGCAGTCATCGACTGATCCCACTCCTCTTTTGAGGGGTGAGGTACCTTTAGACCATGTAGTCCCGCAACTTATTCATCCATTGGTTGCGAAAGTGGTCATGTCGATGCAATCATTGGCTGATCCCACTCCTCTTCTGGGGGATGAGGTACCTTTAGACCATGTAGTTCCGTAGCCTATTCATCCATTGGTTGCAAAAGTGGTCATGCCGATGCAGTCATCAGATGATCCCAATCTTGTTTTGGGGAGTGACATGTCTACCGACTATGTTTTTAGCATTTTCGGTTCAGTATTTTTAGAACAAGGGGGAATTCCGCTCATTCCAAGCACACCCCTTCCAAGCCCTAGGATGGTTTCTTTGATTGGAATGACCTTGTTGAGCCTCATCTTCCTTCCTCCATGCCCTTTCAAATAAGGGTTGAATTTAATTCAACAAACATTTATTGATGTATTGTGGATGAAGGAGCCTCAACAAGTATTTTATCCTCCTTGGTTTGGAAAGTCTTGGGTTCTCCCGAGATTGTGCCTACTTCACATGAGTTGTTGGATTTTGACAGACATTCAGTAACTCTTTGTGATCTGCTCTTAGGCCAGAAGTTTTCTTGGTCTTTACTTGTCGTCATTTTTCCTTTTTGCTTTGCGAGCATTAAATATTTTTTTTTATTTTTATTTCTTGGTTTGGTTAAGTAGTTGTTGGTTTGCATTAGTAACCAGGAAAAGTTTCTATTTTATAAGTTCTTGGTTGTTTACTTAGGACAATAAGTAGCTCGTAGTCGAGCGAAATCCTATTTGAGTTTTTTGTTCAAAGATCTTAGATTTTTTTTTTTAGTTTGAAAAGTTGATTAAGAATTGTGTCAAGAAGAAGTTTTTTTTTTGTTTCCAGCTTTCTGTTTATTTTTCTTTCGTCTCTCAAGCATCATTAGTTTCACTTTCATAACCTTTGACTTAAGACAATCCATAAAAAATTAA
>ML801251.1:136409-169151 GCA_009831015.1 Picea engelmannii | reverse complement strand
ATGTATGTGCTCCAGTTGGTGGGGAGTAAGGGTGTGCATGTGTGTGATTCTAGTTAGGTGTGTTCTTAACCTTATGAGAGAAGGTGTACATGTGTGTTCCTAATAAAAAACATGCACACCCTAACCCCTCAGGATGGTGGGCGGTGGAATGCACACCCTCACACCCTAGATAGGGAATGCATGTGTGTGGATGGTGCACATGCATTCCATACACATATGCACACCTTAAAAGAACAATAATGCACACCCTCACCCCTAGGGAGAGTGGGTGATGGAGGGTGAGTGTGTGTACATGTATGTGTTATAGGGGGTGGGGGTAAGAGTGTGTTTATGTTTACCCTTCCACACATATTTGTATAGGTGGTGGGGGGATGAGGGTGTTCATTCTCAACACACACATGCATAACCTCACCCACATAAACATGCACACATTCACCCCCAAGTATGTACTTAGGTACACTCATAAAAAACCTCACCCCTTGACCACCCACCCTCCTGATGGGTGAGGGTGTGCATGTGTGTTTTTCCTAAGCACACACATGAAGACCCTCATCCTTGGGGAGTGTGGGAAATGGAAAACACATCCTCACCCCTTATAAGAGTATGCATGTTTGTGATCAACCATGGTAGTGAGGGTTTGCATGTTCTTTCTTAAGCATGTGTGTTCCTTATCACATACATGCACACCCTTAGCCCTCGAGTGGGTAGGTGGTGGCATGCACACCCTCACCTTCGAATAGGTTTAGGGTATAATTGGGGAGGGTGTGCATGTGCCTGCTTCTAGGGGGATGGTGTGCATATGTATACTGAGGGACATACATGCACACTCTCACCCCTTATAGGGTGTTTAAAGTGTGCATATGTGTCCTTAAGCACAAAAAATCACACTATTATTGGAAAAATACCCCAAATAACATAAAAATAGAAAGAACAAGTAATGCCACACCTTGCGAATAATAAAAAGTAAATTAATAGAAATGTAACTTCAAGAGGAAAACATTTTAAAACCTTATATTTACAATTAATTCTTGATGATATACAAAACTAGATCTCCTTGGTATATATAGGATATTAAAGGTACAATTACAAACAAAGAGCCCAATTGACCCATAATGACAATAATAATAACAAAATTCTCTTGGGTTTAGGGATTAACACACCCCACCCCTTCAAACAAGTGTTGCCCTCAATTTTTTATTAGATGAACATGATTTTGTATGAAAAAACCATCTTCCAAAGTGGCATATTATATTAGAAGGTTCTTCCATTTGATAAGGAACTCTGTAATTTCTCAAGTCCATAGTTGCTTGATTCGTGTTTCAAGAATTGTTTCGGGTTCTAGTATGATTTTCCCCTCTTCATCAATCTCTAGAAAAGTAGTTCAAACTAGGATTTTTTCATTGATTACCTTCTTTAAGAAAGAAACATGGAAGACTAAATATACACGTGAAGATTGAGGAAACTCCAATATGTAGGTCATATTTCTAATCAGTTGCAACACTTTATGAGGACCATAGTACTTGGGTGATAATTTATTGTTCCTTTTTTGTTGCTTGAGAGACATCTATTTATATGCTTGCAGCCTTAGAAATACCAAATCCCTAACTTCAAAGTGCATTTGATTGCATCATTGATCTACTTCTTGTTTCATCATGTTTTAAGTTATGACCAAGTTGTCCTTCAATAGTCGTAGAACCTATTTTTGGTACTTGATGTGATCCTCCACTACTTGGACCTTAGCATTCCCTCTTAAGGTTGATGCGGTGGATGGAAGATGGTACCCATAGAATTCCATAAATGGGTACATTTTGGATGATATTTGGACCAAAGTGTGATACCACCATTTTTCCAAAGGTAACCATTTGACCTATAGGAATTATTTATCCAATGCAAAACAAAAGAGATAACATTCTAGACATTTATCACAGTCTTGATTTTCCCGTTACATTGCGGATGATAATAGGAGATGTGATATAGTTGAGTACCCACACACAAAAAAAACAAGTTAGTCCAAGAATTAACGGTGAAAATTAGATCTATATCACTCACAATATTCTTTAGGTTTCCATGTAGTTTCTGAACCATTTTCACGAATGATGCAACCATTGTTCTTACTTCAAAAGGGTGTGAAAGTAAAAAAATGTGAGAATAGATTATGATTCTATCCACCACCACCATGATGAAATTATTCCCTTTTGACTTTGGTAGATCGGTGATAAAATTGATTGAGACCTGCTCCCAATGTTTGTTTTTTGTAAGTAAGAAAACATTATATTAGCTTCTATAAAGAGGAGAGTACAAAAATATAGCTTGTTTGAGAATGGGTTTTTATGAAAGTAAAACCAACCCACATCTACCACATTTAAGAGTTTAAACAACCACATGAAGCCAAAAAATACAACAATAAATTTTCTAAAGGAGTTTTTCCTCTATGATATATTTCTAATATCAAAACTACTTACAACTTGAGCTATATATAAAATAAAAACTAGTTAAAGAGCATTGCCCAACTTCTTAGACAGACTGAAAAACATGTCCATCCTGACAAGAATCTTGGTGATTAGGCAATAGAGGAATTGTCACATTTAGATAAATTTCATCCCGGGTAGATAGGTCTAGTACGTGCCTCTGATGAGTTGATTGAGCATTCAAATCCAATAATAGAGCGATTCTCTAGTCTAATTGCTCAATTTTGAATTTGAGATTTGATACTTCACTATGAACCTCGAAGAGAAGTTTCAATTTCTCTTCCTATGAATGAAAGTTTCTTTAGGAGTCCTCTTGGCTCCAATCCTCCTATAGAGACATTGACGAACTAGAGGGTGACCCTCCAACATACATACTTTCAGGTCCTACAAGAATGGTTGCTTGTCGAGTGCTTGGAAACAATAACATAGGTGTTGGATGGGTTGTATCACTCACATGACCAACTTCCTCTTTGTACCATTTAACTCTGCACCCCCAGATTAGTGATTCCTCTCGCATGGTCAAGGTATTGCTCAGAGCCTCATCCTGGGGTGGTGGATAAACTACCACTCTCTCTGGATCCCTAATTGAGAGTGCCATATCACCAATTTTATTATTAGTTCGACAATGAGAGACATGACCTATTCTATAGTGCCCTTGTTCCTAGTGGCGCACCATGGATCCAAGAAGGATACCATTAGCACTAAAATGAGAGAGCTTCAGATCCCCAAACTAGAGCCAACGAATGCAAATGAAATTGAGATCCAAAGTTGATCTCAAATTAAGAGGGAAATATTCTACCTACAAAGAGGTCAATTCACGATGACATGTCCTGTGGTATATAGTATTTTCCATAATTTCTTGAGTGCAAGTGTAGTAAAATCCCATACTCTCCAAAGTACCAAAAACCAACTGCAACTTCATCGTCTCACACTCCAAAATTGAATTGATTGTGATGTTCGGACCAGGGATGAAATAGGAGGTTCCCTCCATGTGCCCTTTTAGAAGATAGAGCCACTAAGTGGTAAGGCCTCCTTCCATTAGGTTAATGGTCATGACATCAAGCACAACAACCCATCTAGGGAGATGCCTCCTCCCAATGTTGACTATGTATGGCTAATGGTTCTAAAAGATTGTAATACGTGAGTTTCGAGTCCCTAAATTAATAATTTTTTTATTTATTTGTTGAAAGGATGGAATGTCTATAAAGTTGAAAGGCCAAAGAGACTAGAAATGTAATACTTTGAATATTAATAATAAAAATGCATCGTTGGATGCAAGATGGAAAAGGACAAAGTTATATGGGGATATGATTCCACAAACATGCTAAGACATTTTGTTATATTTTATTCACCCATCTTGGAATTATTTTCTAAAAGTGGTTACGTGAGCTTCTTGCGGAGGCCACATGGTGCATTATTGCATGTAACTATATAAACCATGTTTTTTTTTTTTTTTTGGTTCTTCAATAATTACTCACTTCATTCATCCTTCATTCTAGATTTCTCTTGTTCTTGGTTTTTAGCATGGGAACAAATTTTTTGGGGTAGAGAGCCATTGCTAGTTGACTGTAAGTAACTATTTTTTTTTTTCCTAGCAAGGAATTGATGCATGTGTGAAAGGGAATGATGGAAATTGTGAAAGAAATATCCACAACTAAGAATCCTTGGAGTTTACAACATTGATATTTCTTGACAAGTAGCACTCGAGCCCTAGAAAGAAGTGGAACAACCTAAGGGACTGCATTGCAGAGAAGAGGGCTCATTTCTTTGGGTGGTGCAGGCTAAGGGGAAAGAGAGTTGGCAAGCTAGGATTTGTTGTGTGGTTGAGAAAATGGTGAGAGCTTGATAGTTGACTGGTGTGTGAAACTAGATTCATCCTAGCCACCTGCCCTTATGGATAAATATCTTAGACTTTGGGGTGGCCTGTTGTAGAGAGTTTATATAAAACAAAGCCTAAGGTTTATGTGTTTCTATGTTAATTATATTTCTATTATGTATTTATTATATATATGTTGTGTTTATAACTTACTTGATTACCGTTAATGTTGTACATGTCACGAGAAAAAATTATTTAATAATTATGCATGTTTCTTGATTTACTAAAGAATGGTATCATGAATTTAAATTCTCCTAAAAATGCATATTTTTTAGGTACTCAGTCAATGGGGTATGTCACAGATTGGTAACAAAGCACCAATTGCAATGCTTGGGTTATATGGAGCACCCTATGTAGAGTCTACTACCTCCCTGACTAACTTAGGCTCCTTGTCAGTGGAAGTTAACATAAAAGAGGAACAAAAGTCAAGTGGACTATACCTTTTTTACTAGTTTTCTTACTCGTTCATTCCTTCTTATGCCTAGGGTCAGTTGTTCCACCTCTTCATATGATTTAGTTGACTCATCTGAATCATATTCTTCTTCGTTCCTCAGTTCAAACCTCACATTTTCTAGATTATTCTTAGTTTTCACCACTTCAGACTCGAACTTCCTTTCGACTTCTCTGAAGACCACATCTTGATTGTACACGTTTTTTCTTGATGCATGATCCTAGAGCTTATATCCTTTAATTCCTTCTTTATATCCAATTAAGATACATTTGACTTCCTTATTGTCCATCTTTCTCCTCTTTTCCTTGGGAACATGCACAAATGCATCACAACCAAATACTTTGAGATGTGAAAGCGAAGACTTCTCACCAGATCATACCTCACGTGGAGTCAATTTGACTAACACCGATGAAGGAGACATATTCACTAGATATTTTATAGTGTCGACTTCCTCTTCCCAAAATTATTGTGTGAGCCCAACACCATTGAGCATGCTCCCTTCCTTGTCCATCAATGTTCTGGTCATTCTTTTTGAAAATCCATTTTTCTATGGGGTATATGGTGTGGTGTTTTGGTGTACTATGCCACACTACTTGTAGAACTGCTCAAAATACTTTCCATAGAATTCACCACCATTTTCAGTTCTCAGTACCTTACTTTTCCTATCTCTCTGGTTTTCCACAAGAGACTTAAACTCTTTGAATTTCTCGAAAACCTTTGATTTCTTCCTCAAGAAATATATCCATGTCTTCCTAGAAAAATCATATATGAAGGAGGCATAATATAGGAATCCACCAAGTGAAGGAACTGAAATAGGGACAAACACATCACTATGAACCAATTCTAGAATTACCTTTTCCCTTGTCGCTCCAGATGGAAASCTCACATGAATTTGTTCTCCGTATATACAATGTTCACAAAAAGCATCTTCTAAATTACATTCAGGAAAATATTCAACCATACCTTTTTTATGCATAGCTCGAAGTCCTTTTTCTCCAATGTGTCAAATCCTCTCATGCCATAGCATAGTCAGGTCGACTTGACGAAGACTTATCGAGTCARTTTGAATCAACTCAGCCCAAGTTGAGTCGAGTCAAGTCGAAGTCAAGTCAACTTCAGGAACAATAATGTTATTTCATCTAGTCGAGTCAAAATTCCCTAATAAATTGGATAGGGTTTCAATCTGAACTCCTTTCATTAATACTATCATACCTCTGACCATTTTTTATGTATCCTTCTAAAATAGAGTGTGCACTCATGCATCACTCAGATTGATGATATATATAAGGTTTATTTCAAAACCTATAATATGTATCACATCTAGAAGGGATCTACTCATCCCATCCTACAGTATCAATCGAACTCTTCCCCATCCGACAATTGTTTTTGTCGATTCATCCCCCAAGAACATATCTCCTCCTTCATATTTTTCATATTTTCAGAACCATTCTCTATGTGGTGTCATATGTGTAGGGTATTTTAATCACCTTCTTAATTTCTCAAGAATATAATGATAAATATTGTGCATTTAATTATCAATCCGGAATTCATATGGAACTTGCGAACTATCGTGCACTGTATGTGCAAGAACAAATATTATTTATGTGTTGTTGTCATAGTGTCAATTTTTATGTTTTTGGTCAAAGTATAGACAATTCTCAAGATCTGGAAAGGTTATATATAAATCCACACTTGCAGAAATTGAAAGAACACTTTTGTAGAAAAGTAAATGTCACATTTGCAGGAAAGTAAATGTCACACGTTCTGAAAAGGAAAAGAATATGCTAGAAATGAAACACACCAGCTGTAGGTATAAAGAGTATGAATCAACTGTTTCCCGAAGCACGCCAACAATATAATTCTAGGAACACACACTTGAAAAGAAACACGTAGGCTACAAGTATCGAGAGTATGACTCGACTGTCTCTCAAAGAAACCCCAACTATATGTAGTAAAACTGATTGCAAAATTGAAATCCTAAATTACTCTTGTATAATTGAATTAGCACACCATGCTTGCTGAAAATAAATCACACATGCTGAAAGGAAATTGATTAACTACTTGTTGGAAAAGAAATTAACTAAGTCCTCAAAATTAGATCCTAATCCTTGCCAAGATGATCCATGTCATTATCCAGACAAACAGATATAGTCATTGTGTTAAGCACAATTATTCAATGACGTAAAATAACGCAACCCAATCTAAAATGCATTTATAAAAAAATGAAATCCAACATGGATAATTAATTGTATAAATGTATATAAACACAACCTTTCATAAGTAATATAATTACATGGACAAATTAAATCAAGAAACTAGTTACCGAATTAAATTAAATAAATCCTGCGTAATTACATAATTAAATTATGAAACAAGAAATCAAAGAAGCCATCTAAGTTACATGGCAATCTATATCAATATAAATCAATTACATTAATTAAGCTAATCAAAAGAAATCAAACTATTACAAATTTGCTAGGCAAAAAAATCAAATTAATTAAATCACACACTACAAAAATTAGAAAACTACAATTGAAATAAAAAAAATCAATGAATTATTCCATTTTCATTCGGACATTTCTCTGAGATTCCTCCCCGAATAATGGAGAGAGTGCTCTCTTTTATACATAAATTTAATGGAAACTAAAAATCATGAGTATCTAAATAAACCCACTTATGGACTTAATCAATCCATAGTGGTTACAATAATTTCCTGAATAATGAATAGTTTTGAGCTAACAATTAGAAATTAATGAATAACTCAAAGATATTTTGTTAACAATTATAAAATAATAGACAACTTCCAAGATCTTTTGCTGACAATTAGAAAATAATAAATAACTCCAAGATCTTTTGTCTAAGAAATCCAATATTCTTGTTAACCACTCAAATTAATATTTTGTCTTGGAATCACAAAATTGTCTCCATATATTTAATTTTTTTGGATCAATGTTATTGTTTCGTGGATCCATAATTGTCACGTAGAGTAGTAATAGCATGGATCATGGTTCCAATGTCTCATAGTTTTGGTGTTGTCTCAGGATTATGATGGCTCAAGATTCCAATTGCAACAACATTCCTTGGATGAGTTGTAACATAGAATACTTCCCTGGCGAGTTGCAACAACTATTGTAAGGAGATGCAACAATGAGTTGCAACGTAGAATAGTTCTCTAGTGAGTTGAAACATATAAAATCTCCCTAGCAAGTTTCAACAACTGTTGTAAGGAGTTGCAACAATGAATTGCAGTGTAGAATAGTTCCCCGGTGAGTTGGAACAACTGTTGTAAGGAGTTGCAACAACAATTTGCAGTGTAGAATAGTTCCCTGGCGAGTTGCAACAACTACGAGGGAGTTTAAACAACTGAGTTGTAGTAGCTGTGTTGCAGCAACTTAGTTGCAACAACTGTGTTGCAACACTCTAGAGTTGTAGCAGTTGTGTTGCAACACTCCAAAGTTGCAGCAATGGGAACCAAAATACATCCTATGGTGATATCACAATCTACACAACAACCTATCTGGCACATCGTCTTTGCAAATTAAATCAAAGATAAATGGAAATATGATATTTTTCTAATATTTAATCATAAATTAATGTAAAATACTAAATAAATCTAATGGAAACACATTAAGTCTAAATCCCACACAATAATGGATTGATACAAGGTCTAGGTAAGCAAAAATGGGTTGAAAGTATGGAAAAAAAATGGTGTAAAAATATGCCATTTCTAGAGCCCTTCAATATGATAGGATGATCCTAAGTCAATCAACCAAACATATGGATCCAACTATGTACTAGTCGATTCTAGATACACATCGCCTCCTTTGTCTGAAGTAGTCTTTCTCTCAATCGACTACTTCTCATGAGATCATGTACTGAATTCCATTGCCTTCGACTTGCGTTATTTTTTATAATTCGCAGCTTTACTACATTTCCAACATCTTCTTCTCGACTGAACATGGGATTTATATCTACCCTTTGACTTAGAATTTCTACTAGAGAATGTTCCTTTATTTCTATCAACTGGTTGACCTCTCACCAGTAAAGCAACTTTGGTCAATCCTTCCATGTTCTTCCTTCTCATTTCTTTTGAAAGTGGAGATGAAACCATGTCTTCTAGTGCTAATATGGTTGAATTACTCCCTATAGCCACAACTAAGTTATATTAGGAGTCTATAAAAGGGCATAATAAGATAATACATTTCTCCTCCTCAGTGATTTTGATATCCACAGAAGATAACTGGCTTATTATGGTACTAAATGCATTAAATGATCAGTTACCGAACTTCCCTCACTCATCCTCAGAAGATACATTTTATTTCTAAGTAACAACTTATTTACAATGGATTTCAATTGGTACAGGCTTCGCAACTTGTCCCATAGTTTCTTGGTTGAGTCTTCACTTGAGACATTCAACAACACCAAATCTGCAAGACAATGTTGAATTGTACTCCTTTCTCTTCTCTCAAGTTTCTCCCATTATTCCTTCGAAATACCTATCGAAATGGTACCTGGACAGACTACTGCCCATTGTTCTCGATCTACAAGGTGATATTAAATTTTAAGCTTCCAAAGCTCAAAATTATGGCCATTGAATTTTTCTATCTCTATTCTCGAGCTACTTTCCATTATTTAAGCACAACTTTAAAGATATTTGAATTATGACTCTTACTACACCTAGGTTTAGCTCCAATCCAGGGTTGTTAAACCAAGATCTGATACCACATGTTAGGAAATTATACTTCCACACTAAACTTAACATAAGAGAGGAATAAATATTTAAGCTAGAAAAAAAATGACAAAGAAAAAACATAGTACACAAAGATTTTACCCTGGAAAACCAAACGAGAAAACCAACATTCCTTGAGTGTCTTTCTCTCTCATTGTCCTATTCTTCTAGAATAAAATGTTTTATGGCTAACCTTGGTATACACCTAAGACACAATCAACATCATACCTTCTTAATTTACACAAGAACAAGCCTGTATCCAATTCGACTTACAACTACATGACTAGTAACTTACTGATCCATAAGGATCCAAAACACTCAAAGAGGTCCAGGAAGATCCAGAAATGCTCAAAATTTGATTATCTTATATTCTCTCAAAAATAAATTCATTGTGTATATCTCAGCAATAGCTTTCCAACGACGCAAAAATCGCCTCAAACAGATTTCATATGAAAACTTTATGGCTAGTCAAAGTTTTGGTCAAACCAACTCAAAAGGTCAAAAGGGGGTGATACGTGGCACCACTAGAAGGGTGACACATGGCACAACCATACATCACCGTACAGTTGATTTGGAAATGTGATAGGGAAACCATACAAGTCCAGGTGTACCAATCAGATATCGACACGTGGCAAGTTCGTACAGGCTCAGGTGGACCATGTGAGACTGCCATATGGAAGTCTCCCATTGGCCTAATATGGATAAGGTCGAATAAAAATTGTTAGAGCCCAGAGGTTCAAACCTAGATCTCTCAGCCAAGAACCAAACAAGCTATTGTTACACCCTCACCATGTGGCTTAACCAATTACATGCCCATTTGTATTTAATTTTGATTGAGGTTGAATTGGTGGGACAATAGGACTAGGGCATAACCCTTGATCCTATTGCCATACGTTTTTATGTATTAAGTTTTAAGCTTGAAATTTGCAGCGAATACAAACTATATTTTATATCGATATAAAAAAATTCCATAAAATATGGCGTGGCCAATGGGGTTCAACCCCACAACCCACCATACAACACTCCAACACCCTAACCACTAAACCATTGGTGCCACACTTGATGAAGATTCCCACAGGCCAGTTTTAAGTTGATGTCGTCGGTTACCGAAGGTGTGAAACACAATTGAGTATGCAGCCTATTTAATACTAGGCACAAATCCTAAGGTAGACACAGATCCCAAGATCAAGTACAAAGTACGAGGAGGCACGAAGTACGAGGAATGTATGGATAATGCATTGGTTTGCATGCGAGGCAGGACAAGAGTCATGAGTTTGTCTTGATTTGCATGCCATAGAGCACCATGTCCAAACATAGCCTTGTTTATACTCATTTTTCTCAGTTTCTCGAGAGGAGCACAATGGTGATGTTGTTTTTGTGCTAAGATGTTGTTTATGAAATTCTTAGTCTAGATTTCCATTTATGTGAGTCCTTATTCATTGTTTGGTGTGTAAAGGGGGTAAAATTAAGCCAATTCACAATATGGTCGAGTTTATAGAAATTTTTCTCAGAATGTCGAGAGGAATTCAATGGTGAACTCTATTTCTGTGTTCGAGAAGCAATATTGAAGAGTGACTTCAAATTTGGATTTGTAAGTCCATTTTCATTGTAATTTTGACATTTGAAATTAATGAAGAATAGTCTCATTATTGAAAGGGGACTTGGAGAGGTAGCCTAGGAGAGGTGAACTCTGTCATAAAATGTTATCTTATGTAGTTATTTTATTTTATGTTGTGTCATCTCACATGATTCTATGAATTATCATAATTTCATGAAGTTTTGGATAAGTAAAATATTTAGATTTGTTAAGAAAATCTTTCAAATATGATCAAGAATTACTCTGAATTAGGTTATATGTTAAGATGTGTATTTAAAATATAATTTGGCATCTATGGATTTTCAGATCACCTACTGCTAAATATTAGCATCAAGATCATTACAACATCTAAAGATTATATTATACAATATTACAACACACCATATTTATAGTATTTACAATAGGAAAAACCATGAAGAAAGGCATCCGAAAATGGTTATATATCCACGCAAATCATTGGCTACAACTCCCGCAAATCTTGTGATTCTGTTATAGTCGACTTGTAGTCAAATTACCGGTAGACCTTCATTCGGTCTTCAGTTGATTTCCACATGACCTCTTGTTGACCTCTTGGCAGTTGACCCCTTTGACTTGCATTCAATTACTTCAACTTTGAATTTTCCTGGTCGATCTACCTCGACCTTCGACTTTCACTCCTAGCTGATCCACATCGACCTTTGACTTTCACTCCCATTCGATCCACCTCGACTAGAATTTCATTGCAAAGAACATAACAAGCCAACATGTATGTCTCTGAATATTCAAGGAGTAGCCTAGAAGTGTCGCTTGTTAGGAATCAAAGAAGAAGATATGAGTTGAATATCTTGCAAGGAGAGCTTAGGAAGCTTAAGCCACCAACCTTTGATGGTGAAAATAGAAAGGGAGATGATGTTGAAACATGGTTGCTTGGAATCTAAAAGTATTTTCAATTGCATAGATACTCATATAACCTAGAATCTATGGTTTCCTTATACCATTTTCATGGAAAATATTCTATGTGGTGAGATGAGTTAAATAAAGTCAAGCACATTATTAAGAAAAGGATTTCTTGGAAGAAATTCAAGAAATATTTTCAATAGTAGTAGCTTTCATAGCACTATTATGACAAGAAGATGCAAGAGTTCTTTGAACTCAAGTTGGGGAGCATGACCATGGAATAATATGAAAAGAAGTTCTTGGATTTGTTGAGGTATGTGGGTTTTATCAAAGAGGAGAAGGTGAAAATACAAAGGTTTATAAGTGGACTTCCATATTTTTAGCAGGGAAAATTTTAGGGGCTATATATCAGCCATGGGATAATTTTCCATGATTTTTACAAAAACAATATTCACCAATTTCCATTTTTTATAAAAGTAATTTGCTCAAATTCTATAGAATAAAATTATTTTACCTTAAAAATAACCGAAATTTTATAGAAAATATAGAAAATCCTTAAAATTTTGAATATTTTTACAAAAATTTCGCCAAACATTTTATAGTTTGCATATTAAGGACTGGTAAGATTCACCAAGGTTTCTACATTCTAAGATAGATTTCCATCCTTAAAATTATCCCTTCTTTTTACAAAGACAAAATTCAATTTGATGAACCGAGAAATTTGGTAGAGACCATTACAAAATTCTAGTACCTCTATGATCAAGGAAAAAACATAGAAACTTTTCAGAATTATCAGAAGGATAAGAAGAATAAGGAGAAATCATATTAGAGAAGGAAGGGATTCAAACCTCCTTTCAATAGAAACAATCCTAATACATATTAGTAAAATCATCTTGCTAAGAATGAATCCAAGATGGAAGACTCCCTAGGAAAAAGGGGAAGGATACCAATCAAATGTTTTTGGATGTAAAGAAGATCACATGTACAAATATTTCCCTCATAGAGAAGACAAAATGAGGACCTTTCACAACATTCAAGAGGCTACCACAGTGGAAGACACGGGGAAAACTATTCCAAGGATATTATGGAGCCCTAGAAGGTAAGAGCATAAATATCATATGATTAAAGTGGAAGGTAATATTATAAATCATCCTATTGTTATTTTAATCGATTCAAGAGAAAGTCATAGTTACATTGATCCTAAAGCGATGTACATATTTCAATTGATAAAAAGTAATCCTAAAAGATCATGCTTGGTTCAACTCACCACCGGGACCAAAAGAAGGATCAATGAGACTGTCAAATGTTGTCTAATAAATATGAATGGAGTAAATACAAATGTTGATCTGAATATCACACCACTAGGATCTTATGATATCCTAATTGGAATGGACTGGTTGGACAATTATTATTCTATTCTATATTATCATAATAATACATTTGCATGTCTTGATTAAGAAGGAAATCATAGCATGGTGCAAGTAATTCAAATACCCATTTCTATAAGGGATATTTCAACCTTACAACTGGAGAGATGTATCATGAAAGGATGTAAATTGTATACATCTCATGTAGAGGAACCAGACAAGACAAAAGGTCCAAGTATTGAATATTTGTTAGAATTGAAAGAGTTTGAGGATGTATTCAAAGAAATACTAGGATTTCCACCAAAGAGGGATATAGATTTCTCCATTGATTTAGTGTCGGGAGCTTCCCCAATATCAAATACTCCTTATAAAATGAGCACACCATAATTAAAATAATTACAAATGCAGCTAGAAGAATTGTTAGATAAAGGGTACATACATCCAAGTGTTTCACCTTGGGGAGCACCATAACACTTTTTGAAAAAGAAGAATGGAACATTGAGGCTATGTATTGACTATAGAAAGATGAATAAATCCACTATGAAGAAAAAATACCATGTACCCAGAATTGATGACCTCTTTGATCAACTAAGAGGAACAAAGCTAATTTCAAATATAGACCTAAGATTAGGATATCATCCACTGAGAATCAATAAAGAATAAATCAATAAGGAAACTTTTAAAACTAGGTAAGGGAATTATGAATTTGTAGTGGTGCCATTTGGATTGACCAATGAACCAACTATATTTATGTGCTTAATAAATGGAATATTTAGAAACTGGTTGGATAAGTTTGGAATTGTGTTCTTGGATGACATACTTATTTATTCCAAGTCAGAGGAAGAACATGAAGAACACTTGAGAATGGTGTTGCAAGTTCTAAGGGAGCATCCGTTGTATGTGTCGGGCCAAGCATTGTGAAAAAAATATAACTCCACAGTTATGCATTTGGAATTAACGTGATAGTTTAATAAATACACAATAAATGTCTCTTGGTCTTCAATAACTAAATACGTTTCCTATCACCTACGACTATTCATATTTACAATATGTTACAAGTAACACATCCATGAAGGATTACATGTCCAACATTCTCCCCCTTAATCCGAAGGGGTGTGTGTGAGTGCAAGCATCATTCTAAACTTCTCATTTTTTTCTCTTCCAAGCGATTTGGTGAAGATGTTTTCAATTTTATCCTTTGTGGAATAATGTTTTAAGTGAATAGTCTTGGCCTCTACATGATATCAAATTAAGTGATACTTTGTGTTGATATGCTTTGTTCAATCATGGAATCTAGGATTCTTGGCCAACATGATTACATAAGTATTATCAACTAGAAAATGAATAGATCTCACTTGTTTCTCCTGTGAATCTTCAAGTATTTTTTTGAGCCACATAATCACCTTCATCGCTTCTACAGCTGCCACATATTTTTCCTCTGTTGTGGAATATTCTAGAACTAACTATTTGTGCGACCTCCAAGATACAGTTTTTGATCCAAGACTCATGAGATAACCTGAAGTTGACATTTTGTTACGAGAAAAATCTCTCTATGGCTAGGGTAAACCACAACAGACAGGTATGACTGCAGAAATCAAATCAATTCCAACATATTCTATATAAACCAATGTGCAAGAGATATAAGAAAGAGGCCTACCTCGTCCAAACGTTTGATGATGTCCACCATTGAGCACTTCGACCCAAAGATTTATAACTGCAACAAGTTCTCAACAAACAGGCAGAGCAAGCATATAATAATAATATAAAATGTTACCACATTAGAGAGCATAATACATTAATATACAAAAAAAACATACCCATGGATAATAACTCATATATTTGCAAGATATCAATTGGACGAGAAAGGAGTATTTCTATTAATAAATGATCAACAGAAATGAAAACATTAGAGACTTCTGTGTCAGCACGGTTCAGAACCAAGAAACTGAGTTCCTTCCAACTGGGCCTCCACCACTTCAATCCTCCACCAAAGGCAAGATCATATAAGGGAAACAAAAGAGGTTCCCCATCAATAAGGGAAGAGCTCGGGGACTGAAGAATGTGTTCAGACTTAAAGGACAAAGGGATGCAGACTCAATATTAAGTAAATTATTTCTCTAGAGTAACTTTTCTCTCAAAGTTGAATTCTCTCCCCTTTTCCATAGCTCGGAATTGGCTTCTTTATAGCATTCAAAACGAAACTAAAGGGCCAAGTCGGAACATTTCCAATATATGGAAGGCCAAGGATCAAATATATCCTGTCGTGACATGGAAACTCGACATTTAATTTTTATTTTCTAGCACAAATCCTGATGACACGGGCTGTAGTGGATCATCCAGCGTATACACGGGTTGATAGCTTGCAAGGTGTGTACAAGTGGAAAATTATTTATTTTTGTCTCTGGATTCATCAATAAGGGAAATTAAGTCTGCATGGGAGAATGGAATAAGGCCCTCTCTATAATATTGCATAGGGTGAGGCAAATATTTCTCTAACATATGCTCCTTAATGTGTGAGGTCAGAGGAGTATCTGTGATGGATGAAATACATTATAAATAACCCAGGAGTGGAGTGGTAGAGAACCAGATGGATGAACTTGATTTCTCATTACATTCTACACTGAATTTGCATACATGAATTCCAAAAATACACTGCAAATCATGTGAAAATATACCAAATAAGTGTATGTGGCCATGAATAGGCAAATACAAATGCAGTTACATGCCAATAGTTTTCATTGTCACGAACAAGGCCCAGTAGAAACAGTCTCAAAACCAATATGAAGATATTTGTATACCATGGAGTACAATCTGATCTCCGATGATCACTGAAGTCATATAGGTACTGTCCAATGAAAAGAAAGAAACAACTTAGGAAAGCTACGGCCACATAGTGATGTCTTCAAGTATTCTACACAATCTGCCAAAGGTGCAAGTCTACATCATGTGAATAAAGGAGTTGAGGTCGAACACAATGAGACATCGTTTGATTACTATTCATTGAGGTATACCGTTAACAAATGTGAGACATCCTACCGATAATGAAAGTAGTTATCAAGGCACCAAGTATATTCTTACAAGTGTGAATTGTTGGCCCTTGACCAAGTTTTGAGGATTCTTGGTCATGTTTGACCTAGTTTTGGGACATCGACAGGCTGTCAAAGGCGGAGCGCAAGACGAAGTGGAGATCAAGGGATCTCGGCATCGTTTTAGGGATTTTTAGGTTTTGGGCTTATGTAACGAGTATGGGAATGCCGACCCATGGTTTTACCCATCTTTAGGCCCAATTTTGTAATGTATAAATAAGTATCTAGGTGATGTAAGAAGGGGCCGATGTGCTAAGTGCTAAGTGTTAATTGCTAAGTGTAAGTGGTAACTGTAATGGATTTTTGCATACTATGTGAGACTTGCAGAGCTAGGTGCAAGTGACCATAGGAGACTGTAGGTAGGATTTGTGTTGTAACCCAGGTTGGGGAAGGAGGATCTAGTGAAGAGTGCGAAGATATCATTCCCTCTGCAAAGTTGATATTGAGGCTCTGTGCATGTAAGAAGATTGAAAGAAGCTAATAAAGAAGATGAAGAGTTGGTGGATGTAGCCCCAGGGTGGGGGTGAACCACGTATATCCCATGTCATGATTGCTATTTGCTTTGGTTGTTCTTTGTCTATGTGTTGTGAATGCATTGTGCTTTATGGTTTCTCTCTTGGTTATGTGATT
The DNA here is from genome assembly GCA_009831015.1 of Picea engelmannii. Taxonomy (NCBI): domain Eukaryota; kingdom Viridiplantae; phylum Streptophyta; class Pinopsida; order Pinales; family Pinaceae; genus Picea; species Picea engelmannii. Next base: position 152,071 of record ML801251.1, on the reverse strand, counting down.
AAATGCTTAGTGCATTGTTAGATGATGAGTGAATCTAATATGGTAGCTTAGTGCTGAATAATGTGAGTGAATGCTAGATATGATCTATGTTAGTATTCTTAGTGCTTGACTCTATTGAATCTATGGGAATGTTGCACAAATTTACTATTAGCGTTTAACTGCATTGTAGAATAAACTAGGTATTGATGAACTATAATTGCTAAGTGTTCTATTAAGGTGTTACAGTCATAGATCTGTGTCCCAGCTAAGGTTGCAGACACTGGAGTCCTACAACCACCCCTGCCTCTACCTCAGGTGAGACTTCATCTGCTTCACATGTTTTTTCGAAAGGGTCGGTAGTTAGGGTTTTGTTGGTGTGTTGTTGTAGCATTGAACCCCGGGTCTGCCCCTATGCCAACAAATGGTTCTGTTGCTGGGAATTGTAACTGTGATTGATGGGAACTAAGGAAAGAGGAGATTTGTGCGAAGATTTGACCTGAAACTCTGGAAGCTGTGTGTGTAGATCTGTTTCCCTAGTGCACAATACTCTACTTGGATTGTGAAGCTCTGTGCTAAGAAAAGAAGTCAGATATGAAGAGAAGAGGTAATATCTGAAGGATTTGTGCTTTGTTAAAGGAAAGATAAGTGGAAATTTTTGTTTCAAAAGTATGGATCTAGGTATGTTTGATAAATGTTTTCCTAGCTTGAAAAGTAGGGCACAACTATAAGAAGGAAGATTTGATATAAGTAGATTTGATAAGAATAGTGAAAGATATGTTATAACTATGCATAGAAAGAATGTTTGGACTAACTAATGGATGCAGGATCCTAGAAAGTCTTTTTTGCAGGTTATCTACTATGATCCTAGTGCACAGTATAGGAAAGGTTGGGGATCATTTACAAGAAAACGAGGATTAACCCTCTGTTATAGTTGTAGAAGACTGGGACATCTGGCTAAGGAATGCCCTAGTAGAAAACCTAGTTGTCTTTGTTGTAAAGATATGGACCATGAAGTTTTAGATTTCCCTAGAATGATAGATAAGCTTGAAAAAATGAATATGAGACAAGAAGACCATGAGAAAGGTCAAGAAATTAAGACCATGGCATAAACCCAGAAAGAATCAGAGACTGTATAGCTGCAAATGAAAGAAACTCTAAATGACCACCGAAATATCAACTTATTAGAGATCTTCAAAGAAACAGAGTGCATAGAAGCAAGAATAGAAGACTTCGACATTGACTGTGTTCTGGATGAAGAAACACAGGTGAATATTATGACATAAATAACTTGGGAAACTTTAGGAAAACCTGCTATGATTCCTTCATTGGGGGGAATAGGATTATTTAGAGGGAAGCTAATAACCCTGTGTGGGAATCTCACCAAGATATCTATGAGGGGCCATGGAACGTCGACAAAGGAAGAATATTAAGTTGTTAAATTTATTGAGAAAAATGCTCCATTTGCTATATTACTAGGAAAACCTTGGATTGAAAGGGATCAGACCAGAAGGAAAGAAGAAGAAGTATTAGAGAAGAAGAAGCAAGAATTGAAAGATTTCATGACTAGGAGGATCACACACTTGATTGCAGAACAAAAGAATAGATCGAAGTTATTTAAAACCAGAGACTTGGATGTCGAAATTGGAAGAACACAAGAAGACTCATAGAAGACTAAATCACCTACCCCAGATAGAGGAGAAGTATTTCCCTTGAATCCTAGGAAAGAATCTCAAAAACGCGAAGTTACTATGACAAGAGGAGATAACAATCAAAATCCTAGGAAAGCTCACTAGAAAGAAAGCTCGAAAACTAAGCAACAAGAGATCAAATATCGAAAAGTTACAGAAGGTTCCAGAGGGAACTTCGTGGAAGGAAAATTTGCAAAACTGGAACTTTGTCGGGATATCAGAACAACGTCACATGGCACTTCACCATGGTGAAGAAATATATGCATTGGGAACAGTATAACCGTTAGACCGATACCCTGAACGGGTAGAACATAATTTCTTGTCAAAACTCCCACCATTAGACCGTTGGGGCCGTGCCTTAACGGACCAAACTGAATTAATGAAGGCTTCTCACCTATTGGAGAGATTCATTGCCTAGTTATCTACTTATTCTGTCAAACCTTGCACCGAGAACACTTTTTCTAACCATGATTATCTGAGCTCACAGATTAGTTGATTTCACATAGTGATCATCGTGCTATCATAATCCATCCCGTTACATTGAGTAGTTATGCTTCAAACCTGAGATATTCAACCACGAGCATGTATGTTCAAAGAAATTAGTGCACCCAAAGAGTCTGTGAAGGAGGTACTCATTCACCTCACAATTGAAAGAGTAATGTCTGAAAGAGTAATGTCTATGGGTATACAAGCTTTTTCGACGAGAGGAGTGCAAGCCTCTCCGTCAACTGCTCACGGATCCGGACCATCCTGACCAAGAGTGGAAAAGATAACCAAGCACATAGATGACCTAACAAATGCGAAGCTAATCCAAACCATATTACTCGACTACATACCGCCTCTAGCCAATGTGGTGAGTCATGATAGTGTGCCAAGATATTTTGAGTACACCGTGGTTACTACGTACCTCCCGAAGGGGATATGCATAGTTCGAGCGCAGCAAGGCAATATGGCAGAGTTGAAGTTTAGCGACTTCAACTTAGGAGACCATAAGAACCATAGTATGCTCGCCCTGTATAAATACTTAACCAGGACGAAGGGGAAGAACTAAAAAATAATCCCCCATCCGTGGACGATGAACCTCGCGCAGTCCACCTTGTTGAATGTAATGAAAATCCCACACTTTGGAAGGCACCAGGAAGTTAACGCCTATGTCAAGATGCTACTTTCATGTTACCATGGCGACTACTTATGGCTAGACTGCCGTATCACAGTCGGTCTGACACTGATCCATAGGATCACTGGATTGAGTATGCAAGAAGCCGACCCGCAGGACTTCTATCTAGGGAAAGCCATAGATCACGCATTAGCACATAAGATCAAGGATACATACGACGATGTTGAGAAGGGGATGCGAAGCTACAAGGTAGCTTCCATCTAGAATGGCACAATGCACCTAACATGCCAATTAATCATAGGAAAGATAGTAAGGAATAAAAAACCCATGCAGGTCATAGGATTTGTCATTGACCTCATGGGGAAATGCGTGGAGGGTGTACAGATGAATTGGGTGAAGTACCTAGTTAATCAGCTAGAATTAGACTGCCGTGAAGCATAGGATCAGGGCTATGAGTTCCACTTTATATGTATCCTTATCCTCATCGCGTTTGTTGTTTGGGAGATATCGGAAGGTGCGACCTTCTCGGACATTGAGCCGTTCGAGCTGCTTGCTGCAAAGTTCACCACACTTTGGTACTCGAGAAAGATGGGAAAACAATGGCAGTCAAACACAGTCTTTCACACATACTATCTCTAACTGAAGAGGGATATCGAAGTTGAACCTCACATGACTCTGAACACCGTACAATGGTTCTGACCCCTCATGAAGTTCTGCACAGATTGACACTTCATCTATATTACTACGTGAACAAACGAACATAAGGAGGAGCTTTAGTCGCACTACAATATCTCAGAAGAGGACCTTGAGGAGATAACTAAGGACTGGTCAACAGACTTCCTTATCCCCACTGACCCTGCAGAGATGTTCGATCCCGAACTTGCCAGCCCGGAGGCCACTCATAAAGAACATGACACACCTGGAACCAACAGAATAAAGTAGACCAAAGAAGTCCAATACTTAAGCATTGCCTCAGATAAGATTGCTTCAATATCACCTGGCTGAGGCGGTGATGATGAAGTAGAAGAGATACATGGAAAATAAGATGAGCAGAAGCAAGGTGAAGTAACACTGCCTAGAGATGAGGCTGATCCCTTGAAGAAGAGTAAGGTTTCTCCCCTGAAACCCTCTTTCCAGAATAAATCCAGAGCCACCTTGATTAAGATGAAGACTGTGCTCACTGTCGATGAATTTGATTTCATCATCACAACTGTACATGGCACCTCACATGAAATCTTGTAGAAACAAGAAGCCAAGCAGGAGAATATGTATGACATAATTGAGGTCGAACTCCGAGGGGTATAGCATGCCCTTCCGTCTAGTCATGTAGTGTCCACTGCGCCCCTAGCATTAGGAGAACTAGAGTTGGGAGATTAGCCAGCCCAACTTTGCCGACTGGCTGATGCAACCGAAGCTCACCTTCATCGCGTACAAGAAGAAACTGAACAAGCCACCCAGGCATTGAAGCAAGTGCAAGAAGTACTCATATAACAACACTGACTTGTAGAGAAGGATAAGGTTTCTCTCCAGACAAATTTTGAAGAGGAGAAATCACAAATTCAGTAAGAAAAAGAACAGTTGCTTGCAAAGAAAATCGAAGTGAAAGAAGCAGTCAACAGAGCACTCCACTTTGTGACAGGCTTAGAGCCAAAGGCAGAAGACCGACTTGAGCATCAAGTAGAGTAGCTCGTGGAAGATATCCAACATCTAAAACAAAGAATAGTAGACTTAGAGCTCTGCATAATGCCCGACACTCTGCAGGATGTAAGGGATGAAAGAGAAGCAGTTGCCTGGAGCATAGTTGAAATAATCAAGGCCCTCGCCATGGAATTTAAGAAACTAAGTGATCGAAGTGCCTAGACTTATGAGCGACTCACTAAGAATATGGAATTAAAGGAATTGGAGTCACAACTCCAAGAGGAGAAAAATCAAGAAGAAACAATAGAAATGCAGTTGAAGCCCCTGTTAGCTATTGAAAGGATGAAACGATCCCAAGAGAAGTGCACTACTCAAAATAAGGTCCACACCATTCAGAGAAGAGTCATGGATGTGCCTCATAGGCTCCAACCTATACATTATGAGGCTTTCCAACTATTTGCAAAGATTGAAGGTCGGGGAGAAGAACTAGAGAAAGTCGTCACTGCAACTGAAAAATGCCTAGAGGGACTTGTCAATGAAGTAGTCATCCAAGAGTTTGCTGAATAGGAGTTCGTGGCACAACAAAAAGTTGAAGCAACTCGAGGATTTTGAGGTAGATCTACCCAGAACAGAGTGACTCGGGACGAGTCACAGGTGAGTGTTGGGGGCATGTTGGCCCTTGACCAAGTTTTGAGGATTCTTGGTCATGTTAGACCTAGTTTTGGGGCATCAACATGCTATTGAAGGAAGAGCGCAAGATGAAGTAGAGATCACGGGATCTCGACCCATTTTTAGGGATTTTTAGGTTTTGGGCTTATGTAACAGGTATGGGAATATCGACCCATGGGTTTACCCATGTTTAGGCCTGATTTTGTAATGTATAAGTAAGTAGCTAGGCGATGTAAGAAGAGGCCCGTGTGCTAAGTGCTAAGTGTTAATTGCTAAGTGCAAGTGGTAACTGTAATGGCTTTGTGCATACTGTGTGATACTTGCAGAGCTAGGTGCAAGTGACCGTAAGAGACTGTAGGTAGGTTTTGTGCTGTAACCCAGGTTGGGGAAGGAGGATCTAGTGAAGAGTGTGCAAATCTCCTGCCCTCTGCGAAGTTGATCTTGAGGCTCTATGCATGTAAGAATATTGAAAGAATCTAATAAATAAGACAAAGAGTTGGTGGACGTAGCCCTGGGGTGGGGGTGAACCACGTATATCCTGTGTCGTGATTTCTATGTGCTTTGGTTGTTCTTTGTCTATGTTTTGTGACTGCTTTGTGCTTTATGGTTTCTCTCTTGGTTATGTGATTAAATTCTTAGTGCGCTGTTAGATGATGAGCGAATATAATATGGTAGCTTAGTGTTGAATAATGTGAGTGAATGCTAGATATGATCTATGTTAGTATGCTTAGTGCTTGACTCTATTGAATCTATGGAAATGTTGCACAAATTTACTATTAAGGTTCAAATGCGTTGTAGAATAAATTGGGTATTGATGAACTATAACTGCTAAGTGTTTTGTTAAGGTGTTACAGTCACAGATCTGTGTCCTAGCTAAGGTTGTAGACACTGGAGTCTTGCAACCACCCCCGCCTCTACCTCGGGTGAGACTTCATATACTTCACAGGTGTTGCCGAAAGGGACGATAGTTAGGGGTTTTTTGGTGCGTTGTTGTAGCATTGAACCCCGGGTCTGCCCCTGTGACAACACGAATAGAGGAGTTGGTGTTGAACACCTGAAGAATCCATTGATCAAGAGACATTGAGTTATTCCGAACTGTCGATGGCGAGAGAGCGTTCCAGTGATGAATTCAAGCCTCAAGGTACTCATAAGACTCTAGGTCCCATTTCCAGAATAAATGGGCTGATGTCAATGGAAAGAGATCGACTGAAAGGAGATAATTAAGGCATCTCTCATCAGTTAGCATGAGGTACAAAGCTAGAGCTTCATGATTTGGTGGAAATTGGACGAAGAACAAGTTCATGAACCAATGACCCCGTGTGTCTTTTGCGTGTGCCAAGTGTAAGAGGTACACGAGAAAGACCCTATGAATAGCAGCCAATGATGAAAAACTGTTGACAAAGGCAAGGAAATCACCAATAAGGATAATGGCATCCAAGACATTGCATGAATCCCAATGTGTGAATAAATGTCTTATCGCCAAACATAAGGGAAAGCACCCAGTCAACAACCAATAATGGAATTTCGACTATTGGGTTCAAGGTTACCTACCAATGATGAAAGTAGGGCCAGGGTGCATGATAGGACTACAATATCATGTGATTCTGAGACAAAATGAGGGTATGGCCGACATGCAAAGTCAATAGTTCTGAGAAGTGGATGACATAGGTTGATAGACTTCCTTTGAACAAGAGAATGAGAATATGGTGGACTCTGATAGCATATACCCAATGATAAAATCATGAGTTGCAGGAGGCATCAATGAAGTTCTCTGTAGAGACCGAAAGAGTAACCAGTCAGTAGAGAAGAATTTGTAATGAGCCCAACTTCCTAAGGCCATGCTAAACCCAAAATTATGATGAATTGACTCGAATAACTTTGTGCTCTATTCAAAGGTGATACGACTGTTTCCGATATAAGATAATACTCCCTTCCCGCGTATCTTTTTTAATTTTTTCATAACAAACAAATGCTATGATACAGAGGATGAAACGAGTGTTGCAAGTAAGAAAAACTAGTTCCAGTAGTGGAATGTACCTAAGCTCAATGCAAGGAAGTGTATGCGGGATATGGAAACTCAGGGGAATGTTCCCTCCTAGGTATAGGGTGTCAAATTGTGAAGGATATAAACAAGGCTTTTCTTGGTTGAGGATGAAAAAATGCCGAGGCAAACGATTTATAACGTAAAGTGAGAACCGGCTATATAATCAATACTACAAGCAAGGGAACGAGATGCAATCACAACTTAACACCAAAAAATGTCCTTTTTATGTATTTTAGTCTACTTGGTGTGAAAAAAGGATAAACTTGTGCCAAATAGATGTCTTTTCAAAACCAATTTATGAGTGTGAAAAATATAATTTCACTCAACGATCTTTTCACTTTTTGATAACGAGTTGGAAAAGAGATTAACTAAAACTCACGATCTTTCAAATCCAATTTAACGAGTGTGAAAGGGACAAATCACTCGACAATCTTTTCGCTTTTTAGACGAGTCAAAAAAGAGCTTAAATTAGACTTGTTTGGGAGATTCTAGGTGACAAGCCATGGGGGAGGCCAAGGCTCCCGTGCAGATCTTCTATGGAAGGTCAACAACTTAGAAAGAGTTGACACGAGCTTGGGAAAACCCAAATCTCTCCAAGTCAAGGAGGATAAAGTGCTAGTGGAGGTTACCTTCTCCATGACATATCGGATAATGTCTCTTACTAGAAAAGACATAAGAGGGGGCATTGGATACCCCACAAGACCATCCCAACTGAAAGGGATCTCCTCAAGACTTGGAAGGGGAGTACTCAGGGAGAGAAAAACTCTCTTGTGTCCAGAAGGAGCATTGTTAGGGATGTTGATGACATGGTATAGAAGGTATATGAATATAACTAGAACTAGAAGAGTGGGATCGACCGAAAATTGCATCGGCGTGACCACTTCTTCAACCATTGGTTGAATAGGATGCGAGACAACCAGGTCGAGAGATGCATCACCTCCAAAAATAGGAGTGGTGTCGGTCAAAGATTGCATCAGCATGACTGTTGGTGGAGCAGGATGCAAGACAACAAGGTCAAGAGAAGCATCATCCCCTATAGGAAGAGGAGTGTCATTCGAATATTGCATCGACATGACTGTTGTATCAACCATTGGTTGGATAGGATGCGTGATAACAGGGACCGGAGACACATCTCCCTAAAAAATGGGAGTGTGGTCAGGTGAATATTGTAACGAAATTACTATCATGCCAATCAGAGGAACAAGGTGTGGGGAAACCAGACGCCTCAAAATATGAAGGGCCCTTAGGTGAGCCCCACACTTCTAGTATCTCAGTTGTGGCTGGACATAAACGAGTAAGATTACTTCCTTCACAAGTCCTGCAAAGGAATTTAGGCTTATGTCTGAGGTGTATGGTCTTCTCAATGCCCCCAACTTCGTTCCCAATGGTTGGTGGCATGCTCTCAAATAGACTGGCAGAGGTGAGAGAGTCATCTCCTACATGATGTACAGAGGTTGGAKATGTGACATCAATATGACTTGAAGTGAATAGAGTGATGCCCCCAGTGTGACTAGCAGCGGTTGGGTGCAGGTTGTCAACATGACTTGCAGAGGTTGTCAAACCATCTCCAACATGATTGGAAGAGGTTGGTKATGGAGATCCAGTGTAACTGGAAGTGACTGGACTAGCGGTGGGTTGCACCATTTGAGACCAAGGTCCAAGTAAAGATTGGTTCTGAGAAATTGCAGGYCARAAAGGATCCTGGTTTACACTCTGTCCCTATTTGAAAGGATAATATCCTCCTCTATACTGATTCATAAAGGGTTGTAAGGGCATCGACACTGAAGTATATGTCTACAAAGAGACAAAATCATGATAAGGATTATTCGAGTGAGGATACATGTTGCCCCCAGATGAAGGAGCTTCACGAAGAGGGTTGCCCATATTATGAACATAAATTTCCCCGGATGAAACACCAGAGAATAGATGGAGGTCAGCCATGGGAAATGTGTTCGTAGGAACCAACATGGCGGAAGAAAGATAAGTGGATGAAGTGTAATAAGTAGAATGATTTCCTAATTGGGTACTTACTTCTCGCATAGTGAATTCGTAGGAAGGAAGATTCCAACCTCCTACCTTAAGAGGTGTTTGAGGGATATGACTCCCACCAAATGAAGAGGGATAATAAGGAGGCATCATGCCCCCATACCCAAAACATAGATTCGCATAAGGAAGCGAGATAGAGCATGGTAAGTGCTAAGACATGTCTGGCATACCATGAGAAAAATTATTAGAGACCCAAGGCACTGACTGATTATCGTAATTATGTACACCATTATAAAAAGAGGAAGGATTCATCCCCATGAAATGAGAGGGCATCATGGGTTGGGTAGTGGTAAATGAGGGAGAAAAAGGGACTCCACTATCCATGATAACAACAACTCAGTATAGACCCCTAAGGTCAACTAATAAACAAAGAGCACACCAAAATTCAAATGGCCAATATGCATGCAAACAGGGTAAAGTGGTTGAGTGGCCTCCCTCCCTAAAGAAGGTATGTCTCACCCAAAGGGGCTCGAGACTCCCTGCTAAAGATAGGAGGTAACATAATCAGTTATAAGGGCCCTCGTGGGCTTAACAACCAGTCAGTCAGATCCCCCCAGAGAGGTAATCCTCCATAAAGGTTGTGTGTTTTCTGACCTTATATGACCCAGGGTACCTGCAGAATAACCCCTTCAAGTAACCTATGAGACACCTAAGTCAAAAAACTAATAAATCATTGTATAATCAATGCACATGCGAGTAGTCATAAGTCAAGTCCACCATATGGGTAGGGTAGCAGAGCTCGAAACCTTGAAATCACCACCTCTCACAGAGGTAAAGGCATTAACAAGATCCCAGATACGAATATATCCCTAGAAATATCTCTGAGGCTAGGAAGGTATCGAGGGGATATCCCTTCAACCAACTTCGCGCGACCTCGTGATTAACTCCGGTGCAAGAAGAGCCTCCTGATCTTACCAATTATACAATGGATTTCTCCACTCCCTGACTCAGACACATATGTTGATTCAATCGCCTTGGAGAAGTTTACTCACAAAATCCTATTCCAAGGCACTAAATCCTAGGCTAGCTTGTGCACCCTAGAAAATAAAACCATTACTAATAAATTTTAAATTATAGCGTTGATTTTATGGTCGTGATTACTCAAAAAGGTATGGTGATGAAACTCATGGTTTTATGACTGCAAGAAATTAAATATGAAAATAATGCAAAGTCCTAACTTTAACTTTTAATGTATGATATGCTCCTAAAAGCGATGCAATTTTCAAATTCAACTATGCAATTCAGAAGTAAAAATGCAATCTTTCACTATATGCACTAAGCTAATGATAAAAGCTCAAAAGACAAAAATTCCAAGCAATGCAAAATGACTATTTTTTTTTTGTATTTTCAATATATCAAAACTGAAAATGCATGGAATGAAAATTAACTTGATATATAGCCCTACTGTGTATAAAAGAGAAATAACTCAAGCAGGATATCAAGCAATGAAACACCCAGCCCAATGTACAAGGATAATAAAAATGAAAAGATGAAAAGAAACAATTCACCCAAAAATTCAAGCAAAAGAGGGTTTATTGTCATCCCACAGGCACTCAATAGGCACTACAGAGACCTATGAAGGCTCAACAAGCATCAAATCCCACCCACAAACACCAGGCCAAGAAAACAGGCAAGGAAAAAAAGGTGTACGCAACTGTTTGGGAAAACAAAGTGTATATACGTAGCTTGTAGTGAGACACCCTGGGTGTATATGCGACTGCCAAGGCAAAAGGTGTGTATATGCTTTGAAACAAGGCTAGGAAAGGGAGAAAAGGCTGAAAAATTAGACCCAATGTGAACAGGAGTTGTCAAGTAATATCATGATAAGAACCACAATAGAAATGAGAGAAATCTAAGGAGAAAGGTACTTCAAACCCTAATAAAGAAGATTCATCCCCACTATGTTCTCCAATTCTGTTACAAGGAAAATCTCTCTATGGATAGGGTAAACCAAAACAAATAGGTATGACTACAGAAATCAACTCAAATCCAACATATGCTATATAAACCAATGTGCAAGAGATATAATAAAGAGGCCTACCTCGTCCAAACGTTTGATGATGTCCACCGTTTAGCACTTTGACCCAAAGCTTTATACCTGCAACAAGTTCTCAACAAACAAGCAGAGCAAGCATATAGTGATAATATAAAAGGTTAGCACATTAGATATCATAATCCATTAATATACAAAACAAAAATTCCCATGGATAATAACTCATATATTTGCAAGATATCAATTGGATGGGAAAGGAGTATTTCTATTAATAAATGATCAGTAGAAATGAAAACATTACATACTTCAGTGTCACCACGGTTCATAACCAAGAAACTGAGTTCCTTCCAACTGGGCCTCCACCACTTCAATCCTCCACCAAAGGCAAGCTCATATAAGGGAGACAAAAGAGGTTCCCCATCAATAAGAGAAGATATTGGGGGCTGAACAATGTGTTCAGACTTAAAGGATAAAGGGATGTAGACTCAATATGAAGTAAAAAAATTCTCCAGAGTAACTTTTCTCTCAAAGTTGAATTCTCTCCCCTTTTCTATAACTCGGAATTGGCTTCTTTATAGCCTTAAAAATGCAACTGAAGGGCCAAGTCAGAACGTTTCCAGTATATGGAAGTCCAAGGATCAGAGATCTCCTATTGTGACATGGAATTTCAACATTTAATTTTGATTTTCTGGCACAAATCTCAATGTACGCGCTCTGTAGTGGATTTTCTAGCGTATATGCTTGCTGTATAGCTTGCAAGGTGCGTACAAGTGGAAAAATATTTATTTTTGTCTTTGGATTCATCAATCAGGCAAATTAAGTCTACATGGGGGAATGGAATAAGGCCCTCTCTGCAAGATTGCATAGGGTGAGGCAAATCTTGCTTTAACACACTCCATTTTCCTTATCCCCATCAAAGTCTGAATTAGAATATCTGATCAGGTTGAAGTCATCTACCTTAGAGTACTTCAGTCCAAAATCTTGAGTTCCTTTCAAGTATTTAATAAATCTCTTTGCATCAAACCAATTCCCTTCACAAGTCTTCTACATGAACTTGGAAAGAATCCCAACAACAAATGAAATTTCCGGTCTGGTGGTAGTAAGATAGATGGGAGTTCCAAAAATATGTCTATACTTGGTTGCATCCTCAAATTAATTCCCTTCTTTTGATGCGAGTTTCAAGTTTTGTTCCATTGGATTAGAAACAATATTGCACTCTGTCATGCCAAACTTGTTCAACAATTCTCCAATGTACGTCTTCTTAGAGATGAATATGTACTTTGCATTCTTAATCACTTCAATGACCAAATAGTAGTGAAGATGTCCAAAATCTGTCATCTTGAATCCTTTCTTCAACTCTTTATTTATGGATGCAATGTAGTTCTCATTGTTCCCTTTTATGAATAGATCATCTACATATACCTCAAGATATAAAACAATTTTTCCAACTTTCTTGACAAATAAAGTTGCATCGTTAATATTTAATGCTTGACATTCAATTTCAGAAGATGCTCAGTTAGATTTTCATAGCATGCTTGTGGTTCTTTTTTCAAGCCATACAAAGATTTTATAATCTTGCACACCTTATGTTATTGTCCCTTCACAACAAAGCCTTCTGTTTGAGACATGAACACATTATCTTTCAAGTCTTCATTCAAGAAGGTGGTCTTCACATCCATTTGATGAATTTTCCATCCATTTTGTGCTACCATGGAAAATAGAGTGTGGATAGTATACCATTTTGTTGTAAATCATTTTTCCATGACCCTTTATTTGTGATTTTCAAGTGATCCATCTTATCTATACTTATTCTTGAATACCCATTTGCAACCAATCGGTTTGGTTCCTTATGGAGGGTGCACCAACTTCCATGCCCCATTCTTAATGAGAATATCATATTATTTATGTATGGCTTCTTTCCATTCATCATGAGAAGAAACTTCTTTAAAGGAAATCGGTTCAAGATTAGTAGATAAATTCACCTCACAATCATATGAAAAATCCATGTCAAGTACCTCACTAGAGTTTGAATTATCTACATTACATCCATCTTGTTTTGAGGACAATCTAGTTCCTTTCTTCCCAACCTCATCAAGATGAACACTTTCAAGAGTTTTTGTGAGAAATTTTGGTGGAACTTTATGAGATAGTCCAGACTGCTCAGCTGATTGAGATGGTGTTGAGTTATCATCAAGCCTCAACTTTTGAATCCTCTCGATCACTTCATCCAATTGAATTTTAGGTTTTGATTAAGTGGAAGAAACTTCTTCATGTGGGGGATATGGTGCAACAAAAGGAGATTCCATAGATTTATCCAAGATAGGGATCCCCCCTTCAAGATGTGGAATCTCATCATCAAATTCATGATGTATTTACATGAGTAAAGTTGTCCAGATGATCAAGCTTCCTCTCAATAGTTTCATCTTTCTTGGCAGATTCAAGAAAGATCATATCTGTGGAAAGGATGAGCTTATTGTTTGTCTCATTGTAAAAATGACACCCCTTGGTGGTATTTGAGTACCCCAAGAATATGCACTTTCGACTCCTTGCATCAAGCTTGTTTATTTTCTCCTTAGGAATAAAGGCATAGCAGGTGGAACCAAAGACCCTGAGATGCCTCACGGAAGGAATGTGTCCATACCACATTTCATATGGAGTATTGTTTTTTATAGCATGAGATGGACACTTTTTTTTGACATAAACTGCACATAGAACTACATCATCCCAATACATCAATTTAAAATTCTTGAAAAACATCATGGAACAAACCATATTTAGGAGTGTCATGTTCATTGTATGGAATTGTAGTTTGATTTTTTATCCCATGTTGGAGAAGGTAGTTTTTAAATTCATTAGAAACAATTCTCTTCCATTATTAGTGCAAAGAATTCCAATACGAGACTGAGATTCATTTTGAATCCATACATGAAAAATTTTAAATGTTTCAAAAGCTTGTGATTTGTCTTTAAGAAAATACACCCAACACATTCTGGTGTAATCATCAATAAAAGTCATGATATATTTGTTTCCATTTGTAGAAGGAATGGGCATAGGACCACATAAATCATATTGAATTAGTTCAAGTCTTCTACATGCTCTAGAAGTAGAATCATGGAAAGGTTGTTTTCTATGCTTTCCAAGAATACATGCATCAGATTGTTTCAATTTTCTAGGAATGGTAGGCAGACCAAAAACACCATTCTTTCTTAATAAACAAAGAATTTCATAATTAATATGGACAAATATAGCATGCCACAAAAGACTAGATGGAATTATACCTGAGTTATGATGAGAGAGGTATGCAACAGTGTGTGTGTATGGGAAGATGTCCCATTCAACTTCAAAAGTCTTCCATATTCTATTCTGTTCATGAAAACCATGTTGTCTGAATCCTTCCTTATCTCAACTTTTCCACCGATCATATGAAAAGAGTGGCATTGCTATATGATGTGCACAAGGGACAACAAGTTTCTTTGCATATCTAGAAGATAGAGTACATTGTGCAGAAGAAAATATAGGAGTCCAGGCAACTTAATATCGATGGCGCCCATTCTCGAAGTTTTGAGAATTAATCTATCTTTGAATAAATCTCTTCAAAATTTCATGTGGGAGGTCGCGCCTGTGTCAAGAAGCCATGCGTCTCCCCAAGAATCAAATTAAGTATTAAAGAGATCTTCATTTACTCATATATTTCAATAGGAAACAACATAATGTACAGATGTTTTACCTTTCTTCAGGTCTGTGGTTCTATCTTTGTCTTCTTTGATCTTCTTCCATAGAACTCTACATTCAGTGGCTTCATGTGACCCATTCATTCTGTAGTGGGTACAATGAAGGTTGGATTTTTTTCGTGGATAATTCCAACCTCCTCTGCCTCTGATCTTCTTCTTTCTGTGTCAATTCTTACTTCCTTCATGTTGTCCATTAAATGAAGTGCTTCCAAAACCCATATTGCCAAAGGGAAAGGGTGTAGGAAGTGCACCAAAGGTACAATGCATTAGAATGAGAAAACTGCCACTGAACTGTGTGAGGCTGTTACACATGATTTTGGTCAATCTTGATGGTGTATTGATGATGGTGTACTCAGGATCCTCATAAGAAATTTCTCCTGAGAAAAGTGACATTCATCTCTTCCCAGAAAACATACTTTTGAAGAGAGTTCGCAGGTTGCTAATATCCTAGGGTGCGAGAATGACCCATTATCGCAGGCTGCCTTAAGCTAGGGTGTGAACTTCCCGCACTGTGCTACATAGCTAGGGTGCGAACTTGTTCTAAATCTTGGAAAAAAATGAAGTCTCGATGGTTCTAGAAGGGAATCTTCTAGAAGAATGGGTTGGCATTCGAATGGTTATCCTTTTACTGGTTTCCTTGATATTGTGGGATCATTATTATCCAAGTAACCATCTCATTCTCTCCTATATATTGATGGAATTCTCATGGAAAAGGTTAAGAAAGATTCATTGGAGAATTGGTGAAATAATTGTGTGA
>ML801251.1:84337-117961 GCA_009831015.1 Picea engelmannii | reverse complement strand
AAAAATTAAACCATGAAAAAGTAGAGGACAAAGAGCCTACCTCACTGTCGTTGACGGTTCGTTGAATGGATTCTCGTAACTCCCGCAATCTGACGCCAAATTTCAAGGGTAAAAGAGGGGTTTTTGGGCTCAAATAGTGGTAAAGTGAAAATGATATGGTAAAAAGAGTTTTACTTCTTTATATTGACTTTTACCATGTTATTGAATTTTTATAATTATTTATTCTTAAAACCTAATCCCTAATGCCCTTTTGAGTGTAAATTTTGCAGGCGTAATGACTCCGATGTTCATGTATAGGGATGCAGACATATTTTTTCTTCTTTATCGCATGTTTTGTTTGTTTTTCATGGTTTTTGTATAAAACCTCGAGCTGGGTCTTTGTCCGTTCTCACGCTCGAAAATACATGAGAACGCGATCAAGCATACTTTTATCACTTTTTCGGGCTCAACAAGGTTATATGAAAAATGAACCCCCCTGGAGTCCTCTTTAAGCTCTTTTTAGACTCTCTAAACATGAAAAGATAGCCGAGCGACCTTGCTATTTTCACGCTCGATAAAGTATTTGAAAAAGGCGTCTATTGGGCAATAATATATCTCTTTTTCGGTCTCATCAGACTATTTTACGAAAAAGGAACTGAAAGAGTTATCTTTTAAGTGTTTATCCAAACTCTATAATCATGGAAAACATTCGAGTTTTCTATCTTTGGACTCGTTAAACAAACATCGACAGACCCGTAATGGGACCGAACCACTCCTTCTTAGGGTTCGTTAAACATACTTCAAATGACTTATTCGAAGGATAAGCTTATATCAACAATCATATGTTATCCTCCTCAATCTTGTGTAAAAATAAAGAGGTACTCGCCAGAAATGGTGGGGGAAAATTTGGGAAAGGGATATGTTCTCATCTTCATATTGATTGGCAGTAAGTGTCGCTCTTGAACATGACGCCCCCTATTCATTATTTGAAGCCAGTTTGAGAAATCCATTTGTCTGTCATTCGATTTGATACATGGTCAAACCCTGCGTCATCTCTAAGTCAATGCTGCCAAATCATTGGTCGTGTCTTTCATATGTTCAAGAGAAGTTCATCTAAAACCCCTATTGAGTCGTCCATCTACAGTTGTCCATTCTCTCTGTGTCAGCCTTCCCTGTGTCCAGTCCAACTTACATCATACTTTGTTTCACCTTCAAAATCTGTTACTCATTTCATGTCATTGATGGGGGATACATCAAGGCCCTCCTGTGGCGAGTTTTGTTCCATCGACATCAGCTCATTATCCGGAAACAAGACTTAGAAATTTTTTCGTACCTTGGAACCTGCATGCCTCAATGGCAAGTTTCCTCGCTTTCGATAGTGGGTTTACATCATTGACCCCTGATCAAAAGATTTCGTTGGATGTTCGACCTCAACTCATTCATTCAGATTCGAAGGATTGTACTAGAGTAGCTTGGGATTCATTGACATTAATGGTGATTTCCCTCGCACTTATTAACGGTTTCATCAAATGACCAGTAATCAAGTGGTTTCTACCATGTTCGACTTCAACACATGTAATCACATGGTTAGATTCGTACTTTTGGACAACAGGATTGAAGACCCTGGATATCATCCCTTGGTCCAGGTTGTGATGGAATATGTATAATCTGCGACACATAGATCCACTTTGTATGTCTCGTGGCTATGTCGTATCAATTTGAATTTTCTCGCATAGATCCACAGTGTATGATTGGTGGCCATGATCTATGTCTACAATGTCATCCCTCTGTGATCTGAGTATGGGAATGCCTACCTCAAAATTAATATATATGATATTCTGCAGATGCTTCATTGTTTGCAGGTTTTCGATTAGGTGTGCTCTTGGTTTCCGACACACATGCAGTTTACAAAGTCTTTCGGCTGTCATTGATTCCGACCTCATACTTTGGGGGGCATTCTGTTACCCATGATTTTGGTCAATATTGATGGTGTATTGATAATGGTGTACTCAGGCTCCTCATAAGAACTTTCTCCTGAGAAAAGTGACATTCATCTCTTCCCATAAAACATACTTTTGAAGAGAGTTCGCAGGTTGCTAATATCCTAGGGTGTGAGAATGATCCATTCTCGCAGGCTTCTTTAAGCTAGGGTGCGAACTTCTCACACTGTGCTACATAGCTAGGGTGCGAACTTGTTCTAAAGCTTGGAAAAAGATGAAGTCTCGATGGTTCTAGAAGGGAATCTTCTAGAAGAATGGGTTGACATTCGAATGGTTATCCTTTTACTGGTTTCCCTGATATTGTGGGATCATTCTTATCCAAGTAACCATCTCATTCTCTCCTATATATTGATGGAATTATCATGGAAAAGGTTAAGCAAGGTTAAGCAAGATTCTCTCCTAAATGATCCAGCGAATGGTGTAGATACCAACGAGTCAACATATCACAATATGTGGATTCCAACAAAGTCATTGTCTCATCCTTATGTCTTCAAAATGGATATTAATGAAATCTTGAACAATTTCAAATAAATGATGAAATCCTAGTTTTAACACATGGGATGTACAAGAGTCAATTTTCCCTCTCATCTTTTTAAATTTTTGTTCGCCTAGTCTCAGAAGGACTCTTTTGATCTTTGTTAGTCATGTGTTTTGTACTTCTTATAAGAAATTTGTTTAAAATTATAGGATTAAGTCATAGATTCATGTTACAAAAGTCTTGATGTCATGATGGTGTTTGTAATCATTTGTAAATAAGGAAGGTTTTACCATTTTCATGTTATTTTCATTTTCAAAGGTAGTCACTACAGACTGTCTATTGCTGCAGGCTGCTTGTTGGTGTAGCCTGTTAGCGCTACAAATTTTTTTGTAGCGGATGGTGGTGAATTAGGGTAGATGATTTGAATTTCTTTAGAAAGGGGTAAACATCGTATACTAGGTACCATTCCTTGATACTCAAATTCCATAATTTTGAAACCATTACAGTCATTTAAGAAACCTATTTGCTACATAATTGTAGATGCAACAAATTTGTTAGCACTGCAAATCCCATGTTTCATACATAATATGAAACCCTAGCATACCTCGCTTGAAATAAGGTTTTAGGTACCACCATTCCATTCAAAACATCTCAGCTCACACCCAATATATTAAATACAATTTTCTTCTGATGAAAACGTTGGCTACAAACCCCCCTGCTGCAAACTAAACTAGTGTTGCAAACTCTTTGTTTTTCACAATTGCTTCAAAAGTATTACTATTTGAGACTTAATTAAAACTCATGTTTTCATCATTTCATCCAAGATTCTAGCTTCAAGTTACATTTTATCCTCTACAATATTTTTCTAGTATAAACTCTATTTGTAGCAAAACCCTAAGTTCACTAGATTTCATCACACAGTTTGTTGGATACAATTATCAGAGAGGTTTTACTCTTATTTGGCTTGCCATGGAAGATCAAAAAATGAAAAAGGTCCATAAAGAAGGAATTAGCAGAGGCTCAATGCTTATTTTCATATTTTGACATCAGTTGCAGTGAGCAGAAGAAAAAAATGTCATGTACAGGAAAGTTCACAGTGAATCCTGCAAATGCGCTGCAAACCTGCTGAAAGTGAAACAGTTTGCAAAACACTTGTACTAAAATCGAACAGTATGATAAATATGAGTTATGGGAGAGCTTCCAGCTGTCAAAGGAGGTTTGAATGTTTCCCTAGGAATAATTTAGACATCAAGGGACACTTGTACTTGATATCCAACTCCACTAGATCTCCAAACATGAGCTGGATGTAGTTGCATTTATCATCACCAACAACTTCCTGGAATCTAGCAGTTAGTTAAGTTTATGTTTGTTTGTCTACTACCACAACTCTCCAAGGCACATAATCCTATGCATGTGCTAGGTGGAAAGTCATAGAGGGAATTTTGATGTAAAATTGTATTTAATGGGTGATGTTACTCCTAGATGAGGTTCAAGTGGTTTTTGAGAGACTCATATCTTTTTGCTTCAGATTGAAAAGTTTCCAAACTATGTATGTACATATTTAAGAATCTTGGATAATTGAAGATCAACTCCTTTTTATACTGTTACATGCTATATTCTTGTATTTCTTTGATATTACCTACTGATAAAAGATTTATCTTTAGTACTTGTGTTCATGAAATGCAGTAACTGATTTACTGTCTATTTGTTGGTGTAAGTATTGTCAAAGCACATCTTCTTGTTGACTAGGAGGCTCCTTGTTAGTAATAATTCTACTGTATGTGTGCCAAAAGTGCATGATGTAACTCGGTTCATGTATTTCATTTTCTCCTTCAGTATTCCATATTTTCATCGATATTCTTAAAACTGATCTAATATTGTTCAATCCTTTCTTGATGGAGTATGTTTTGTGGAAAGTTTGCATTGATATCTTAAATTGAGTTTCTCATCCATTCGTTACACTTGAAATTAAAAGACCTTACCTTTTTACAAAGCTACAAATTTTGATGGGTATTAGGCTTACACCTACAACAGTCTAGGTGTGACTTCTAGTGCTAACACCCGGTTCTCAAGTCATCAAATCAATATACACGTTCAACAAGTCCAGACCTCATACATTAGAATTTCTAGTTCTCAGTGATTTAGGGTTTGAATCTTGTAAGAAAATTTGGGTCTTTATAGGATTCGATACCATTAGCATGAGGAGCGACAAGAGATACCACTGAATCAATATGAGGTGGGAGAGCATACCCAATAGAGAATCACCCACAAAAGTAATGTCAGGATGGCCATTTTTCATGCATAGATTCAAATGGTGAGGATATTGGCAAAGGCTTCAACACCACGTGGCGAGGGATATCTTGAACTACAACCAGTGAATGTTCAAAGTATATCTATCCATGGGAGTGAGAATGTATGAGGGGAGTAAGAGTAACAACAATAATGAGTGCAACAAGAATTAGGTTTATGGTATAGATATTAGTTTTAGGGTTTTGATATGGAGGGTCAAAATCATATGATGATTCAGCCCAAAAAAATTGACCAATGTGAGGGTGTGAGAGAGGTTCTCAATGCGTTGGATAGAGGTGCACTTAGACAAAGAATAACTAGAGATAAAATGTGCGGGATAGGGGGAATATAATGACCAGAGGCCAGAGAATTGATCAAGAATGAGGAGAGGAATTTTTTTCACCCTAGGGGAAAGGAAATGTCGGGAGAAATTATGGAGTTAGTATTGTCTCTGATACCACTATCAAGTCAAGCATTGGGTAGAAAATATAACTCCACACTCATGTATTTGAAATTAACTTGATAGGTTAATAAATGAACAATAAATGACTCTTGGTCTTAAATAAGTGAAGATGTTTCCTATCACCTATGACTATTCATATTTAAAATATGTTACAAGTAACATATTTGTTGGCCCTCGACTAAGTTTTGGAGAACCTTGTTTGTGTTTGACCATTTTTGGGACTTCGATTGGCTGGTCGAAGATGTAGTGCTAGGAGAAGCAGAGATCGTAGGATCTCTCTCCCTTTTGTGGGATTTTTGGGTTTAGGGTTTATGTAACGAGTATGGGATGTTGGCCCATGGGTTTATCCATGTTTAGGCCCCATTTGTAATGTATAAATAGATATCTAGGTGATGTAATAAAGAGAGACCTAGTAGAATCAACTTAGTGCAGAGCTAGAGGCGTTGTGCATACTATGTGTTAAAAATTGCAGAGCTAAGCGAAAGTGATTGTAAAACGCTTGTGTGCAGACTGTGTAAGAAGGCTTTGTGCTGCGACCTAACTCGGGGAAGGAGGATCTGGTGAGGTGCACACAAATCTCTTTTCCTATGCGAAGTAGATTTTGTGGCTCTGTGCATTGAAAGAAGATAATAAAGAGAAGAAGAGTTGGTGGGCGTAGCCCCATGCTGGGGGTGAACCACGTATATTCTGTGTTGTGGTGATTTGTGCTATGCCGTTCATGTGGTTGTGTATTTATTTGCTTATTGTTGATTCTGGATGAATGTTTAATGTTTAATGATATGAATTAATGCTAGATCTGATCTATTTCTATATGCTAAGTGCTTAGATGTGCTATATCTTGTCAAATACTATGTTGGTATGTAACTAAGGTTTTACCTGCGATGTGAATAAAGGGTTAAATTCTAATGAATGTTAACTGCTAAGTGCCCTATTAAGTATTATGATCACAGATCTGTGTCCCAGCTAGGTTGTAGTAATTTGAGTCCTGCAACCCCCCTGCCTCTACCTCGGGTGAGAGTTCATCTTCTTCGTAGGTGTTGCTGAAAGGGCCGATAGTTAGGGTTTTGTTGGTGCATTGTTGAAGCGTTGAACCCTGGGTCTGCCTCTATTCCAAAAAATGGTTTCATTGCCGGGACTTGAAATTGTGATTATTGGGAACTAAGAAAAAGAGAAAGCTCTATGCACATATATGTTTCCCTAGTGTGCAGTACTCTACTTAACTTGTGAAGCTCTGTGCTAAGAAGAGAAGTCTGATTTGAAGAAAAGAGGTAAGATCTTAAAGCTTTATTCTCTGATAAAGGATCCTAGAAAGATTTTTTTGCAGGTCTATCACTGTGATCCCAATGTGCAATACAGGAAAGGTTGGGGATCATTTAAGAGAAAAAGAGGATTGACATTATGTTATAATTGCATAAGGTCGGGACATCTTGCTAAGGAATTCCCTAGCAAAATTCCTATTTTCCTTTGTTGTAAAGCTACTGGACATGAAGTTTTGGATTGTCCTAGAATGATTGCTAAAGTTGAGAAGATGAACATAAGACAAGAAAACCACAAGGAAGTTCCAGAGACTAAGAATATGATAAAGAACCAGAAAGAATCAGAGGCTATATTATTGCATATGAAAGAAACACTGAATGATCACAAAGACATCGGTTTATCAGATATTTTAAAAGAGAAAGAGTGAATAGAAACAATAATAGGAGACTTCGACATAGATTGTGTATTGTATGCAGAAACACAGGTGAACATTATGAAAGAAAGTACTTGGGAAATCTTAGGAAATCCTGCTATGATTCCTTCATTGGGAGGAATAGGATTGTTTAAAGGAAAGTTGATAACCCTATGTGGAAGACTTTCCCATGTACCTATGGTTTCTCATGGAGCATCCAAAAAAGAAGAATTCGAGGTTATTAAGTTTGCTGAGAACAATGCTCCCTTTTCACTTTTGTTAGAAAGACTTGGATCGAGAGAGATCGAATCCGAAGGAGAGAAAAAGAGGAAGCTATAGAACAGAAAAAGAAAGAATTAAGCGATTTCATGGCTAAGTGAATATCGTGCTTAATAGAAGAACAAGAGGACAAGTCGAAGCAACTAAGGGCCAGAGACTTAGCTGTCGAATTTGAAAGAACAAAAAAAGGATTAAAGAACCTATCCATGCAAGAGAGTAGAGCACCGACTCCAGAAACAGTAAGAGAAGAAGTATTATCATCAAACCTTGTGAAAGATTCTCAACAGTGTGAATTTACTATGCTAAGAAAAGATAAGAACAATAATGGAAAGAGGAATCTAGAGACGCAGATCATAGGAAAGAAAGCTAGAAATCTCAGTAAGAAGAAAGAAAAGCTAGAAAAATTGCAGGAGGTTCTAGAGAGGACTACACAGAAGGTAGACTTGCAGAACTTGAACCTCACCGGAATAGCAGAAAAACACCAAGTAGAACTTCTCCATGGCGAAGCAATATGACCATTAGAGGTGACCCGACCGTTAGAATGATGCTCCAGAATGGCTAGAAATGCAGTTACTGCTGGAACATTCACCATTGGACCATTGGGACCACACCATAATGGATGGAATTGTATTGATTAAGGCATTCCTCCCCATTGGAGGAGTCTGTTACGATGTTAGCTATTTATCCCGTCGAATATTGCACCAAGGAGACTTTCACGAATTGTGATTATTCGAGCCCACAAAGAACTAATTGATTTCACGCAATGCTTATTGCAACATCGCCATCCATTCTGCTACCTTGATTTTTTGTTCACCGACCCGAAATATATGATCTTGCGCATGTATGTTGGGCTACCTTAGCATAGTAGAGAAATCTATCGAATAAATCCTCATAGACCTCATGGTTTAGAAGGTGATGTCCGCAGGAGTACATGCCTCGTCAATGAGAGAAGTTCAAACATCCCCATCGACTGCACGTCGATGTGGGCCCTCCCAAAATGTGACAGAGAAGAGAAGAAAGCATCGCAATGACTTGGAAATGTGAAGCTCATCCCATCAATCCTACCCGACTATATCCCATATCTGGCCGACACGGTTAGTCGTGATAGCATCCCGGGGGACTTTGACTATACACTGATTATTGCGTACCTACGAAAGGGGATACACGTAGTTGGACTGTAGTTAGGAAATATTATGACGCTAAAGATCAGTGACTTCAACTTAGGAGACTGAAAGAACTATGGAATTCTCTCACACACAAGTACTTGACCAAGACAATGGGGAAGAAGTCAAAGATAATCCCCCAGTCACGGACCATGGAAATTGCAATATCAACCATCCTCAATATGATGAAGATACCACACTTCGACATACATTAGGAGGTTAACGTGTGCGTTAAAATCCTCCTGTCATGCTATCATGGTGGTTACCTATGGTTGGATTGGTGCATCGAAGTATATCCAACGCTGATCCACCAGATGACTGGATTAAGCATGGAAGGACTAGATCCCCAGGATTTTTACCCAGGGAAGGTTGTAGATCACACCCTGGCGCAGCACATAAAAGAAACCAACGACAATGTGGAGAAAGGGAAACGATTATACAAGGTAGCCTCCATCCAGAATGGCCCAGTGCACCTAGCTTTCCAGTTGATTGCTGGTAATCTCGCCAGGAAGAATAGACCAACGCAGGTCATGGGGTTTGTCTTCGACCTCATGGGGAAATGCATCGAAGGGATGCAAATGAACTAGGAGAGCTACCTCGTCAACCAGTTAGAGAAATACTACCGTGAAGCTCAGGATCAGGGCTACGAGTTCCATTTCAATTGGCTGCTGATTCTCATTGCCTTCATTACTTGGGAGATGTCAGAAGGAGCGACCTTCCTAGAAATTGAGCCGTTCGAACCACTAGCTGCGAAGTTCACTACACTATGGTATTCAAGAGACATGGAGAAGCAATTGCAGTAAAATGCGGTGTTCCACACATATTATCTATAGCTGAAGAGAGCCATTGAATCTTTCCCTCGCATGACGATGAATACCATGCACAGGTTCAATCCACTTGCGAAGTTCCATGTAGATAGGCATTTCATTTACATCACTGCGTGTAGAGATGAACACAAAGAAGAACTCTAGTCCTATTACAAAATCACAGAGGAGGAAATGGAAGAAATAACCAAGGAATGGTCTACAGAGTTCCTTGCACCGATCAAACAGACAGAAATCTTTGACCTTGAACTCATCGGAAGTTCTGTAGTCACTCACGAAGAATATGATGCACCCAACAACAACAGGAAGAAAAAGAAGGAAGAGTTACAAGAATTGAGCAGCGCATCAAAAGAAAATACACCAGATTCACCTAAAGGAGGAGGAGGAGGTGAAGAAGTAGACAAAGAAGAGGATGAAGGGGAAGAAAAAAAACAAGAACATTGCAAAGTAACACTGCCTAAGGATCCCATCATAGAGGTAGAGACATCTAAGAAAAGAAAGGGTTCCCCAAAAAAACCTTCATCGTGAAAGAATTCAAAATCTAATAAACCTCCATTTCAGACTATGCTCACGGTAGATGATATTGACCTCATCATCGTCGTTGTATTAGATACCTCAGAGGACATTTTTCAGTGAAGTGAAGCCAAACAGGATACAATGTTTGACAAGATTGAGGTAGAGCTCAAAGGGGTACACCATGCTCTTTATTTGAGCCACACAGTGTCTACTACGTCGTTGTCAGCAGGGGACATAGAAGTAGGAGATGAGCCTGCCCAGCTACACAGATTAGCAGTCTCAATCGAGGCTCACTTTCGTCGGGTCCAGGAGGAAAAGGAGTAGGCCACAAAGGCATTAAAGAAAGCAAAATAATAAGCCCTAGAACAACATCGGGTTGCGCAGAAAGAAAAAGATGACCTCTAGGTGAATTTCGCAGAGGATAAAGCACATATCCAGAAGGAAAACGAGTTGCTCACAGAGCAGATGGGAGTCAAGGAGGAAATCACCAGATCACTTTGCTATGTGTCGGGCCTCACACAGATAGAATAAGACATAGTGGAGAGACAAGTGGAGAATCTCACTAAATCTATTCAACATCTTCAAGCAAGAGTGGCAAAACTTGATATACAAGTCGTTCCAAGCACTCCACAGGAAGTGTGATATCAGAGGGAAGAAACTGCTCAGAGCGCAGTCAAAAGAATCAAGGCATTGGCCTTAGAATCCAAGAAATTAAGAAATCGAAGAGTGCAGACCTATGAGAGCCTTGCAGAGGACCCATAACTAAGGACATTGGATTCACAGCTCTAGGAGGCAAAGAAACAAGAAGCGACAGTACAAGAACGGTTGAAGCCACTGTCAGCAATCGAGAGGATGAAAAGGTCCCAGGAATAGTGCACCATTTATAAACAGGTCCATGCCATCCAGAGTAAAGTCATGGAAGTGACCCAAAGGCTACAACAAGTGCAGGATGAAGCCTGCACACTTTTTGAGGAGATTGAGGGACAAGGTGCACAACTAGAACAAGTATTCACCATAGTGGAACAACTATTAAAAGGACTGGTGACCGAGAAAGTTATTCAGGAGTTCACCAAGGAGGAGGCTCTGGTGAAGCAGTAGTTCGAAGCAGCTCAAGCCAAGATCACAGCCTTCGAAGAAAATTTTCCTAGATCAAAGTGACTAGGGACGAGTCACATGTGAGTGTTGGGGGATTTTTGGTCGTTGACAAGTTTTTGGAGAACCTTGGTCGTGTTTGACCATTTTTGGGACTTCGATAGGCAGGTCGAAGATGAAGCGCCAGGCGAAGTAGAGATCACGAGATCTCACACCCGTTTGTGGGATTTTTGGGTTTAGGGTTTATGTAACGGGTATGGGATGTAGGTCCATGGGTTTACCCATGTTTAGGCCCCATTTGTAATGTATAAATATATATATAGGCGATGTAAGAAAGAGACACCTAGTAGAATCGACTTAGTGTGGAGCTAGAGGCTTTGTGCATACTATGTTTTAATACTTGCAGAGCTAAGTGCAAGTGATTGTAAAAATCTTGTGTGCAGATTGTGTAAGAAGGCTTTATGTTGTGACCTAACTCAGGGAAGGAGGATCTGGTGAGGTGCGTGCAGATCTTCTGTCCTATGTGGAGTAGGTTTTGTGGCTCTATTCATTGAAATAAGATAATAAAGAGAAGAAGAGTTGGTGGGCATAGCCCCACGCTGGGGGTGAACCACGTATATCCTGTGTTGTGGTGCTTTCTGCTATGTTGTTCATGTGGTTGTGTATTTATTTGATTAGTGCTTATTCTGGATGAATGTTTAATGCTTAGTGATATGAATGAATGCTAGATATAATCTATTTCTATATGCTAAGTTCTTAGATGTGCTATATCTTGTCGAATATTGCGTTGTTCTGTAACTAAGGGTTTACCTGCGATTTGAATAAAGGGTTAAATACTAATCAATGTTAACTGCTAAGTGCTCTGTTAAGTATTATGATCAGAGATCTATGTCCCATCTAGGTTGTAGACACTTGAGTCTTGCAACCCCCCCCCTTGCCTCTACCTTGACTGAGACTTCAACTACCTCATAGGTGTTGTCGAAAGGGCTGATAGTTAGGGTTTTGTTGGTGCATTGTTGAAGCGTTGAACCCTATGTCTTCCCCTGTGACAAAAAATGGTTTTGTTGCCGAGACCTGAAACTGTGATTGCTGGGAACTAAGAAAAAGAGAAATCTTTGTGCATAGATCTATTTCCCTAGTGCGCAGTACTCTACTTAACTTGTGAAGCTTTGTGCTAACAAGAGAAGTTTGATCTGAAGAAAAGAGGTAATATCTTAAAGCTTTGTTTTTTGATAAAGGATCCTAGAAAGAACTATTTGTAGGTCTATCACTATGATCCCAATGCACAGTACATGAAAGGTTGGGGATCGTTTAAGAGAAAGAGAGGATTGACATTATGTTATAATTGCAGAAGACCGAGACATCTTGCTAAGGAATGCCCTGGTAGAAGTCCTGTTTTCCTTTGTTGTAAAGCTATTGGACTGATGTATTTGAAATTAACTTGATAGGTTAATAAGTACACAATAAATGACTCTTGGTCTTAAATAAGTGAAGATGTTTCCTATCACCTAGGACTATTCATATTTACAATATGTTACAAGTAACACATTTGTTAGCCCTTGACCAAGTTTTGGAGAACCTTGGTCGTGTTTGACCATTTTTCGGACTTCGATAGGCTAGTCGAAGATAAAGCGCCAGGCGAAGTGGAGATCGCGGGATCTTGCCCCCTTTTGTGGGATTTTTGGGTTTAAGGTTTATGTAATGGGTATGGGATGTCGGCCCATGGGTTTACCCATGTTTAGGCCCCGTTTGTAATGTATAAATAGATATCTAGGTGATGTAAGAAAGAGATACCTAGTATAATCGGCTTAGTGTGGAGCTAGAGGCTTTGTGCATATTATGTGTTAAGACTTGCAGAGCTAAGTGAAAGTGATTGTAAAAAGATTGTGTGCAGATTATGTAAGAAGGATCTGTGTTATGACCTAACTCGAGGAAGGAGGATCTGGTGAGGTGCGCACAGATCTCCTGTCCTATGCGGAGTAGGTTTTTTGGCTCTGTGCATTGAAAGAAGATAATAAAGAGAAGAAGAGTTGGTGGATGTAGCCCCACACTCGGGGTGAACCACATATATCTTGTGTTGTGGTGCTTTGTGCTATGTTGTTCATGTGGTTGTGTATTTATTTTCTTAGTTCTTATTCTGGATGAATGTTTAATTCTTAGTGATATGAATGAATGCTAGATATGATCTATTTCTATATGATAAGTGCTTAGATGTGCTAGATCTTGTCAAATACTATGTTGTTCTATAACTAAGGTTTTACCTGCAATGCGAATAAAGGTTTAAAGACTAATGAATGTTAACTTCTAAGTATTCTATTAAGTATTATTATCACAGATCTATGTCCCAACTAGGTTGTAGACACTTGAGTCCTGCAACCCCCCTGCCTCTACCTCGGGTGAGACTTCATCTACTTCGCAGGTGTTGTTGAAAGGGCCGGTAGTTAGGGTTTTGTTGGTGCATTGTTGAAGCGTTGAACCCTACGTCTACCCTTGTGCCAAAAAATGGTTTTGTTTCTAGGACTTGAAACTGTGATTGTTGGGATCAAAGAAAAAGAGAAATATATGTGCGTAGATCTGTTTCCCTAGTGCACAATACTCTACTTAACTTGTGAAGCTCTGTGCTAAGAAGAGAAGTCTGATATGAAGAAAAGAGGTAAGCTCTTAAAGCTTTGTGGTCTGATAAAGGATCCTAGAAATGTTTTTTTGAAGGTCTATCACTGTGATCCCAATTCCTAGTACAAGAAAGGTTGGGGATCGTTTAAGAGAAAGAGAGGATTGACATTATGATATAATTGCAGAAGACCAAGACATATTGCTAAGGAATTCCCTGGTATAAGTCCTATTTTCCTTTGTTGTAAAGCTACTGAACATGAAGTTTTGGATTGTCCTAGAATGATTTCTAAATTTGAGAAGATGAACATAACAAGAAAACCACGAGGAAGCTCCAAAGACTAAAAATATGCTTGTTGGCCCTTGACCAAGTTTTGAGGAACACTTGGCCATATTTGACCATTTTTTGGACTTCAACAAGCTGTCGAAGACGAAGCGCAAAGCGAAGCAGAGATTGCGGAAGCTAGACCCCCCTTTTGGGTCCTTTTTGGGTTTTTGGGAATATGTAATGGGAAAGCGATGTCGACTTGTGGGTTTACCCATGCTTAGGCCCACTTTTGTAATGTATAAATAGATATCTAGGCGATGTGAGTAGGAGAGAAGATTAGCCAAGGGCTTAGTGCTAGAATTGATCTATGTGATTAAGTTGTAGAGTTGAGTGCAAGTGTTGTAAGTGATGAGTGCATAGATTGTAAGGAGGCTCTGTGCTAGATCTACTTGAGGAAAGATGATCTGGCGAGGTGTGCGCAGATCTCCTATCCTATTCAGAGTAGGATTTTGATAGCTCTGTGTTGTAACCGGATTGACTGAAGCTAATAAAGAAGAAGAGTTGGTGGACATAGCCCCAGGGTGGGGGTGAACCACATAAATACTGTGTGTTGTGCTTTGTGCTTATTCTTAGATGTTTTGTATTGCTAAGTGCTTAGATGTGATTAGATAGAATTGCTTATGCTTAGTTATAGAGATGTATATGAATGTTAAATCCGATGTGTATGAATATGCTAAGTGCTTGGTCTACCAGATCTGATTTGTCTTGTTGTTTCTAAGTGCTAAAATAACCTAGACCTAAGTGAATGTTGCGGTTCTCTTTATGTCAAAGAAGTAGATCTAAGTGGAATATTGATGAATGATCTATGGTAAGTTCTTGCTAAGTGTTGTAATCTTAGACCTGTGTCCCAACTAAGGTTGTAGACACTTGAGTCTTACAACCACCCCTGCCTCTACCTTGGGTGAGACTTCATCTTCTTCGCAAGTGTTTACAAAAGGGCCGATAGTTAGGGTTTTGTTGGTGCGTTGTTGTAGCATTGAACCTTGGGTATGACCCTGTGCCAACAAATGGTTCTGTTGCCAGGACTGAAACTGTGATTGCTGGGAACTAAGGGAGAAGAAGCTGTGTGCAAATATTCCTCCTGAAACTATGGAAGCTCTATGTGTGGATCTGTTCCCTAGTGCACAATATTTTACTTGATTTGAAAAGAGAAGGCTAGATCTGAAGAAAAGAAGCGAGATCTGAATGCTTTGTGCTCTAAGAAAAGTAAAAGTGGAAGTTTTTGAAGAAAAGAGGTAATATTTGTAAGCTCGGTGCTCTGATAAAGGTAAGAATAGTTAAAAGCTTTTAGATCTGAAAGATTTGTGATCTGTAGAGGTAAGATAAGTGATTTTTTTTGTTTCTAGAGCATGGATCTAGGTATGTTTGATAGACTCTGTCCTAGCTTGAAAAATAGGGCATTAATAGATGAAAGAAAGTTTGACATGAATAAATCTGAGAGATATGTTATACCTATGCAAAGAAATAATGTTTGGACTAACAAATGGATGCAATATCCTAGAAAGAATTTTTTGTAGGCTAGCTACCATGATCCTGGTGCGCAGTACAAAAGAAGTTGGGGATCATTTAAGAGAAATAGAGGATTATCCCTATGTTATAGTTGCAGAAGACCAAGAAATCTTGCTAAGGAATGCCCTGGTGGGATAACTAGTTGTCTCTGTTGAAAAGCCTTGGACCACGAAGTATTGGATTGCCCTAGAATGATTTCTAAGATTGAAGGCATGAATCTGAATGATGAAAACCCTAAGGCAGATCCAGAAATAGCAGAACCCCAGAGAGAATCAGAAAATATATTACTACAGATGAAAGACACCTTGAATGACCACTGACATGTTAGATTATCAGAGGTCTTTAACGAAAAAGAATGCATCGAGGTAAGAATAGGAGACTTTGACATTGATTGTGTTATGGATCAGGAAACACAAGTGAATGTTATGATAGAGAGAACTTGGGAAGCTATAGGAAGGCCTGCTATGATCCCTTCACTAAGAAGAATAGGGTTATTCAGAGGGAAACTAATAAACCTATGTGGAAGGCTCACTCAGATATCTATCAATGTCAATGGAACTTTGACAGAGGAAGATTTTGAGATTATCAAATTTATTGAGGACAATGCCCCATTTACTATGTTACTTGGACAACCTTGGATTTAAAGAGATCAAGCCCGGAAGAAGGAAGAAGAAAAGTTTTTAGAACAACGAAGACAAGAGTTAAAAGATTTCATGACCAGAAGGATCACACGGTTGATTGAGGAACAGGAGAACAAATCAAAGCTATTTGACACTAGAAGCCCAGATGTCAAAGATGCAAAAGCATTAGGGAAATCATAGAATATTGGAGTATATGTATCAAATATAGATGAATTAGTACCCCTGAGTGTTGGGAGAGAACCTCAGCAGTGCGAAGTGACTATGCCCCAGGAAAATAAGAATCAGAATGGGAAAAAAAATACCGAGACGAAGCTCATGGGGAAGAAGGATAGGAAGCTAAGTAAAAAGAGAGCTAAGATCGACAGGCTACAGAGGGTTCTAGAGGGAACCTCTCAGAAATAAACTTTGCAAAATTGGAGCTTCGTCGGGATGTCAAAACAACGACATGGGTCACTTCACCATGGCGAAGAAATATAGTCATTGGAGGTCGATATATCCATTCGTCTGCCACTGTGAATAGATCAAAAAGAATTGATGGCTCATCACCAGACCGTTAGACTGCACCATAACAAGAGTTAATGAAGCCCCATATACATTACAAATGATCAATTACATAGTTACTTACTTATTCTATCATGCCATGCACGAAAGACACTTTTTCTAATTGCGAATTTGAGTCCGCAGACTACATGAATTGTGAAAAGTGATTACTCCACTCTTAATATTTAACCTATTATAGTACCTACGTTACTTTGAGAACCCGAGATATTGATTCTAAGAGCATATGTCCGATGAATTTAGCACAGCTAAAGAATATGTAAGAGAGGTACTCGCTAGCCTCAGAGCTGAAAGAGTCATGTCAGAGAGAGGATTGTCTATAGGTTTACATGAATCATTGATGAGAGGAGTGCAAGCCTCCCCATCAACTGCTTGAGTAGGAACATCCCGAGCTGATGCAGAAAGAAGAACCAAACATAAAGACGATATGGCCAACATGAAGTTGGTTCCATCCATCCTACCTGCTTACATACCACCTCTGTGCGTTGCGTTCAACAGAGACAATGTGCCTAGAGACTTTGAGTACACTCTAGTCATTGCATACAAGCTAAAGGGGGTACACGCAGTCCACGTAGATCACGACAAGATTGCAGCATTGAAGTTTAGTGACTTCAACCTGGGGGATCATAAAGTTTACAACATGCTTGCCCCATACAAGTACCTAGCTAGAACCAAGGGAAATAATTTGAAGATTGTCCCTCAGCAATGGATGATGAGTTACCATAGAGGATACTTATGGTTAAAATGTTGCATAACAATTGATCTAGAACTGATCAATCATATCACCGAGCTTAGCATGTAGGGATTTGATCCCCATGATTACTATCCTGGAAAGACCGCGGATCGCGCTCTTTCTTAGAAGAACAAAGAAGCTTATGGATATGTTTAGAAAGGCACACGAGGCTACAAGGTAGCTTCTATTGAGAGTGGCGCAGTGTACTTCACCTGTCAATTGATCGCAGAGAATTTGGTACGCAAGAATAGACCCACACAAGTATCAAGATTTGTAGTCGACCTCCCAGGGAAGTGCACAGAGGGACTACAGATGAACTGGGCAAAGTACATGGGGAATAAACTAGATATTGAAAGCAGAGAGGCCTAGGATCAAGGGTATGAATTCCATTTTAGCTGGCTCTTGATACTTATAGTTTTCATTGCATGGGAGCTACCGAAAGGTGCAACCTTCCTGGACATCGACCCCTTTGAACCACTAGCTACGAAGTTCAGTACACTGTGGTACTCGAACAATATGAACAAGCAATGGCAATCAAATGTCGTCTTCCATACCTACTACACCCAGTTGAAGATCGCCATCCAGTCCGAGCCTCACATGAACCTGAATACTGTACACAGGTTTCGACCTTTGATGAAGTTCAACGTGGACTACCATTTCATATATATTACAGCACACACTGATGAACACAAGGAACAACTTCAGTCTTATTATAAGATGATAGAAGAAGAACTGGAGGAGATCACCAAGGAATGGTCGATGGACCTCCTTATTTCAGCAAACCCCGTAGAAATATCCAACATCGACAACCCAGAAGCTGTGCAGGATACACCTGGGCCTAGTAAGACAAAGAAAACAAAGAAGAGGAAGAAGGATGAGGAATTCCAAGATATAGACAACCTATCTCCGAGGACAGCTCCCATTACACCATACTAAGGAGGTGATGGTGAAGACTTAGAAGAAGTCGAACAAAGACCAGCAGATGAAGTAGAAATCATAAAGAAGAGGAAGGGTTCGCCTCCGGAACCTTCCTAATGGAAGAAATCAAAAGCACCCGTAGCTAAGCTGCAGACCATGCTCACTCCATATGACTTCAGTTTCCTCATCAAAGCTATGAATGAAGCTTTATAAGAGATAACAGAAATGCAGGAAGCTAAGTAAGAGACAATGTACAACAAAATTGAGATCCAGCTCCAAGGAGTGCAACAGGCACTTCAGTCTAGCCGCGCAGTCTCCATTGTGCCCCTGCTAGAAGGAACAATAGAAGAGGGAGATGAACCCGTTCAACTCCACAATATTGCTAACACATTCAAAGTACACCTTCAAAAAGGACAGGAAGAAACAATGTAGGCCACCTAGGCCTTAAAGTAAGTACATGAGGAAATCATCGAACCAGGCTAAGCTACGCAATAAGAGAAGGACACTCTCCAAGCGAAATTTGAAGAAGATAGAGAGAAGATCCAAAAAGAGAAAGAGCAGCTACTCATGAAGTAGATCGGAATTGAAGAAACAATCAACAGAGCATTTCTCTCTATGACCGGCTTAGAGAAGAAGGTAGAAGACCCCATAGAATGCCAAGTGATGAAGCTTGTTGAAGTTATTCAACAACTTCAACAAAGAGTCATGGAATCAGAGCTTCAGACCATACCAAGTACCTCGCAAGAAGTATGTGACCGATGAGAAATGACTGCCCAAAGCATAGTTGAAAGGGTTAAAGCACTCACTGAGGAATGCAAATAGTTAAGTAGGAAAAGTGCACATATATATGAGAACTTAACTGAGAATCCATAATTGCATAAATTGGAGTCACAGCTCCAAGAGGTGAAGCATGAAGCCGAAACGATATAGGTGCAATTGAAGGCCTTATCACCCGTAAAAATAATGAAGCGGTCTCATGAGCAGTACATCACCTAGTAGAAGATCGATATGATCCAGAGCAAGATAATGGAAGTAACTCAACAACTTCAACCTGTGTAGGATAAGGAATGTAAGCTATTTATAGAGATTCAGAGCCAAGGAACAGAGCTGGAGCAGGTTGTGAATTTAGCACAACAATGCCTAGAAGGGCCGATGAATGACACACTCATCTAGGAGTTTGTCGAGCAAGAGGTTGTGGCACAACATCAGGTCAAAGCAACTCGAGCCAACCTCGAGGCATTCGAAGCAGAACTGATCAGACCTAAGTGACTCAGGACAAGTCATAGGTGAGTGTTGGGGGCTTGTTGGCCCTTGACCAAGTTTTGAGGAACACTTGGTCATATTTGACCATTTTTGGGACTTCAACATCCTATCGAAGACGAAGCGCAAAGTGAAGCAGAGATTACGGAAGCTAGACCCCCTTTTTGGGTCCTTTTTGGGTTTTTGGGAATCTGTAATGGGAAAGGGATGTCGGCCCGTGGGTTTACCCATGCTTAGGCCCACTTTTGTAATGTATAGATAGATATCCAGGCAATGTAAGTAGGAGATAAGATTAGCCAAGGGATTAGTGCTAGAATTGATCTATGTGATTGACTTGCAGAGCTGAGTGCAAGTGTTGTAAGTGCTGAGTGCATAGATTGTAAGGAGGCTCTGTGTTAGATCTACTTGAGGAAGGAGGATTTGGCGAGGTGTGTACAGATATCCTGTCCTATGTAGAGTAGGATTTTGATAGCTCTATGCTGCAACCGGATTGACTAAAGCTAATAAATAAGAAGAGTTGGTGGACGTAGCCCCAGGGTGGGGGTGAACCACGTAAATACTGTGTGTTGTGCTTTGTGCTTATTCTTATATGTTTTGTATTTCTAAGTGCTTAGATGTGCTTAGATAGACTTTATTATGCTTAGTTCTAGAGATGTATATGAATGCTAAATCTGATGTGTATGAATATGCTAAGTGCTTGGTCTACCAGATCTGATCTGTCTTGTTGTTGCTAAGTGATAAAATAACCTAGACCTAAGTGAATGTTGCGGTCCTATGTTATGTCAATGGATTAGATCTTAGTGGAATATTGATGAATGATCTATGCTAAGTGCTTGCTAAGTGTTGTAATATCAGACCTGTGTCCCAGCTAAGTTTGCAGACACCTGAGTCTTGCAACCACACCTGCCTCTACCTCGGGTGATACTTCATCTGGTTCGCAGGTGTTGCTGAAAGGGCTGGTAGTTAGGGTTTTTTTGGTGCGTTGTTGTAGCATTGAACCCTGGGTCTGCCCCTATGCCAACAATGCTAAAGAACCAAAAACAATAAGAGGCTATATTATTGCAGATGAAAGAAACACTGAATGATCATAGAGACATCAATTTATCATATATTTTAAAAGAGAAAGAGTTCATAGAAACAAGAATAGGAGACTTCGACATAGTCTGTGTATTAGATGCAGAAACACAGGTGAACATTATGAAAGAAAGTACTTGGGAAATCTTAGGAAAGCCTACTATGATTCCTTCATTGGGAGGAATAGGATTGTTTAAAGGAAAGTTGATAACCCCATGTGGAAGACTTGCCCATGTACCTATGGTTTCTCATGGAGCATCGAAAAAAGAATAATTCAAGGTCATGAAGTTTGCTGAGAACAACGCTCCCTTTTCACTTTTGTTAGGAAATACTTGGATTGAGAAAAATCAGATCTGAAGGAGAGAAGAAGAGGAAGCTATGGAACATAACAAGCAATAATTAAGGGATTCATGGCTAAGAGAATATCGTGCTTAATATAAGAACAAGAGGACAAGTCGAAGCAACTAAGGGCCAGAGACTTAGCTGTCGAAGTTGAAAGAACAAAGCAATGCTTAAAGAACCTATCCATGAAGGATAGTAGAGCACCGAATCCAGAAACAATAAGAGAAGAAGTATTATCATCGAACCTTGTGAAATATCCTCAATAGTGTGAAGTTACTATGCTAAGAAAATATAATAACAATAATGGAAAGAGGAATCCAGATACGTAGATCATAGGAAAGAAAGCTAGAAATCTTAGTAAGAAGAAAGAAAAGCTAGAAAAATTGCAGGAGGTTCCACAAAGGACGGCGAAGAAGGTAGACTTGCATAACTTGGACCTCTCCGGACTAGCAGAACAACACCGACTAGCAATTCACCACGGTGAAGCAATATGACCATTGGAGGCATCCAAACCATTAGAATGACCCTCCATAACGGATAGAAATGCAATTATTACCGGAACATTTTCCATTGGACCGTTAGGACCGCGCCATAATAGATGGAATTGTATTGATTAAATCATTCCTGGACGTTGGAGGAGTTCATTACGATGTTATCTATTTATCCCATTGAATGTTGCACCGAGGACACTTTCACGAATTGTGATTATCCAAGCCCACAAAGAACTAATTTCTTTCGCACAGTGCRTATTGTAACCTCACCATCCATTYTGCTACCTTGATTGTTTGTTCACTGACCTAAGATATCTGATCTCRAACATGTATATCGGGTGAMCTTAACACAATAGAGAAATCTGTCRAAGAAATCCTCATAGACCTCATGGCTCAGAAGATCCTTTCCACAGGAGTACATGCCTCTTCAATGAGAAAAGTGCAAGCATACCCATCGACTGCATGTCGATTTGGGCCCTCCCGAACTGYGATAGATAAGAGGAGCAAGCATTGCAACGAATTGGCGAATGCGAAGCTCATCCCATCAATATTTCCTGACTATATCCCACCTCTGGCTGGCGTGGTTAGTCGTGATAGTGTCCTGAGGGACTTCGACTATACACTGATTACTACGTACCTCCCGAAGGGGATACGCACAGTTCGACTGTAGTTAGGACATATTATGATGCTAAAGATCAGTGACTTCAAGTTAGGAGACTGAAAGAACTTTGGCATGCTCACACCACACAATTACTTGAACAATACAATGGGTAAGAAGTCAAATATAATCCCCTAGCCATGGAACGTGGACACCGCAATATCAACCATCCTCAATGTGATGAAGATACCACACTTTGGTAGACATCAAGAGGTTAACGCGTGCGATAAAATCCTCCTGTCATGCTACCATGGTAGTTACCTATGGTTGGATCAACGCATCACAGTAGATACGGTGCTAATCAAACGGATCATTGGATTAAGCATGCAAGGACCAGATCCCCAGGATTTTTACCCAGGGAAGGTTGTAGATCGCACCCTGGCGCAATGCATAAATGAAACCTACGGTGATGTGGAGAAAGGGAAACGGGGCTACAAGGTATCCTCCATCCAGAATGGCGTAGTGTGCCTATCTTGCTAGTTTATCACTGGTAACCTCTCCAAGAAGAACAGACCAACGTAGGTCACGGGGTTCGTTGTTGACCTCGTAGGGAAATGCATTGAAGGGATGAAAATGAACTGAGCGAGCTACCTCGTCAACCAGTTAGAGAAAGACTACCGTGAAGATCAAGATCAGGGATATGAGTTCCATTTCAGTTGGCTACTGATTCTCATTGCCTTCATTGCTTGGGAGATGCTGGAAGGAGAGAACTTCCATGAAATTGAGTCGTCCGAACCACTAGCTGCGAAGTTCACTATGCTATGGTATTCGAGCAACATGGAGAAGAAATTTCATTCAAACACGGTTTTTCACACCTATTATCTACAATTAAAGAGGGCCATTGAATCTTTCCCTTGCATGACACCGAATACCCTGCACAATTTCAGGCCACTTGCGAAGTTCCACGCAGATAGGCATTTCATTTACATCACTGTGTGCATAGATGAACAAAAAGAAGAGCTCCAGTCCTATTACAAACTCACAGAGGAGGATATGGAAGAAATAACCAAGGAATGTCCTACAGAGTTCCTTGTACTGGCTGAAGAGAAAGAACTCTCCAAGCCTGACCTCATCAGAAGTCCTGTAGTCACTCATGAAGAATATGATACACCCAACAACAACAAGATGAAAAAGAAGGAAGAGGTACAAGAATTGATAAATGCATCAAAGGAAACTACACCAGATTCACCTGAAGGAGGAGGATGTGATGAAGTAGAAAAAGAAGAGGACGAAGGGAAAGAAAACAAACAAGAACATGGAAAAGTAACAATGCTTAAGGATCCCATCACGGAGGTTGAGACATCCAATAAAATAAAGGGTTCCCCGAAGAAACCTTCATCGTGAAAGAAGTAAAAATCCAATAAACCTCTATTTAAGACTGTGCTCATGGTAGATGATATTGAACTCATCATCACCGTTGTATCAGATACCTCAGAGGACATTTTTCAGTGAAGCGAAGCCAAAAAGGAGACAATGTTTGACAGCATCAAGGAGGATCTCAAAGGGGTACAAGAGGCTCTTTATTTGAGCCATGCAGTGTCTACTATGTCGTTGTCAGCAGGGGACATAGAAGTAGGAGATGAGCCTGCCCAACTATGTAGATTAGCAATCTCGATCGAGGTTCAACTTCGTCGAGTCTAGGAGGAAAAGGAGCATGCCACAAAGGCATTAAAGCAAGAAAACGAAGAATCCCTAAAACAACGTCAAGTTGCAAAGAAAGAGAAATATGAACTCTAGGCAAAGTGTGCAGAGGATAAAGCACAGATCCAGAAGGAAAAATGATAGCTTCTCACATAGAAGTTGGGAGTCAAGGAGGCAGTCACCAGAGCACTTCTCTCTATGACAGGCCTCACACATATAGAAGAAGACACAGTGGAGAGCTAAGTGGAGAGCCAAGTGGAGAGACAAGCTATTCCACAGCTTCAAGCAAGAGTGGAAGAACTTGAACTGTAAGCTGTGCCAAGAACTCCGCAGGAAGTGCAATATTAGAGGGAACAAATTGCTCAGAGCGTAGTCGAAAGAATCAAGGCATTGGCCTTAGAATGCAAGCAATTAAGAAATTGAAGTGCGCAAACCTATGAGCACCTTGTAGAGGACCCAGAACTAAAAACATTGGAGTCACAGCTCCAGGAGGCAAATCAATAAGCAATGACAATACAAGAACAATTGAAGCCGCTGTCAGAAATTGAGAGGATGAAAAGGTCCTAGGAAGAGTGAACCATTCAACAACAGGCCCATGCCATCTAGATTAAAGTCATAGAAGTGACCTAGAGGCTATAGCCAGTGTAGGATGAAGCCTACAAATGTTTTGAGGAGGTTGAGGGACAAGGTGCATAGTTAGAACAAGTAGTCACCACAGTGGAACAACGATTGGAAGACCGATGACCGAGAAATTTATTCAGGAGTTCACCGAGCAGGAGGCTCTGGTGAAGCAACAGGTCGAATCAGCTCGAGCCAAGATTGCGACCTTCAAACCAGAGTTTCCTAGATCAGAGTGACTCAGGACAAGTCACAGGTGAGTGTTGGGGGATTGTTATCCCTCAACCAATTTTTGGAGAACCTTGGTCGTGTTTGACCATTTTTGGGACTTCAACAGGTTGGTCGAAGACGAAGTGTCGGGAGAAGCGAAGATCACGGGATCTCACCCCCTTTTGTGGTATTTTTGGGTTTAGGGTTTATGTAATGGGTATGGGATGTCGGCCCATGGGTTTACCCATGTTTAGGCCCCATTTGTAATGTATAAATAGATATCTAGGTGATGTAATAAGGATAAACCTATTAGAATTGGCTTAGTGTGGAGCTAGAGGCTTTGTGCAAACTATGAGTTAATACTTGCAGATCTAAGTGCAAGTGATTGTAAAACTCTTGTGTGAAGACTATGTAAGAAGGCTTTGTTCTGTGACCTAACTCGGGGAAGGAGGATTTGGCGAGGTGCGCACAGATCTCTAGTCCTATGCAGAGTAGGTTTTGTGGCTCTGTGCATTGAAATACGATAATAAAGAGAAGAAGAGTTGGTGTACGTAGCCCCATGCTGGGGGTGAACCACATATATCCCGTGTTGTGGTTCTTTATGCTATGTTGTTCATGTGGTTGTGTATTTATTTGCTTAGTGATTATTCTGGATGAATGTTTAATGGTTAATGATATGAATGAATGATAGATATGATCTATTTCTATATGTTAAGTGCTTAGATGTGCTAGATCTTTTCGAATAATGCATTGTTCTGTAACTAAGGTTTTACCTATGATGTGAATAAAGGGTTAAAGACTAATGAATGTTAACTGCTAAGTTCTCTATTAAGTATTATGATCACAGATTTGTGTCCCATCTAGTTTGTAGACAATTAAGTCCTGCAACCCCCCTTGCCTCTACCTCGGGTTAGACTTCATCTGCTTCACANCAGAACTAAAAACATTGGAGTCACAGCTCCAGGAGGAAAATCAATAAGCAACGACAATACAAGAACAGTTGAAGCCACTGTCAGAAATTGAGAGGATGAAAAGGTCTTAGGAAGAGTGAACCATTCAACAACAGGCCCATGCCATCTAGATTAAAGTCATAGAAGTGACCTAGAGGCTATAGCCAGTGTAGGATGAAGCCTACAAATGTTTTGAGGAGGTTGAGGGACAAGGTGCATAGTTAGAACAAATAGTCACCACAGTGGAACAACGATTGGAAGACCGATGACCGAGAAATTTATTCAGGAGTTCACCGAGCAGGAGGCTCTGGTGAAGCAACAGGTTGAATCATCTTGAGCCAAGATCGCGACCTTCAAACCAGAGTTTCCTAGATCAGAGTGACTCGGGACAAGTCACAGGTGAGTGTTGGGGGCTTGTTATCCCTCGACCAATTTTTGGAGAACCTTGGTCGTGTTTGACCATTTTTGGGACTTCAACAGGTTGGTCGAAGACGAAGTGTCGGGCGAAGCGAAGATCACGGGATCTCACCCCCTTTTGTGGTATTTTTGGGTTTAGGGTTTATGTAATGGGTATGGGATGTCGGCCCATGGGTTTACCCATGTTTAGGCCCCATTTGTAATGTATAAATAGATATCTAGGCGATGTAATAAGGATAAACCTATTAGAATTGGCTTAGTGTGGAGCTAGAGGCTTTGTGAAAACTATGAGTTAATACTTGCAGATCTAAGTGCAAGTGATTGTAAAACTCTTGTGTGAAGACTATGTAAGAAGGCATTGTTCTGTGACCTAACTTGGGGAAGGAGGATTTGGCGAGGTGCGCACAGATCTCTAGTCCTATGCAGAGTAGGTTTTGTGGCTCTGTGCATTGAAATACACTAATAAAGAGAAGAAGAGTTGGTGTACGTAGCCCCATGCTGGGGGTGAACCACATATATCCCGTGTTGTGGTTCTTTATGCTATGTTGTTCATGTGGTTGTGTATTTATTTGCTTAGTGCTTATTCTGGATGAATGTTTAATGGTTAGTGATATGAATGAATGATAGATATGATCTATTTCTATATGTTAATTGCTTAGATGTGCTAGATCTTTTCGAATAATGCATTGTTCTGTAACTAAGGTTTTACCTATGATGTGAATACAGGGTTAAAGACTAATGAATGTTAACTGCTAAGTTCTCTATTAAGTATTATGATCACAGATTTGTGTCCCATCTAGTTTGTAGACAATTAAGTCCTGCAACCCCCCTTGCCTCTACCTCGGGTTAGACTTCATCTGCTTCACAGGTGTTGCTGAAAGGGATGGTAGTTAGGGTTTTGTTGGTGCATTGTTGAACTGTTTAACCCTGGGTCTGCCCCTGTGCCAACAACATCCACGAAGGATTATGTGTCCAACAATATGCTAACTTAATAAAGTTCTCTTTTTACCAAGAGCAGATCCATTATTTGGGGCACATCATTTCAGAAGAAAGCATAGCAGTGGATCCAAAGAATATTGAAGCATACGATGATGGCCAACGCTAGATAATTTCTTAGAAGTTATATCTTTTATGGGATTAGTTGGATATTATAAGAGGTTTATAGCATGTTTCTCTAAAATTACTCATCCCATAACTTCTTTACAAAAGAAGGGAATTAAGTTTGAATGGAAAACAAAGTGTAAACAAAATTTTCATTTATTGAAAAAGTGACTTAGTGGTGCACCTATTTTGAATATTGTTGATAGAAATGGAAATTTTGTGGTATTCACATATGCATGCAAAGGAGGACTTGGTTGAATCCTCTCTCAGAATGGACATGTCATTAGTTATGAGTCTAGAAAGCTTAAATAATATGAAATGAATTATTCCACACATGATTTAGAAGTTACTTCCATAGTTCACACATTGAATATGTGCAGGCATTACTTAATGGAGAAGAAATTTGAATTAAGGATAGACCACAATGGTCTGAAATATCTATTTTAACAACCAACTTTAAATGCCAGGAAAACAAGATGGTTATAATTTTTAAGTGAGTATGACTTTGACATCAAGCATATCAAATGAAAAGAAAATAAAGTTGTTGACGCACTCAACAGAAAGGTGCATATCATGCATTCTATAACCGTTAGTATGCATAGTTCAAATTTAAAGAGCATAATTTTATATGTTGTTGTTATAGACCAACATTACCTATAGGTAAAAGAAAGCTACAACATGAATATGTACAATAGAAATTTAAAGAGTATAAGATGAAATAAAATGGAGTACTTATGCATAAAAACAAAGTTTATGTTGCCAATTGTGGAGAACTAAGGAAGTTGGTGTTGAAATACATCTTATTTCAGTATCAAACTTTGACTAAATTAGATTTCAGCCTCCTATAAATATCCAACAACCATACAAATTTTCTTTATGAGATGAAACACTATTAACCAAGTTCTGAAATAAAATTGCAGCGAAAATAATATATAACATCAAACAAAATCACACATTTGGGACCATAAAGTTTGGGAAATTCCGCTTGAAGAATACACAGGAAAAATGACAGTTTAAGGAGATAATTCTTATTGAGCTCAAAGAAGTTTCATATTAGAGTTTACAAAAAAAATTAACAACATCAATAAATTCTAGAAATATGTGCCAACATACTTCCTCAGTTTACGTGTTAAAAACAACACAAAACATACCTCATTTTCTGCAATGTACAGTCCCTTTAACAAAAAATACAATCTTGAATTATATGCACTTAATAAATATTGTTTTGCACTAATTTTGTACAATAATACACTTAGAAAATTGTGACATCCTCTTGCCTCGATTTCTGTGTCTCTATCCAGTTGTATGGCCTCTAAAACAATGTTGTATGACCTCTTTTTTGACTGTTGTCAACTCAACATTTAATGCTGCAATTTATGGAAAACCATGCCCTCTTCTCCTCTTGGAAATTCTGTCCTCCTTTAGTTTTACAAACCCTCTCCTTCCTTTTAAATCGTGCCCCTCCTATAGTTTCACAAACCTACCTCTTTCCCTTGGAGAATGTGCTCTCCTCTTGCTGTTACTTTCACTTCTCCATGAGCTCAATCTCTCTCTTGAGAAAAGTGACTCCTCACATTCCCGCAAAATCTCTCCTCAAAGTGTGTGCACTCTCTCTCCCTCATGAGTTTCCTTTAAACAATTTCGAAATGTAACTCTTCTAACCCTTGATCTCCCTTGAGTGACTCTTCACTTTTCCTTGAGATCAATGGTCACGAATTAATCATTCATTGAGGTCACTTAAGTCATTAAAGTGACCCATAACATCGCAAAGTCACTTTTACATTAAAAAATTAAAAGACCCAACTTTACAAAATCACTTTATAAAAACATATTATAAAGTCACTAGGAGAAACATTTTCTTGGTCACTTCCACATGTTGAGCGCTGGTAATGTAGAAGTACCTCCAAGCTACAAAATTTCAACATTCCCTCTTAGCAAGAGAGGTACTTCTGGTATCACTACCAGAATCCATCTCCATCTCATCAACTACCATAGCTTCTCCCTCTATACTAGAAGTCTATGCTCCCTCTGAATAGGAAGCCACTACTTCCACTACACTAGAAGCCTTTGCTGCTAACTCTGATGTACCACGAACTGAATACATGATCCTAGAAGATTGCACACTCTTCTGAGCATCCATTTGTGTCGACTCATGCCTGTTGAGTCCTTTTAGAGTCCTGGAACAAGATTGAATCCCGGATATAAACTCTCTCTCCCATGCTACCTACCAACTCCCTGACACAAAATATGAGTCCATAAATCCACTAGACCCCAACACAGTTCGACCCAACAACCTGTACATGACCTCATACTTGACACCAAG
Source organism: Picea engelmannii (assembly GCA_009831015.1). NCBI lineage: Eukaryota > Viridiplantae > Streptophyta > Pinopsida > Pinales > Pinaceae > Picea > Picea engelmannii. The sequence continues at coordinate 88,827 of ML801251.1, read as the reverse complement.
CATTGTTGTTGTGTCATCATTTTCTCCCACAAGATATAAAAACACATGTCCACCGTACAAGAAAACTCCAAATCCACTCTCATCCAAAGATGACACTGAGAGAAAATTAATAGCCAACTCTAGAATATATAACACCTCGAAAACCTCCAGAAGACCTCCTGACTCTACTTGGAATCTCACCCTTCCAACCCCATTTACTGTAATTTGTGGGCCGGCTCCACAATTCACTCTGTAGTCTCAGTATATCTCTGTAAGATCAAGGAAAACTGATCTCAACCCAGTCATGTGTTGAGAAGATCCACTGTCCACAAACCAAGACTTAATGTCCTCTAACACTAGGCACCCACTGCCCACAGGACCAGTCATGAGAGAGAACTCCTTCTCATATCTCTGAACAAACTCTACAATCTTCGTTGAAGCTGACACCTCTGGTTCGAACTTCTTCTTCTTCTTATTAGGACATTGAATAACATAGTGGCCAGTCTTGTGACATGCAAAGCATCTCACCCGTCTGATGTCCTTCTTCTGTTCATTTCCTTTTACCAAAAGATAAATATTCTTGTCGTCTGCACCATCCATTTCCTTTTCTTGAGACCCCTCCCGGATCTCCTCCTACGTAAAATCATCCCACAATCTTTTTTAGTCAGGAAGCTTCTCTCTCCCCACCACACACTTCATGAAAACCTACCACTCCTTGGTTAAGACTTTGAGGGATATCCACACCAAATATGAGTCTAGGCTTCCTTCACTTCATGGGATCTGTCGCAGGTACTAACACGATGGTATTCACAAATGACCACTACTAATTCTCCTAGAGAACCCTTGTGATTCTAACCTTCCACTGCTGGTAGTTGGAGATCCCCTCCAACCTATATTCATATCTGAGTCTGGAAGTCATCTTTTTCCATATGAAAAAGAACCTCTCATTTCCCCCTTCTTCCAAGAAAATGCCCTAAAAAATACTTGTTGTCCCAAGTGCCAAAGCTACCCACTAAACTTCAAAGCCCTAGCTCTGATACCATGTTGAAATACATCTTATTTCAATATCAAACTTAGACTACATTATATTTCACCCTCTTATAAATATCCAACAGCCATACAAATGTTCTTTATGAGCTGAAACACTATTAACCAAGTTTTGAAATAAAATTCCAGTGGAAATAATTTATAACAATAGACAAAATCATACATATGGCACCATAAATTATGGGCAATGCCCCTTGAAGAATACAAAGGAAAACTAACAATTTAAGGATATAATTATTATTGAGCTCTGAGAAGTTTCATATTAGAGTTTACAACAACAATAACTTCTAGAAATATGTGCCAATAGGCATTCTCGATTTGCGTGCTAAAAAAAACACAAAACATACCTCATTTTCTGCAATCTACAGTGCCTTTAACAACAAATAAAATCTTGAATTCTATGCACTTAAGAACTACTTTTATGCACTAATTTTTTATTGCAAGACACTTAGAAAATTGTGCCATACTCTTGCCTCAATTTTTGTGTCTCTATGCAGTTGTACGACCTTTAAAACAATGTTGTACGACCTCTTTTCTAACCGTTGTCAACTTAACATTTAATGCTGCAAATTATGGAAAAGCATGCCCTCTTCTCCTCTTGGAAATTGTGTCCTCCTTCAACTGTACGAATCCTATCCTTCCTTGGAAATCATGCCCCTCCTCTAGCTATATAGACCTCCCTCTTTCCCTTGGAGAATGCACCCTCCTCTTGTTGTTACTCTCACTTCTCCTTGAGCTCAATATCTCTCTTGAGAAAAGTGACTCTTCACCTTCCGCTCAAGCTCTCCTCAAAGTGTACGAACTCTCTCTTCCTCATGAGACGCCTTTAAGAAATTTCAAAATCTATCTCTTCTAACCATTGATCTCCCTTGAGTGACTCTTCACTTTCCGTTGAGATAAATGGTCATGACTTAATCATTTGTTAAATTCACTTATGTCATTAAAGTGACCAATAACATCATAAATTCACTTTTACATTAAAAAATTAAAAGACCCAACTTTATAAAATCACATTATTAAGTAACTTTATAATAACATATTATAAAGTCACTAGAAGACAAATTTTCTTTGTCATTTCCGCATGCTGAGCGTTGCCAATGAAGAAGTACCTCCAAGCTACCAAATTTCAATAGTTGGCATTAAAAGAAATGCATAATGTTCCATGTGTCAGACATACTAGTTATCAAAAAACAATTGCAACAATACGAAGCCAATATTTTTTACCAGGAATGAACAAGGATGTTGATGATTACATTTCTAGATGCATGGAATTTCAAAGATCGAAGGCAGAGCATAGACACCCAACATGATTGCTATAGCCATTTCCAATCCCAGAGTGGAAATGGGAAGTGGTAACAATTTATTTTATCGCTAAATTTCTCAGGACAACAAGGCAACATGATTCAATAATGGTAGTGGTGGATAAATTAACAAAATCTATTCATTTTATTCCAGTCAAGATGACTCATAAGGAATCTAATACTGCAAAACTTTATATGAAGGAAATTGCTAGGGTGCATGGAATACCTAAGGAAATTGTTTCAGACAGAGATACAAAGTTTACTTCAAATTTTTGGGGAGGATTGTTTAAGGGATTTGGTACAAATATGAATTTTAGTACATCATACCATCCACAATCAGATGGGAAGACATAGATAGTTAACCAAACGATTGAGGACATGTTAATAATGTATGTGATGGATAAGCCATCTAAGTGGGAATACTATTTGTAGTTGGTTGAGTTTACCTACAACAATGGGTATCAAGCTTTATTACATATGAGCCCATATGAAGCTCTATATGGTAGAAAATGCAATAATCTAGTGAATTGAGACAACTCAGCAGACAAAGTAGTAATTGGGCCATAATTACTCAAGGAGATGGAAGAACATATGGTTAAAATTAAGTCAAATTTGAAAGTAGCACAAGATAGGTAGAAGAGTTATGTAGATAAGAGAAGAACGACCAAATATTTTAAAGTGGGAGGTGTGTATTTTGAAAGTGAATCCCAAGAAAATCTCATTGAAATTGGGAAGTTGTACAAAGATAGCAGTTAAATTTTGTGGTCCATTTGAAATATTGGATAGAATAGGGCCAATTACATACATGCTTGAATTTCCTAATTCCATGAATGTTCATAATCAATTTCATGTATATTTGTTGAAAATGTATGTGCATGATCTTAACCATGTCATTGATTGGACCTTGATTTAGGTTGAGCCAGAAGGAGATTTCTAGGTACATCCAATGCATATACTGGAAAGAAAGGTCATAGTGCTCCGGAACAAAGCCATAGGAAAAGTGAAGGTCCAGTGGACATGCTACAACCCTGAAGAAGTGACATGGGAGTTGGAAGATACAATGTGGGAGGTATGCCTGCAATTATTTTTGAAGTTTTGGAAAAACAATGTTGTATATATGTACACCTACATGGTGATATGCACTCAGAACAATGCCAAAATAAGGGTTATGGGAGTATAATACCCCAATTTTGAGTACCTGTATTAATAATGTGTTTTTGTTTATTTTTTGAAAGGTTGAAGTGCCTATAAATTTGAAAGTCTAGAGAGCCTAGCATTGTAATACTTTGAATATTAATAATAAAAATGCATCATTTGTTGCAAAACATACAAGGACATATTTATAGGGGGTTATTGTTCCATGAGAGAGGGGGGAAAAGGGGATAAGCCAATTTATTATATTTTATTCATTCGTCTTGGATTTAGTTGTGAAAAGTGGTTACTTGAGCTTCTTAGGGAGGGCATGTGGTGGATTATTGAATGTAACTAAATAAACCATCTTTTTGGTTGTTGGAGGCTTTCTCAATCATTACTCACTTCATTCCTCCTTCATTCTAGATCACTCCTTTTTTTGGGTTTTGGTATGGGAATGAACTGTTGGGGGTATAGAGCCATTGCTAGTTGGATGTAACTATTTTTGGCTATTCCAACAAGTAATTGATGCATGTGTGCATGGGATTGATGGAAGTTGTGAAATAAATTTCCATAGTTGAGAATCCTTGGAGTTTCCATCCTTGAGATTCCCTTACCAATATCACTTAATCCCTAGAAATAAGTGGAACAACCTAAGGGATTGCATTGTAGAGAAGCGGGTTAATTTATTTGGGTTGTGTAGGAAGAGGAGGAAAGAGATTTGACAAGCTAGGATTTTTTGTGTTGTTGAGAAAATTGTGAGAGCTTGATAGTTGATTAGTGTGTGAAACTAGAGTCATCCTAAGCACATGTCCTTGTGGATTCATAGCCTCAACTCAAGGGTGGGCTAATATAAAGAGTTTATCTGCAATAGAGGCTAAGGTTGGGTGGAATGTCCAACATCTATAACTAGTTGGTGAAGTTTCCTTTAAAAGATAAGTTCATTTTGTTTTTATGTTAAGTATATTTTTACTATGTATTTTTTATCTCTATGTTGTGTTTATAAATTACTTGAGTATTCTTAATGATTTG
>ML801251.1:65159-81017 GCA_009831015.1 Picea engelmannii | reverse complement strand
CTCATTGGATATAATTGAATGGTTTAAGTATAAGTTGAAAAAGGTTTTTAAATTGTACTTGATACTGATTCACCCCCCTCTCAGTATCAACACAAAGATCCAACTTTGTAAAGTATTTTTTCCCTTGTAATTCATCTAAAAATTCATCAATGATAGGAATAGGAAGCTTATATTTAATGGTGATCTTGTTGAGATATCTATAATCTAGATACATATGTCATGAGTCATGATGTATGTAAACCATCAACATCGATGAAGATAAATCACTTTGTATAGGTCAAATTATGATAGCCTCTAACATTTCTTCAACCATATGCTCAATCTCAATCTTCTAGGCAATGTGTAAGGTATAATGTTAGGAGGAAAGATCCCTGGAATCAAGTGAATAACACGATCATGATCTAGAGAAGGTGGAAGTCCTTTGGGAATATAAACAAATACCTTGGAATGATTTCCAACAAATCTTTGTAAATCCATGGGAATGGAGGGTTTATATGTTTTAACATCTAGTGAGCATAATTGTGAAATTACACAATAGTGTCCCTTTTTTAACAATTATTTCATGTTATTAGAACTTATCACTTTTTATGGTGACCCTTGCATACCTCTGAGTTTATTTTCCTTTGATTTTGAAGAAAATATCATGCAAAGTTCTCGAAAATCAAAATATATTATTCCCAATGACTATAACCATTGGACCCCTAAGACCACATCAATTCCACCCATTTGAATTACAATCATTTTTCTATCCAAGATATAGTCTCACATAGTGAGCTTAATACTATGTCACTTCCTTGAAAAATTTATGGTACCTCCATATGTTATCATTGTTAGACAAACAAGTTATTTACACATAGGTCAAACACCTTAAGCAACCACTCACAATTTTTTTTTATAGATAAATAAACCAATGCATTACATGGTTAAAACCCTCTAAGAGGGAAAAATTTTGTGGCCCAACCAACACATCCACTTGAGGTAATATATTAATGCAAAAGAAATAATTTACATATGATTTTCTCACAATCAATCATCAAAAAATGACCACCCATTTTATTTAAATAGATATTGTGGACCAATCTAGTGTTAAGCCATGTATCAATAATATAGTTGTTAGTATCAACAAATGACCCTCCATTATATGCTCTTAAATTCTACATTTGTTGATCATAATGTTTTTCTACAACTTGGGTCTTGTAGGACAAAAACATGTCAAAAAATCTACTCTCAAGTTTTAATAAATAATCCCAACCGCCTCTGGAGAAGTCAACAATGAAATTTAAGATCTATTTGAACCCAGAGAAAGAAGGAGAAGGAAGCAAACCACAAAAATCACCATGAACAACCTACAAGGGGACCGATGCATTCCAAGAGGAACATTTTTCAAAACTATCCTGATGATGTTTTCTGAGAACACAACCAACATAAACATCGTCTTATTGAGTTCAAGGGATTGACTATAATGAAACATTTCCCCACATATCCAAAATTAATTCCATACACCTTGTTCTATCCCTTGATACCTCACATAAATGGGAGGTCCATTAGATGGATTTTAAATCCTCCTTCTTGTATGAGGATTTTCAAGGATACATTTAAATGGAACAACCTCCTAGATATGTTCATAATGACTCCAACTTAAGAAATATTGCTATGGTCTAAATCAAGCTCCTCATGTCATTACTAAGAAATTCGTTATAAAAAAAATCGATAATTTTCTTCTTGACACTAGATTTTCTAGATGTCATTTTAACCCCAATGTTTATACTAATGTTAAAACCCTAAATTTCTCTACACATGTGTACATGGCCTTAGCCCTCTTACTTGCATTTTTTTCCAAAGCACTGCTGAGTTGCTCTTCTTAAAAAACCAAATTTTTGAAGATGTACGCACCCTGCACCATTACTGCCTACATACATACGCTTGCTGCACCACTACAGATCATGTACATACGCATGATGCACCACTATAGACCGCTTATACTCACAAAAGTTGCAAAAAATAAAAAGTTGCAAGGAATTTGTTGAGATTATGGGCTATTGGGTAGTTTCCCAACTAATCCACCTGCTATAGCCCGTCACCCAACCAAATAACCATCATTTTGTCATATAAAAAGAGGTGTTGGGATCTCATTTTACATCTAGAAATAAGAACAGTGAAACTCTGCCCAATTTCACATCCCCTCCTTGCCCAAGTTATTGACGCCCTTTTGTGAGAATTGCCTCAGCATTCCCTCATTTTCCCATTCTTCCTCCATCAATTCACTTCCCAAGAAGAGATTAGAGGGTTGAGAGGAGAAGATTATACAAAGGTTCACTTGGATCTTGGTGAAGAGGAGCCTGGACTAGGTTCGTGGACGGTATCTGACTTTGATTGTAAATGTATAATCATTGAATTATTAATAAAAGAATTAATTTTCCTATCCCAAATCATGGTTTACTGAATTCTTTTAATGGTTTATGTTTTGACATTCTAACATCTTACCCTAATTTGTATATGGAATAACATGCTTTTCATTTCCTATTTGTCAATGTTTGGATGCAGGTCATCCCTGGGAGGAGGCGTGCAGTCAGCAGAACTTCCAAGTACGAGGAGGTCATCACCAGATGTGGGATTCGAGGTATAGTTACTCGATTTCCTTTTTCTTGCTTTCTTCATATGAGTTTTGGTATGTTTGGGGTAGCTTAGAGAATTATTTGACTTTTAGATGGTTAATTGATATGCCTACATTATAAACCCTGGTGTATTCATAGGGGGGTTTTCCCACTAGAAGAATTGGTGACCATACTGGGGAAGCCTCTAGGGTTTTTTAGGGGATTTCAGGTTGTCTGATTGGTTTTTCTGCCTTTTGAGTTTCTGTTGAGTCTTCTGAGTCTTTTAAGGGATTTTGGTCACCTTCAAGTTCCATACCAGTTCTCCCTGCCTTATAAGTCACTCTATTTATTTCATTTTTTAAAGGAAGTACAGAGGTGTATGCGCCCTGCTTTGGGTCAGCCCACATACATACATGCCCTGATCAGTAAACAATCCACGTACATACGGAGGATGCTGAAGCAACAATATCATATCTGGTTCAATATATTTTATTTTTTTTGAAAAAGAGGCAGCCAACCTCTTTTTTGATTGAGGTTTATACTTCTCAGGATTTCTTGACAGAGTTCAGAGTCTCTGTTTTTATAGGCATATCTTGGGTTAGAATTCAATTTACTTATCTTTTTGAAGTTTCTTGTGTTTACTTTTGAAAGGGTTGTAAGAGAGTCTTTGAATTATCGATCTACTTGTTTGGTTTCTTTAGTGATTCCTTGCGATCCGCAATGGGACAAAGATCTATTTCAATCTTGTCTTGTTGTTCTTTTTACCCCTTTCATTTTCTTTGAAAAAAGAGAAAAACAAATATTTTAGTTTTTCTGTTTGAAGCAATTTAAAAAAAAATAAAAATCATTTTCAGTTTGGTAAAGTAGTTGGAGTTAGTTATTTTACTAGAAAGGAAAAAGAGTTCATTTTTTAAGTTCTTTACTAATTTCCTGAAACTTAAGTAGCTTGTAGTCAAGCGAAATTTTGTTTTAGGTTTTCCTTTTAAAGATCTTGAAAAAAGTTAGTTAAAGAAAAGTTGGTTACGAAGAGTTAGTTGTAAATATTTTCTTTTGACTAGAAGTGACTTTGCTTTCAAGTTTTGTCTTTTTCACCTCTTTTTGTCTGTTATAAAATCACTAGTTTCACCACCATATCCCTTGAGTAAATCAAGCCATTAAAATGAACGCTAAATCTAAAATTAATTAGACTTTTATGGTTGTAGGGTCAACTAACTAGTTTAGGGTTAGGCCCTTGAAATAGGTTGGAGAGGAAACTCTTCAAGGCCGTTAAATAAACATTGGAGTTAGAGCTAGGGAGTGTTAAAGTCCAGTGATGTAAAATTTATCCGGGACCCCCTTCTAACACGAGGTCACGTGAGGAAAGGAAGTGGAGATAACCCCTCCAAAGATGGACTAAACGTAGTGGGGAACACATATTGAGGATCTATCTTGGGGATACTATCACCTGCATTTTCCTACGGAGCCTCATGGACCTTGAATCTGTTCGAGATCCTCTTTTGTCTTCCAGACCAATTTCTTTTGATACCCTCGATAGGTTTCAGACTTGTTATCCTGCTCATTGCGGTCCACCTAACTATCAATTGTACCCACCTGGTGGCTGTTTGTGAGCTAGAAACTCAGTTTCCCATTTTCTAGGGACTTACACGGGTGAATGTGGGGGTATACCATTGTTACCCATGATTTTGGTCATCATGATGGTGTATTGATGATGGTGTACTCAGGCTCCTCATAAGAACTTTCTCCTGAGAAAGTTGACATTCATCTCTTCCCAGAAAACATACTTATGAAGAGAGTTCGCAGGTTGCTAGTATCCTAGGGTGCGAGAATGACCCATTCTTGCAGGCTGCCTTAAGCTAGGGTGCGAACTTCTCGCATTGTGCTACATAGCTAGGGTGCGAACTTGCTCTAAAGCTTGGAAAAAGATAAAGTCTCGATGGTTCTAGAAAGGAATATTCTAGAAGAATGGGTTGGCATTCGAATGGTTATCCTTTTACTGGTTTCCCTGATATTGTGGGATCATTCTTATCCAAGTAACCATCTCATTCTCTCCTATATATTGATGGAATTCTCATGGAAAAGGTTAAGCAAGATTCATTGGAGAATTGGTTAAAGAATTGTGTGAAGGACTTAGCTTGAACAGGAGCTTGGAGACTCTAGCAAGTCTATCAAGAGGGATTTGATCTTCTTCATACAAAGATTGAGAAAGTGTGTGTGTTGGAGCCAAGAGCCACCAAAAGGAAGCTTGTGACATCAAGGCGATTAGGTTGTAATCTTCTACTTTCAATTAATATGATACAGTGGCATATTCTTTTCCCATAAAGCTATTCTCACTTTATTGTGTAATTCCTTGATCATACACATAAGTTGACAGTCGAATATATTTTGTTGTATTCACTTTGGTTGGTTTGTGTTGTCTTGATCTTGACTTCATGAGAGCACCGGAGTGAAGCGGGAGAAACATAGACCCTAGGAAGCGATACAAAGGTATGTTACTTATTTCTCCCTACTAGCTAATTCAATGGTCAAAACTTTGGGAAAGAGTCATGTCCTGTCCTGTTTTGTTCTAGATCCAGGTGGATCTAGGGAGATCTGTTAGTGTCCACACCTACTGATTAGTCCAATGACAAAATTGGCAACTCCACTGGGGAGATAACCCATTTTATTTGTGGTTTTTGGTATTTTTCCTTGGCCATTTGCTCTTGCCTTACCTTTCTCCATTCATATCAATCTCTGAGTCTTCAGGATACCCTGATAGACCCTATGGGTCCAGAGGCCTCTTCAAATTTTGTGTCTTTTTCAAAAAATTTGATTAGTTTCAGACATTCTCGCACTGCACTCCATAGTGGTCTGCGAGAACATACTGAGTTCGCACCCTGCTTTTAGGTTCAGTGCGAGGTTCTCGCACTCTTCTCAAAGCCTGTGAAATACTCTCAGCCTGCGAACCCATTTTTTCAAAATTTTGGCTTTAAGACTTTTGCATGATCAACTGCCCAGATCAGTATTGGTGCCTAACTAGATCTTCTTGGACCATTGGTTGATGTTTTCTTGTCTTCGTTCTTGTGCACGAATAGTCTTAGGATTTCAAAGGCTCTTCCTGTCCATTTTTCTTGACTTTCATTTCTTGACTTTTCTCTGCAAAGATATACTCTCTGATTTTGGAATCTGAGTGTGCTTGTTTGGTTAAGAACCGATGATCGATTGAAAGTTGAGATTCTTTGTCTTTATCATTTTCTCATTGTTTGAAAACTCATTTTTCTCATGCAATTGACAAGACTAGTTTGGTTTGCTCGTTATTTTTGTTTCTATTGAAAGATTGGTTTGGGTTTCTATCTATTGCTTGTTCATTAGTTTTTGATTTTATGCACTCTCACCATCATGGTGTAGGTCCTTTTTGAAAAGTGAACAAACATTTTTCTTTCAAAAGTATTTTCGTTGTCGAAAGTATTGAAAATCAATTGTTGAAATTATTGAAAAAGAAACAATAGAGAATTGTTATTCTTGCGTGATTTGTTGCAATTGCATTTTAAAGGAAATTGTGTCTTGTAGTACAAGTTTGATTTGGAAAACTTCTCTTTCCCTCCCGTACATAGGATTCATTGAACGAAAATTGCTATATTTCATTCTTATACATGCATCATTGGGTCAGAGTCTTATACAACATCAGTTTCATCTCCGCTTCCTTTGAGTAACAACAGCCACTAATAACATTGCACAATCATAAAATTTAACTAGTAACTCTTTTCTAGGGCTCTATTACACCAACATTTAGCTAGGCTAGCGCTTTGGAATAGGTAGAGAGATACACTCTCCAAAGCACAAAACACACAATAGCATCTTGTGGTAAGGAGTGTCAAATTCCATTTACAACATCTTGTCCTGAGAAGCCCTTCTCACACAAGGGTCAAACACGAGGTCGCATTGATATTGACAAAGTTACTCACCCTGCTTTGTTGATATCTGTGTAGAAATTGCACATATTATGGGGGTCACTTAGAGGTATACCCACAATGATGAGTGGAAGCCTTTTGAGTTGATTTTGAGCTTGATACCCTACCCTTGCGCGTGGATCGGACTGTCGACTATTCCCCCAGACTTTTTTGTTTTCGGTGGTAACCTTAGCGGCCTATCTTTCTAGGGTCTTACCCAAGGTGACTGTGAAGGGGAAAGTCTTCATGGTACCTGGAATCGACGTTGACCAAACTCAGTCGGGATCCTTGGAGGGTATACCCATGATTATGTGTGGGAGCTTGCACCAGGGTGTAAGTCCGTTAAGCAGGTCGTCTGCGTAACTTTTCCACCCTAGCCCAACCCCTTCTCGTCTCGTTGTTGCGACGTTGGATTTCATCACCAACTAGTCACTTCGGAATTAGAAGGTCTTGTTTGCTTGGTGTTGCTTTCTAGATTTTGTTTATTAGCGCGTGTTGTTTGTTTACCAAAGTTTACCAAAGTTTGCTTCATAAGTTTGTCACTCGTTTACAATAGCTCCTCCACGTCGTTCACGTAGAATGTAGGGTTTATCTCTAGCGCATATGGAAGGTTCTCAACCCTTGCCTACAAGTTCACTTGAGGGATCTCCTCCACATAGTGTAGTACAAGCCGTCACCACGCCACAAATGGAACGAACTGACTCTCTAGAACATTTCTGAATTACCAATACTCAAGAGGACTTTCGAATTCACCCTAATTATGAGAGATCGTTTATGCAACTGAATTCTTCCGGAGACTTAGTTGTTATATCTTCAGGATCACCAGTTGGACCCTTTCGAGGCATAGAAGGCCAAGATCCTTTTTGGTCTACAGGTGTTTTTTGTCGGGACCTTTTTAGTCCAGGCTCACCTGTGATTTCCGAAATCACCCCACCTGTGATTTCCGAAATCTCTAGTCCAGAGACAGTACCGTTTACTACCGCCTATCACTTTACCATCCCTATCGAAATGGCCCATCACACAGATACTACGAGTGTTCACACCAGGTTTACCGTGGTTAGTCTCGCTCCCATCAGCACACTGCATACACCCAATGTCACTCTGACACTACCACCTGGATACCGTGCATTGAATGCTTCCATTCCCACTCCTACGCAAACCCCATCTGACTCTCCTAGTGGTCCTTCTTCTTCTGGGCACTCCCTTCCCAGTTTTATTTCGACACTCCATCAATTTCCTTTTGCATGACCTTCCTCGTCTTCTACTGGCAGTCTTAATTCTAGTGGCACTATTCTGTCATTCACACCAAATTACCAGATTCCCGTTGGTGGACAATTTCATCAAGGTGGTATGACTCAACCCCCTCTCAGCGGGAAAATTCCTATTGGAACGCAAATCCTAATTGGAACACAACCCCCAATTGGCACACTGCTCCCAATTGGAACACCGACTTCGATAGGAGGACCGACCCCACCTTATGGCCAAAACATACCTCCCTCCTTGACCCAGTATTGGAATCAGTTGATACAACATACTCCTCAATCGATTGGGGGGCAACATTTTCCAGCTGTATCTGTGATACCCCCTAGTATGGGCCAACCATATCCAGGTTCGTTCAATCCTATTTGGGGATCGACTGCTCAAACTCACGTCCCTATTCCAGGATACAATCCCATGAGCTACTATACTCTCCAACCACCACTGAATCTTTTGGGGTCTTCACATTATATGCAAAGTGCTTATGGTCCTACTGGTTTGCCGACGGGGCTTCCTCGCCAAAGCCACCAGTACCCGCAGGTGAATCGACAGTTACCCTTTCTGGCCACTTTGGATCTTCTGGATTTGTCAAGGATTTTAAATGATCCAATTCGTCACTCTCCCCAATGGCCTTCTATACCAACCAAGCTACCATCGGACATCCTTAAATTTGATGGCAAAGCGGGAGAGGACCCGAACAATCACATCATGAATTTTCACCTCTGGTGTTCATCCAACTCGTTGATGGATGACTCTATTCGGTTACGTCTTTTTCAACGAACCCTCACAGGTTCTACTGCGAAGTGGTATATAGAATGACCACGAGGTTTCTTCTCTGATTTCAACACACTAGCTATGGCGTTCCTCACAGACTACCAGTTACCGATTCGTTATGACACGGGGACTGAGATTTTGAATTCTTTCAAACAAAACAAGGCCACTGATATATCCGATCACATTCATGAGTGGCGACGGAGACGTCGTCTCATTAAACTCGATCTCCCTGATTAGTTGCTAGCAAAATGGTTCACAAAATCATTTGTGAATGACATCGATCATGACATCACCATGGGTGGAGTATTCACGGAAGAACAAGCCATAAGTCGTGCTCAATATCTTGACCTCATTTAATCGCAAATGGGTACCCTCTACGATTTACTACTTGACTTACCTCATCCTTCCACTTCTACCACTTCAACTACTCCAGCTGCTTCGGATGCAGCCGACGGTGTGATTGGCACTTTCCAGGCCCAACCACATTCCGCCTCAAGAACCAACCCCAAACCTGCTTCTTCTAATGTTCAAAATGCTCCGTCTCCTGCCCCTCCCACCGACAAGACTTCTGAGGTAAATGCAGTTCAATCTACCCCAGCCGGTAAAAACAAATCCAAAAAGGGAAGGGGTAAGAATAAGGAGGACAAAAATACTTCTCAAGCAGAGTGAACCAAAACTACACCTGTTGATGATCGGGATAAGTGAAAACCTCGATACCCTTGTCTTATCTGTGGTGATGATCACTACACAAAGGATTGTCCACAACGCTCCAAGGTCACTAAGTTCCTTCAAGGAGCTCCAAAACCACTTGCTGCGGCCGTTTTGTCCCAACCCTTCCCATCTCAACAACAGGCTCAGTTGGTCATTCATGACCAACCCTCATCTTCTACTACATCTTATGTACTGATGTGTACTGGTGATTCGAAGCAAAACGACATTTCCCTCACCACTTGAGCCAAAGATTATTCTCCCTCTAAAGAGAAGGTTGATGACTTACCTCCTTCCTTGGTACAACCCTCTCCCGTGACTCCACCTACCAACGGTCCTCTTCATCTCGAACGATCGAGCCTCAACACAGTTCTTCGACCCCCTCCAAAGGGCGTCGTTCAAAAATCAGCTTTCAATCCACATGCTCGTGCTACCCAGAAATACAACATTGTTGAAGATCTGGCCCAAGCACCTTCTGTGATGTCAGCCCTCGAAGTCCTTCAAAGTTGTCCCATGCAATAGAAGGCACTGTTGAAAGATATCGGTGGAATCGACCCAACGGATATGAATTTAATAATATTTGACTTGGAAGATCACATTCTAGGGTTACCCCCTTAACTTGCATTCCAGATCCAAGTGATTGTCTCTGACAAAAACATTTGTCGAACCATTATCGACGAGGGTGCCTCGACGTGTGTCATGTCTCTTACTTGCTGGAAATCCATTGGCTCTCCCCCTTTGAATGAATCCCAGAATACTCTCAAAGCCTTCAATGGCTCTGGTTTTAATCCCTACGGTGTTCTTCCTTCATTGCCCATTACGCTAGAAGGAAAAACGGTCCAAGTTGAAGTGGAAGTCTTCGACGCTCCCCTTGATTACAATATTCTTCTTGGCCATAGCTGGATCGATTCCATGTGCATAGTCGTGTTGACCCTTTTTCATGTGGTACGTTTCCCATATCAAGGGAAGGTCGTCACTATCGACCAATTAGCCTTCTTTAATTCCGATACCCGTAATGGAAACGTACCATTCATCGCTAAAACCCCACTAGGTTATGAGAACGTCGGCGTAGGCCTGATCAAAGACTCTTAATTAATGGGTACTTTCCCCATTCCACCGCCCGATGTTCCACACTTGTCTGTTGCTTCAATCAACATGATCTCCACCTCGATTCACGAACTTCCTATGTCTCACGACCCCTGGATAGTACCTGACCCTGGAGATTATCTTCGTTACGGCAACGAAATGTCATTAAGTCCAGTTGAATATGCCTATCAGGCCATTCAATCAACAACCCCTTCTACCCCCTCTCTTGGTGAGTTGTCTCCCGATCCTTTTCGTGTCATTTTTCCCACTGACAAGATGATCATGTCTGTCATGGAGGACACCCCTTGGGATGATGGACATCATCGCTCCATCCTCTTTCTGGAGAAACATACCATTGAGAAATACCAACGGATATTGACCTCGTCGACCGTTGTCGTCATCTCAACCGTTCCCAGGTCCGCACACGATGTGTTTTCCAAAGGGAATTTAAGAAATATCTCGCCCACTATTCCCCTTGACATATCTGTCAAACCTGGGATTGTCGAAAATGTCCATATCAGAGCTTCATGTTCTTCTGATGAAGTCATCACCTACACATCCCTTTTCAAAGAGTTTCGTGACATCTTCGCCTGGAGCTACGAAGAAATGTCAGGTATTGACCCTGAAATTGTGATACATGAGATCAAGACCTACCCCGATGCTAAACCCTTCTGGAAATGCCTTTGTCCAGTTCACCAATGTAAAGCGGCTGCTATCAAGCTCGAAGTTGAGAAACTTCTTAAAGCCGACTTTATTTATCCGGTGGCTCTCACTGACTGGGTTTCCAATCTTGTCTCGATCGACAAGAAACAAGGCGCAATTCGTGTATGCGTTGATTATAGGGATATCAACAAAGCTTGTCCCAAAGACAACTTTCCTACCCCCTTCGTCGATCAGATTGTCGACAACTACGCCGGAAGTGAAATCTTCTCTCTCATGGATGGTTTCTCCGGGTATAATCAAATCAACATTGTGCCCGAGGATCAACATAAGACTGATTTTATTTATCCTTGGGGCACTTTTTCCTATCGGAAACTTCCTTTCGGTCTCAAGAATGTTGGCGCCACTTTTCAACATGCTATGTCCCAAGCTTTCCATGATATCAAGCACATCGTTCAACCATATTTGGACTATTTACCCGCTCATTCAATACACTGAGTCGATCACCCAACCCACCTCCGAGCCATTTTCGTCTGCTGTCGGTTCTACCGCATACGTTTCAATCCTCATAAGTGCGTTTTCTACGTGGAATCCGGACGCCTTCTAGGTTTTATTGTTTCGCGTCAAGGCATTCAGGTGGATCCTTTAAAGGTTGAGGCAATCCTTAATCTCCCTCCTTCTACACTTCGCCAGTTACAAAGTTTGCAAGGGAAAGAAAACTTTCTTCGTCGTTTTATCCCAAATTACGCCGAGATAACTCATGGATTTACACGGTTACTTAAAAAGGGGTCTGAGTTCATGTAGGATACCATCGCCAACAATGCTTTCGAATCTTTGAAATTGTCCCTAACGCGTTCTACGCTTATCTTTCCCCCCGATTACAGTCGCGATTATTTCCTTTACCTTGCTGCCTCGGATTACACCATTGGTATGGTTCTCGTCCAAGAGGATGATTCTAACGATGAACATGTGATTTACTACTTGAGTCGAAGTCTAACGCCTACCAAAATCAAGTATTTACATGTCGAAAAACTGGCCTTGGCAGCCGTGCAAGCATTCCAATGCTTCTGACACTATATCCTCTCGTGAAAAACTACAGTGATTTCTAACTGCAACCCTATGTAACACATTCTCACCCATCAATTTCTAGGGGGGAAATACTCCAAATGGATTGTGATACTCCAGGAGTTTGACTTGGAATTCGAACACGCCAAGTCTAAGAAGTCCTTACTGTTTGTTGAGTTGATATGCGACTTTCCCTATTCTGAAACAGAAAATGTAGCAGCTGATTCATTAACCGATGAATCCCTTTTCCTCATCAACACTGATGATCTTTGGTATGGAGATATCATTATATATCTCCAAACCCATACTTTCCGACCAACTTTGTCCAGTACTGACTGACGTCGAATACGATACCAATCTCGTCAATATATTATCCTCGGAGATACTCTTTATCGTCGGGGCATTGACTCTGTTTTTCGACGCTGCCTCACATTCGACGAGGCCGAGAGAGATCTGAATGAATACCATTCTAGAGCCTGTGGTGGTCATATGTCTGGGTATGCTACTGCCCAGAAGATCTTACGAGCAGGGTATTTTTGGCCTTCTTTATTCAATGACTGCATAATCGTCGTTCAAAAATGCCATGCTTGCTAGACCTACAATAACAAGATACGGTCGCATCCCACTCCTCTTCACCCTGTGGTCTCTGTTGGTCCCTTTGCTAAATAGGGCATCGATTTCATGACATGTCACCCCCACTCGGCTGGGGGGCATGGGTACATCATTTTAGCCATAGATTACTTTACGAAATGGGCCGAGGCAATGCCGACATTTGAAAACACTAGAAATACCGCAACATTATTCATTTTTAATCACATCATAGATCATTTTGGTGTTCCCCGGGCTATCGTCACTGATCATAGTAGCCACTTTAGAAACTTCATGATGTCCGAACTTATTGAAAAGTTGGGTCTTCTCCATGAAAACTCAATGCCCTATTACCCACAAGCCAACGGCCAAGTCGAAGCAATTAACAAAGTTCTCATAAATATGATCCGACGAATGATAGGGATTCACAAAACAAGTTGGCACACAATGTTTTTTTCGGCATTGTGGGCTTATCGGACATCCATCAAGTCTGCTACTGGGTTTACACCTTTCCGGTTAGTATTTAGTTTGGAAGCCATTCTCCCGATTGAATGCGAGATACCCTCTTTAAAACTAGTTGTTGAACTCCTACCAAACACTTCTGTTGAGGAAGAACGTCTATTGTATCTTATGCGATTAGACGAAACTCGACGCGATGCTACCCTAGTCATAGAAGCTAAAAAAAAACGTGTTAAGGCCCAATACGACAAACATGTCAAGCCTCGCATTTTCTCCGAAGGAGATATTGTTCTCCTCTATGAATAAGATCGAGATATGCTAGGAGATGGAATATTATAAGCCATGTGGCGAGGTCCTTATATCGTTCGACGAGTTTTGGAAAAAGGAGCTTATGAGTTAGTAGATTACGATGGTATCCCTTTGAGTGAACCTAGGAATGGGTTGTACTTGAAGAAGTACTATGCATAAAATTACCTGTGCACGAGTACTTGTATTTTTATTGTATCATACTTCTTGTGTGTTACTATAGCTTGCTTTTGTCGTTATCTGGTCTCTGCCCTTACGTGACGTTGTGTTTGATTTCCATATGTCGGAGTCTTTTCTACCCTACATTGGCTTCGTTGATGGCACTAGCCGTAGTACTCAAAACCTTGCTTCTGCTGCATAGGCAATTTATGCCCCTACAAACGAACTTGTCTCCTTATGAGGTGTGTGTCTCGATCTTGCGACCAACAATATTGCAGAGTATAGCGTCGTTATCGAATTATTGGTTGATTCTATCTCGCTTGGAATCTGTCATTTGGTTGTGCGAATCGATTCACAGCTTGTAGTACTACAGTTAAGTAATGTCTATACTATTCGAAGTCCTACTTTGTTATGGGTGTATTTGTGAATTCGCCTCTTGGAACGTTATTTTGATTATATTGAATATCAACATATTCCTATATGTCTAAATACATTAACTGATGCATTGGCTAACTATGTATTAGATAGACATTTGGATCATTTATAAATCAATCACATCAATTTTCATACAACACAAGATAAACCGGTAGAAGCCGTCTGTATATATAATGATCAAAAAAGTTTTGTCCAAGGACCAAAATGTCAAAATCTGAAGCTTATAACTTCTACAATGTGACATCATGGATGACGTTCATGGTAGCACATGACTGCATGAGCAACCCTATGGAGTAGTCGACCTATGGACTCTGACACTCCTACTGTATGAAGCTGATAGTGTCGTGGAACCTCTCCAAGAGGCATGTCTGGAATATCTTCTGTCAAACCCTCTAGGTTTTGTTCCACTGCTTGATAATCCTCGGCATTCCATTGTGGCACTGGCACTACCTCTCCTCGCCACTAAATAGGAGAAGTACCAGGAGGTCGGTAAGGTCCCACATCTGTGTCATCAAAAACGATTTTTGTATTTAGTCTTTGGACGAGCATATAAAAACATTTGCATATGATAAAATTTACAAAAACATTGAAAAAAGAAAAAAATGTGTACTTCTTACCAAGTTCCCCCCACTGATCACCCTCGGGCAGGACCAAGTCCAGATCTCCTCAGAAATCCAACCCAGCATAAGCATAATCATTGACCATCAGCATCTGTGGTCACAACTAGTCGAAGAAGGTATCATCATACTTGATAATTGGTCCAGCTATGTGTCGGGCCATGATCTGACACCATCTCATCATTCTTGGATCTGTGGGAGCTGGAAAATTCCACTCAACCTACAGCCTCAGTAAGGGAACCTTCTCGAGAAAGAAGGACACTAAAAAATATTCGTACCCAAATTACTTCAGGTCGCCTCATGTGCATTTGGTCAACTGTTTTTTCATGCTACGAAGCACAACATTTTCCCAGTTAAAAACCAGAGGCTCAGTACACTCTATAGCATACTGAAAGTAAATCTGGAGTGCCATGTGAGGAGTGGAGCTACCAGCCATCCGAGCAATGGTGAACAAGATAGTACAGAGGGTCAAATCCCGTACTCCCCAAATAGATACTTTCCCTTTCTTCCTCTCTGCCTCGGGAACACAGTGTAAGCGACAATACTCACTCATGGGCAGACCACCACCTCTGCTACCAGTCAGGCTCACATGGTACCCACGCCATGGAAGTCCAGTCAAAAAGTAAATGTCCTCAATATATAAGGACAATGTGTGGACCCCTACATGAAATACTTGCTGATCGGGATCCCACATATGCACAAGGTACTCCAATAACCTGATTTGGGCCCTCATGCTCGGGATAAGAAAGTACTTCAGAAGACCACCGTTTCTCAAAGTGGCAATAGTGGGTGGATGATTTCCGGCAATGGCATTGTATTTTTCGTGCTCCCATTCGTGCCTTTCCAGAACCATTGTGATGGCTAACTACCTTCATAAGAAGCACACAAAGAAGATTAGTAACTCTATTCATAAATTGGTTCTCTTTCATTGAGAAAAACTTCAAAAAAAAATTATGATTTGCGGTTCTCGTAGGTGCCCTTTAGGCATAGTGTGAGGTTCTCGCAGACTGCTGTGGGATCACCTGAGAGAATGACCCATTCTCACAGGTCCCGTGTAGCCCACCTGTGAGAATGGATGAGCGCCATAATATCCCCCAAAACCAACTCAAAAATGTGTTTTTTGCCAATGAAAATGATAAATTAAACCATGAAAAAGTAGAGGACAAAAAGCCTACCTCACTGTCGCTGACGACTCGTCGAATGGATGCTCGTAACTCCCGCAAT
>ML801251.1:43334-62850 GCA_009831015.1 Picea engelmannii | reverse complement strand
AATTGTGTGAAGGACTTAGCTTGAACAGGAGCTTGGAGACTCTAGAAAGTCTATCAAGAGGGATTTGATCTTCTTCATACAAAGATTGAGCAAGTGTGTGTGTTGGAGCCAAGAGACACCGAAAGGAAGATTGCAACATCAAGGCGATCAGGTTGTAATCTTCTACTTTCAATTAATATGATACAATGGTATATCCTTTTCCCATATATTTTGGGATTTGATCTTCTTCATACAAAGATTGAGAAAGTGTGTGTTTTGGAGCCAAGAGCCACTGAAAGGAAGCTTGCAACATCAAGGCAATCAGGTTGTAATCTTCTACTTTCAATTAATATGATACAGTGGCATATCCTTTAATATGATACACATAAGTTGACAGTCGAATATATTTTTCTATCTTCACTTTGGTTGGTTTGTGTTGTCTTGATCTTGACTTCACGAGAGCACCGGAGTGAAGTGGGAGAAACAGAGACCCTAGGAAGCGATACAAAGGTATGTTACTTGTTCCTCCCTACTAGCTAATTCAATGGTCAAAAATTAGGGAAAGAGTCATGTCCTGTCCTATTTTGTTCTAGATCCAGGTGGATCTAGGGAGATATGTTAGTGTCTGCACCTACCGATTAGTCTGATAACGGCCATGGTACCTAGGGAAGACGTTGGGTTACACTTTGTAGAGTATACCAAGAGGGTGCTTCCGTGTTCGAGTTGCACTTGCACCGGTAAGTTTATCTAGTGTTGGTTGGCGTAACTGTTCTTCCTACTAGACAGTGGTTTGCTTGATTTATCTTATAGGATTTTTCTAGTGTGTGCTTGGTTTTAAATGCTAGTTAAAGCCTTACTGTGTCATTTGATAATTTCACAAAGTGGAAGATCAAGATCTTCATCGGTCGTGAAGGCTTCAGGGCCTGCTGCCGGTTGCATTAGAGACACCACCACCATCGTTACGACGAATACTTGACCAACAAGGGTCATTCGAAGCGATCAGGCCACAGGAAATTATGCCCGAGCCTTATCCAAGAGGATATTATTTGACTCCAGAGGAACCCATTGTTTTTTACCTTGGAGCGGAAGCTCTCGGGCCAGCCAACCCTCCGATCATTGACTTGTCAGCGCCAATCTTAGTACAAATTGTCCCTCCTAAGGTGACACATGTCGAGCACCAGTTAATCTTACAAGAAGCCATGGAAGAAAATGATGCTACTTCATCAGGGAGTCCTCATACTCCCTCTTCAACTACTACCACAGGGGTCATCTTGCCTCCTAACCCACCTTCGCAAGTCTAGACCACAATGGTCTTAAATCCCTCTACCTCAGGTAGTGGTCTTATACCGTCATCGACAATGACCACTACTCTATTTACGCGGAGTGCGACGGGCCCTCCATTTTCATATGGGATGCTTGGCTTCGATTCGAACTCATTCCTTACATACTCCACCTTACAGACCGTGGGTATGGGGGTAGGGAGCTTGAACACTCCCGTGAAAGGGTCTACCAGGGGAAATTCAATCCCCTTCAATGCTATCCCTTACGATGGGGGTCACATACCTCCTCCATCGCCCTCACTCAGTGGTACTTTCCAGCAACCCATCGGTCTTAATGCTAACTACAAATTGTTTGGAGCAGGTAGTTTAGGACCTTCATCTTACACTACACTGGTGGGATCCATGTCGTTATCTTTGTTTCGTGTGTTTGGTAATAACGCTTTTTCTTCGGCTATCGTCTTGGTTGTGGGAAACTCTGGTTTTGGACAACAGAATCCTGTGTAGGGTACTATTCCTACATAGGGGGAAAGTACAGGATTTTTATCCTCACAAGGACTTTGGAATCCTTAGTAGGGATCAGTTCCCTCGCAAGGGATTTCGGACGGGGGAAACCCCTTCCATGGTCAATGGAACCTCAAAAAGGGCTCAGTACCTATGACCGTCAGATCAATCGAGGGAATCCGCTTCCAAAATCCTTGGAATACAATGTAGGGAGAAATCTCCGCCCAACCCACGTTATCCAATTACATGAATCAATTGATGATATCCCAACAAAAGCAGTTTTTGTACGCTCATCAAGGCCACGATTTCTCAACTGTTCTCAACCTTCGATAAATAAAACACTTAAAATCCATATTTTCCACTCTGGGAGGCAATCTTTCCTTTGTTTCTATTTTCACCCTTTGATCTCTCTGAATTTTCCTTAGGTTGTGTGGAGACTTTAGGCCTATTCTCACTGATCACATGAGAGAAACCATCCCTCAATGCATTTAGGAGGACACAGATTTGGTAGACTCATTTTAGGCTGAGGAGGGGGCAACAACGGATTTTCCTTTGTCAGGGCCATGGTGGGCCTCAATTTTTAACCTTTTAATTGCATGGGAATATTGTACTGGTGAGTGGATAGGGGAAACTTGGACAATTTGATTAACATGTGGAGGAGCTGGTAGAGATAAGTTAGGCCAACTACAATGTTGGGAGACTGTCGGGTGGAAAATCTCTTGCCATTCATCATTTTCAGGGACTTCAGGTTGTAGTGAGACATGAGGAGGAACAAGAATACTAGGGACATGTGGAGCTTGGAAGGGAGGCCTTGCATGCCTAAGTTGGACCACTCCTTACCCAATCCAATTAAAAAATCCATCTTGAAATAGCTAGCCTAACTCTTGTGAATCTGCATCAAAATGTATAGTTAACCTTGGCCTTCTAGGGCCCTTGTTACAATTTCCTCTTCCTTTGTAATGCCGATCATGGCTACCTCTGCTGAAAAAGCTCATTCATGTATGCATAATTGATTAGAAAATAATTTCTTCAACAACCATACATGACAACTCTTTTAAATATGAAACATGGTTTTTCTCAGCAACATATCAGACTCATGTAATCCAATCCATGCAAATCGTTTAATACTTGTCAATGATCAGGGGGTGAACAAGGGTTCTAGGATATGTGAGGGATTGTATTGATCGAAAAGTGTTAAAATGAGGGGGAATAAATCATGATTACTGCTCACAAACATTAAACAATCAACTGTATCGTAAAACAAAATAACATATCACTGTAATTCATCCCTGCGATCCTTTATCTGTCACAATACATAATTTATATTAACTATAATTAAATTTTAGGAACATGGAGTGGATAGTGAATATGGGAAGGCGAAGGGATTGTAATGTGCGAAAAGTAAAATAATGGTAGGGAAAAGAGAGAATATTGTTCGTAAAATCAATTAAGTAATCCATAAAATAGTTATGTATTCAATACAATGATTCCAACACCAACTAAACAGTTACTATGTTTAAAAATGTTCATTGTCCCACATCCAATTTCTTTAAAACTTTTCAATTAATACATCATATAATCATACTCAGAATCATCATTCCTTTCAACCTTCTTATTAAAATAATTTTGTTTCTTTTCATTTCCTTCCCTTTTAATTTAAAACAAAATCAAAAGGAACACACAGTCACATTGCTTCATCTCTGTCCAACATATATTTCTATCAACCACTGCCTATAATTCACAATTTCCCAAATCAAACATAGATACCGATCTTTTCCCCCAAGCTGAACATACTTTTTTTTAAAACTTGCCCGATTTCATTCTTTTGATAGTATTAACAAATAATTTGCAATGAAACCATACTACAAAACCCATGCTTCATTTTTGATGATGCAATAAAACAAAATAATTCACTACGTCTCCATAAACCATACACAGTAACCAACCAAGTCACATTCATCATTTCCCCAACTTGCAATGATCCTGATCGGGACTAATCAAACACACAACAACCACCAACTACAATTGACACCATGCTGTAGGAACACAATGACCAACGCATAACGAAAAGAGGTAACCCTATGACTTTAGATTACCATTTACTCTCAATCAACCAGTTTAATAAAAAAATGAGTTGGGTTATCGATGTAACTGTCACAACAAAAGGAGGAAGTCACTGTACATCAATTCTCATCCCAAATTACAACTTTCCAACAACTCGATCAAACAAATACAATACAAATATCAAAGCCACTGTCAAAAAAACTTAACCAATTTATGAAACTCAACAATATACCTAACAAGAGTGCGACTGGTTAGGGTTATCCAAATCGGGCTTTGTAATCATGAACACAAGAAATAATCAAGAGTTCACTCGGTCATCAAAACATAGAGAGACTGGAGGACGAACATATCAACAGTAGGTAGAAAACCTTTGAAACAAGCATGGTGGAATCCACAAGCTAACTCTCAACTTCTGTAATAGTGTGACAGTTCAACACCGGTTAGGGTAGGCAACGATGCATCGAAGCAACGATTGTTCACTAGACAACAACAAATACCAAGAACACATAGAGGCATAACCCTCACGCTTTTCTCAAGAGTCAAACCAATTATAACAATGGCAATGGAATTGCAGAACTCATGCATTACCAACCACCATAAATCATACTTCTTGGCATAATGGCCACCCCATAACCAATTGTGTTGATGCCAGTACCACAAAAATAAGCCCACAAATGTGGCTCTGGAAGATACACAGTGACCAAAGGTAGTTTGAAAAATACACAACAATCCCATAACACCTGAATACAATCAAATAATGGTTACCATAACTATGAGGAGGCGGCCAACAAGGCTAAATAGATCGAAACCCTCTAACAA
This sequence comes from Picea engelmannii, assembly GCA_009831015.1. Classification (NCBI taxonomy): domain Eukaryota; kingdom Viridiplantae; phylum Streptophyta; class Pinopsida; order Pinales; family Pinaceae; genus Picea; species Picea engelmannii. The sequence continues at coordinate 58,207 of ML801251.1, read as the reverse complement.
AATACCCATAACTACTTAAAACAACAGAGAGCCATCACTTCTTCCACCACATAGAACAACCAATGAAATCATACCTTCAACAAACCCATTCTTTCATTTGCAAAATGAATAACCATAGAGTCATTCTAGATAAAAGCCCCACGAGTTTACACAGTTTCCAATCTCAAGAAAAAACAAACCAACACATTATCGAGCCATCATTTGTTTCATACACAGAACGAAATTCATGGATGGGAGAAAAGAACCATACATGTAACCAATGGCTTTAAAAAGGGTGAGTCGGTCGAGCAGTTCCTTCCAGGCTTGAATCTTAGAGCTTAACCACCAACAAAACCAAATGATACAATAACCATGCTAGGGTGATTACCTGATGGGAGAAGTATGGAGTGGCATGCATTTACTGCACATCACTTCCATCTTCCTCATATTCAATTTCATAGTACATGACAACCAACCAAAAACCATACCATTAATCCATGCCATTAATTCCATGCTTTGAAACTTGCGACATATTTCTTGCCAATTGCGCCACCCCAATTCATATTAACCATTGCCAAAAATCATACCATTACCATATATCAAATGTGCCCAACATAACTCAATATAATTCGTATAGCCACTAACCATTGCTAGTTAGGATTAATACTAACTTATTTTTATTAATTTGTACATAGCCTCTTAACATAGTATGGTATAGTTCCTTTTCTTGGATTTACTTTTCATAAATCTCTTTCCATTGTTTTGTTTTAATGTTGTTACTAACATGTGTTTTGTGCGGGTGTAACAGGTAATGAATCATTGTGACAATATCAAATGTAACAAAAGTAAATATATGCCACTCATACATGGAATTTAGAGCTTAGAATAACATAATCATCACATAAAATGCATTATCCATCTTCCATTATGTCGCAAACAAAACCAAGATTGCATCATCAACCATATAGAACCATGTAAGTAGCATCGAAAAAACAACATAAAATGTGCGATAAGACTATCTATGAGCCTCCAGTCTACAAGGGGGTCCCACCTACTAGTATTATATATCATTAGCATAGTTTAAATAATAGGCTTTAGCAATAATTTGTTGGCAAAATTCCTCGTTGTGTTTTTAATCGTCAACAAACTGGCGACTCCACAGGGAAATATGTTTTCAAAAGATTAAGAACTCAGAACATATGGTTTCGCAGACCAAAAAGAACAATAGATCAAGAATATATAATCCGAATGATTATGCAATAGGGGGAAGTGAGCGGATTTAATGGAAAAATGACCAGGAATTTGGTAATAACTCATGAAAAATGTTAAGTATGAGGGGGTTTATCCCTTTATGCATAATCATTCAACTAGAATTTGCTCTTGACTTCAAGGAATTTGTTTTTATGGAATTTTTCTTTTAACTCTCAAATGGATGAAGAAATGGGAAGCATAAGCGGGAGGTAACCAATTCCTTTATAAGACAGTAGTGAAAGAAAATAACAAATTCAATTAAGCTTTGAGGGGGAACATCATAAATGTTGTGTAAGATTGATTGTTATTGACTAACAATACCTTGCAGGAGTGTCACTGTGGCAGAACTGATCCAACCTCTTATTCTTGACCAAAATTAAACTAAAAGATGAAAATTAATAAAAGTCATGACAAAAAATGGAACTGCAAATTTTTTGAAACAACAAAAATAAAATGGCAAAATTGCAAAAGTAGAAGGAAATATATTAAAAGGAAAACATAATTTAAACTATTGCAAGAGAATAAATGAAAAACAATAGTGAAAAAGAAAACAGAACTAGACTACTAATATACAAAAAATCCAAACAACATTAAAACTTTTGAAGTTGGTTCCACATAGTGTTTTAAGTGAGAGTCATTAGTGATGTAGGAAAACAATCGCTCCTATAAATATTTTAGAATGTAAGAGTTGGTTCCCAGGACAAAAGCGATCTTGAAAGGACCCCACGATAATTTTTGAAATTTTGAGTGTCTTCCACTGTCAGCATAAGATTAATCCCACAACAGTACCTTTTCATTGAATTTAAACTTAACAGTTTTGACACTCTTGTTGAAATACTTCTTAACAATCTGTTGTCTCCTTTTTATATTATCCAAGGCAAACATCCTTTGCTCCTCTAAATCTAGGAGTGCATTTATCTTTTGTGAAACATCATAAGAATTTAATTCTTCGATCTGTAGCATTAACCTTAAGGAATAAAGTTCCATCTCAGTAGGCAGGATGGCTTCTTGACCATAAACAATATGAAAAGGAGTGCACCCAGTGCTTACCTTAGCGGTATTTAGATCTTCCCAAAGGGCGTAAGTGAGGAGAGTGTGCGATTAATGAGGCTTATATTTGATGAGCCTTCTCACCAGATTCTTGTTGGTGGACTCAACCTACCCATTCCATTGGGGATAATAAGATGATGAGGTGATATGTTTAACCCCCAACTTGGATAACAATTGGGTCAGCTTAGCAGAAAGGAAAGTGGGACCATTGTCTGTAATCACCTGATCAACCATCGAGTGCTTAAGTGGGACAACTTCTGCCAACTTCGTAAATTATTATATGGTTGTCAAAATAAAAACTTGTCCTGTTGAAGATGGAGGATTAATAGGACCAACAAAATCTAATCCCCACTTTGAAAAAGGAAAGTCCGGGAGGATAGGTTGTAATGGCATGGCTGAAAGGCGTTCTTTCCCAACAAGATTTTAGCACTTGTAACAAGATCTTGAAAAAACATAAGAGTCATGAAATATTGAAGGCCAATAGTATCCTTTCCTAATAATATTGAAAGCAATGGTTTTAGCAGAAAAATGACCTCCTACATGAGTGACAAAATTTGAAGAACCAAGAGTTTCTTGCAACAATTTATGTGCATCTTCATCATTTACACAACAAAGAAACACACCATTAGTAGATATTCAAAAAAATAAGTCTCCTATAATGATGTATCTTGCGGATTCAAGAAAGAGTCTTCTCCTTTGATGAGTGTCTAAGTTGTTTGGACATATTTGGTTTTGTAAGTAGTAAACTAAATTCTTATACCAAGGATGTTTAGACACAGGAAGAATCTGATTATCAATGTAGAATAGTGCTGATAGGGAACTATCATGTTCATCAATCTATTCACTATTTTCAGCATGTTGAGCTAAGTGAAGGGCTAAGTCACATCCCTTGATAGTGGTACAAGTCATAATATTTAAATCATGCTCCTAGATCTTGGAAAGCCAATGTGCAGGCTTCCCTGAAAGATAAGTCTGTGAGATCAAAAAATTGACAGCAGGTAAAGGGACTTTTACCAACGTATTCTTACCTAAGAGGAAGTGGCGAAACTTTTCAACAACTTTAACAAGAGAGAAAGCATGTTTCTCAATAAAAGAATATTTAAATTCATCATCAGACAAACTTTGACTCATGTAAGCCATTGGTTTTTCATTACCTTGGTCATCACTTTGCATTAGGATAGTAGAAACTTCTTCCTCGGTGGAATTAGTATATATCGTGAATTCTTTCTCAAAATCTGGCTTCACCAAACCGGTGCAAAACTGATTTCTTTCTTGATCCCTACAAAAGAATTTTCGACGTCATATGTCCAAGAAAAAGAATGATCTTGCTTAAGCAGATTATGAATTGGTTTGACCATCACAGCAAAATATGGAACAAACCTACGGACGAAGTTAATAACAACCATAAAATCTTGAACCTCTTTCTTGGAAGTGGGAGCAAGAAGATTAAGGATAGCAGTGATCCTTTCAGGATCTATGCTTATTTTTGAATCAGAGACAATGTGTCCAAGGAGCTTACCCTTGGTAATGTCGAAAATGGACTTAGAAGAATTTAGAGAGATGCCAAATTTCCTACATCGCATGAGAACTCTTTTTAGATTACCAAAATGATCTCATCAGTTTTTAGAGTACACAGTTAAGTCATCAAGGTAGATTTAAATGATCTTGTCGATCAAATCATCAAAAGATATTTGCATAGCTCTTTGAAAACTGGCACCTGCATTAGATAAGACAAAAGGAATATGTTCATAAGCAAAGGTACCCCAACGAGTAATAAGGTGGTTTTATATTTATCTTCCCTTTTTACCTTGATTTCATTGTAACCATAAAAACTGTCAAGTAAGGACATCATTTGTGACCCCGAAACTTGCTGCAAAATCATTTCCATGTTAGGGAGAGGAAAGTAATCTTTTATACTAGCCCGATTTAATGCATGAAAATAAACACATAATCTGATCTGACTGGTTTTTTTCCAAACAGGAACCAAATTGGAAACCCATTCAAAATATTTGACCGAAAATATAATTCCATCTTTCAATAGTTTCTCCAACTCCTTTGGAATAGTTGCTTCCAGTGCAAGGTTGATACGTCTTTGTTTTTTCCTAACTGGTTTTATTCCTTCCTAGATGGGAATGGCATGTTGTATAAGAAAAGGATCAAAACCACAAAGATCCTCATAAGACCAAGCAAAAACATCTTGAAATTCACCACGAAGCTTGGAAAACTTCATTTTCTCTTCATAAGAACATTGGACACCTATTTTAACATTCTTTGGAGACTCGAGCATCCCAATGTTCAAGGAGATGGTTTCACCCAACTTCCTTTTCGACTCCTCTTATTTATGTTTCTCTTTATTGCCTACATCACTCGATGAAAATGAACTCTCTAGAGGATTCAATCCCTTAGGAATCTTGTTATCTTCTATGGATTTAATTTCCTTGGGCTTATAAGGTTCATTTTGAATGAAATCACAGATGCTCTCATTTCTAGGGAAAAATTGACAGGATTCTATATTGTCAGGGATATGTGGACAATACAAAGATTGAAAAGTACAATTAGGTCTATGTGGCAAAAGTTGCCAAAAATAGCTAACCGATCAGTCATTGAGTTCAATTCCCTCTTAAAATGAGTAATGTTGAAAGATAATAGGTTAGAGATAAGTTCCCAAACAGTTTGGGTGTATCATTTCATCAAATTGTTTCTAGGAGAGTATATCTTACATACAAGGTTCACAACAATATCGAAATCTCCAAAAACTGTAAGGTGACCACAACCTAGATTATAGGCATTTTCAATGCCTAATAATAAAGCTTCAAATTTAGTGACATTGTTTGTGCAAGCAAACTCCAAACTGTAAGAAAAGTTAACAATTTTCCCCATATGAGAGTACAAGATAATGCCAACTCTGTTACCTTCACTAGAGCATGAACCATCAAAGTGCATGTTCCACATACCATCATCTAAATCGATTTGTTCCAAGGGAATGTTATCCTCCTTGGAAAATATGGAATACACCCCTAGGTCCTCTTTGATATAGTTCACATTAGTTTGTGGGACACTCTCTATGTAAGGTGAAATCCTTCTCTCTCTAAGGACTATGATGTTTTTACCATTCTGAGGAACGAATAAGTGTGTCCCATCGAATGAGAGGTATCCACCTGTCAAGGCTTTCCAATATTTTCTTAATACGATTGAGTAATTGCTTTCTGGCATATCAATGACTTGAATATTAAGGGTTGTCCTTATTTCATAGTGTGCACACAAAACTAAGGTCACATCTTTAATCTCACCTATGGTCATTTGTTGTAGACTATTATAAGAGAGAATGCTTCTAGCGTTTTCATTTGTACAAGACAAGCCTAGCTCTTCCATAATAATCTTCGACATTACACTTGGGCCCGAACCGCCATCAATGAGGTAACAATGGGTGATCTTGTCCATAATATTTATAGAAATATAAAAAGGGGGATTTTTTTACAAGGCATCTAAAGTTATGTACACCTACTTTATTTACATACGAATCCTCTTCATTTAACTTTTCATAGAGGTTGGCTACAACAAAATATTTTCCCTCCATGAATGTTTTTAGATGCCTATGTTGTTCAAGGACGAAAACCATGTCCAAAAGGGTGTCATTTGCTTTGATGTTGGCCAACTAATTCAAAATATTGTATTTGGAAGAGGGGAGAGGAGAATTATTTCCTTGACTGTCAGGAACCTTAGGAACCTGAACAGTAGCATCTAGTGAGGATGAGCTCGGGCTAGAAAAATTGCAAGGAGTATCATATTTGCCTTTGGGAGCGTAGGATTTGTTCCTAGTATTGATGATCATGACATCGTCTGGCTCTATAAAATCTAGGACAACGATAGTAGTTTCCGGTCTTTTACCAAACATATTAGCTCTAGCACTCTTCCTTACCTCACATATGGTTTCCTTGTGGTGTTCCTTGCAAAATTTACACCAAGTTCGAGGCATGATAGCTTTAGGATGAAAATTATTTTCAATTGGATTTATAAAGGGGGGTGCAGAAGAGGATGAAGCTCCAAGGGTGAGAGGGGAGACGTTTCCATTTCTCTCATACGGTATCATACGATTATTCATGTCTTGTTCTGGTTGTAAGAGGGAGGACATGTATGTATGTTTAATTGACTCTCCCTGAGGAACACCTATTCTCTTGAGTTGGTATGCATACTCTAAACACGTATGCAAAGCGGAATTGAGGTTATCAATGGATTTTTCCTCAAGCCTATGATGGTAGGGGGAAGGTAATGCATTATAATAATTCATGAAAGTGGCTTGGTTCTGAGGTTGAATGAGTTCAAGGATTTGATTGTATAACTTAGTGAAATGCAATTTGAAGGACTTGATGGTCTCACCATCCTTATAATCGATGTTATTGTACTCTTGTAATTTCTCAACTGGGATTTTAGATTTCCCATAGGTACATTTGAACCAATAAAATAACTCCTCCCAAGTAGAAAAAATCTTAGGAGGAAGGTCAAAGAAATCGGCCGCAGCCTTTCCCTCCAAGGAATTGAGAAATAAGTGCATGCAAGTATCATTTTCATTAGATCTTATGTTGTGACATGAATTATAAAATGCCACCAGGTGTTCATTTGTAGTGACAGTGTTATTCCCCAAAAACCTAGGAAGATGCTTTTTGAATTTAGGAAGTGGACGAGTAGCAGGTGCTAGGTTAAGAGGAGATGAAACATGCCATGGTGTGGTTGTAGTGTCTTCTTCAAATTGAAAAAGCCCATACTTTTTTATGACTTTGGTGGGGTTTGTGGTAGATTGGACAGGGATATGGTGGCTATATAAGCTACCAATCACTGACGAAGTTGAATACTATGAGGAGGAAGCACTTCCAGTGCCACCAGAGTCACCACTAGATGCCATCTTGTGGATGACAAGTAAGGGAGAGAAAGACGAACTGGATGAATCAGACAAGGTTCTCCTTAGAGAAATTTGTTGGGTAGATAACACAATGTTCCTTCTTCCTATTTCAGCAATAGGATTAATTTCAGGTGATAAGCCTATTCTCCTCCTAGAAACATGATGGTCTAAGGACATGAAAAGAAGGTCAAAGATGAAGGAAAAAGAGGGTTATTGTTGATTTATAGGCTGTCTACATCTAGCTTCCCAACGTTCTTGGGCACTAATGTCTCTTTCAATTGCTCTCCATGAATGATTAAGCTCAACCCGAGTATTAGCAGTGTCTAAAATGGTGTTAAACAAATTCAAAGCATTGTTGGTCTGATCTTGAAGACCGGGCTCAATATTGGGTTGCCTTGCAACAGGTACATTCATTAAGAAATAAAACAGTCAAAGAATCAATATCATAAAAATAGGTGTATTCGATGATAATCATGCATAAAAATCAACCAGAGAGATATTGAAGATCTCCCCAGTATGGTTGCCAAATAATTTTTGAGGAAAAGATATGAAATGATCTTACTCAAGCATTTTTAGATTTTTCTTCACTAAAGCAAGATAGAAGGGAATATCACCCTATGTTTATAGCCATCAAAATTTGTATCCTAATTCACAAGTATTGATTACAAGTGCTTAGGATGGTTTTTTATAATTGAAAGCTTGCTGAAAAATTCATTATTTATGTGATTTTGTGAATATAACAATTGCTGAAATAAATATAGAGACAGAAGTAAAGACACCAAGTCAATAATCAAAATAGATGAGACATAAAGAAATCATTTATTTCATTCCAATTCATCAAAAGAATCATTCTCTTTACAAAATTCCCTGAGGAAGTTTTGGACCAAAGTCAAACTTAGATGTCCCCGATGAATCATACAAAAGTACTTATGACAGAAAGTAAAAAGTGAACTTTAAAATTTGGATCAACTTGGCACAGATTGTTGCCCACTCAGCTCTGCACAATAGCCTTTGTCAGTCATGAAATTTAATTCACAAACAGACAAGTCTACACAGACTATCAAAGATAGATCAACACCTTTGAAAACAAGTGTCTAAATGATGTAATTCGACCCTTAATCTTGTTGTCTACAGTAGGACCCTGCTATCATAAAAGAGAATTAGGCTTCGAATGAATTAAAGAATGAATGAAAATTGAATTATCTCAACAAAACTCAAAGAGCAGACCTTAGTATGCTTCTCCTTCTATTCTCCTCTTGTTCTTCCTTTTCCTTTTTCCTTTAAGAAATTAGAATTAGTTGAAGTAGTTGAACTGATTCTTTAGTTAAGTTAACTAAAACTCAACCAACTTTTTAGTTAAGGGGGAAAAGTAATAAAATCATAATAAGGGTTTTTTAATAAATAGTAACTAGTAGGTGGGACCCCTTGTGACTCGCTTTAGTTCTTTAACAATCATAACACAACTAGTTAATCAAACAAAACATCCCTCCTTCTAACTCCCATCAACCCTTTCATATTTTGACAATTTATATCAATGATAATTGAAATTATTTCTAGAAATATATTACCCATATATCCAAAAAAATAGTGTGTTGTCCAAAATTTCAGAAGTCAATTGTTCTCAACAATCAATAAATAAAATAATTAAAATCCATATTTTCCACTCTCGGAGGCAATATTTCCTTTGTTTTTGATGTCACCCTTTGATCTCTTCTAATTTTACTTAGGCTATGTGGAGCCTTTAGGCCTAATCTCACTGATCACATGAGAGAAATCATCCCTCAAATGCATGCGGGAGGACACAGGTTTGACAGAGTCATTTGAGGGTGAGGAAGGGCAAGCAGTGGATTTTCCTTTGTCAAGAGCATGGTGGGCCTTAGTTTTTGACCTTTTACTTGCATGGGAATACTGTACTAGTGAGTGGATAGGGGCAACTTGGACAATTTGATTAACAGGTGGTGCAGCAGGTAGAGATAAGTTAGGCCAACCATGATGTTGGGAGACTTTCGGGCGGACAATATCTTTCCATCCATCATTTTCAGGGACTTTAGGTTTTAGAGAGACATGAGGAGGCACTGGAATACCAGGGACTCCTTGCTCAATCCAGTTAAAAAATCTATCTTGAAATAGTTGGCCTAACTCTTGCGAGTCTGCATCAAAATACATAGAGAACCTTGGCCTTCTAGGGTCCATGTTCCAGTTTGATCTTCCTCTATTACCTTGGCCATGGCTACCTTTGTTGAAAAATCTCATTCATGTATGTATAATTGATTAGCAAATAGTTTCTTCAACAACCATACATGACAACTCTTTTAAATATGAAACAAGGTTTGGCTGAGAAACATATCAGACTCATGCAATCCAATCCATACAAATTGTTTAATACTTGTCAATGACTAGGGGGTGAACAAGGGATTTGGGATATGTGAGGGATTGTGTTGAGTGAAAAGTGTTAAAATGAGGGGAATAGATCATGATTATTGCTCACAAACATCAAATAATCAACTATATAGTAAAACAAAAGAATATATCAATGTAATTCATCCTTGTGATCCTTTAACTCATAATACCAAATTTATCTTAACTATAATTAAATTTTAGGAACAACGAGTGGATAGTGAATATGGGAAGGTGAGGGGATTGTAATGTGTGAAAAGTGAAATAATGGTAGGGAAAAGAGCGAATAATGTTCATAAAATCAATTAAGTAATCCATAAAACAATTATGTATTCAATACAATGATTCCAACACCAATTAAACAATTACTGTGTTTAAAAATGTTCACTGTCCCACATCCAATTTATTTAAAAAAATTCAATTAATACAGTGTATAACCATACTGAGAATCATCATGCCTTTCAACGTTCTTATTAAAATAATTTTGTTTCTTTTCATTTCCTTCCCTTTTAATTTAAAACAAACTCAAAAGGAACACACAATCACATTTCTTCATCTCTGTCCAACATATATTTCTATCAACCACGGCCCATAATTCGCAATTTCCCAAATCAAGAAAAAACACAGGTCTTTTCCCCCAAGATGAACAGACTTTTTTTTAAAACTTGCCTGATTTCATTCTTTTGACAATATTAACAAATAATTTGCAATGAAACCATACTACAAAACCCATGCTTCATTTCTGATGGTCCAATAAAATAAAATAATGCACTACGTCTCCATAAGCCATACACAGTAACTAACCAAGTCACGGTCATCATTTCCCTAACTTGCAATAATCTCGATCGAGACTAATCAAACACACAATAGCCACCAACTACAATTGACACCACGTTGTAGGAACAAAATGACCAACGCATAACGAAAAGAGGAAACCCTCTGACTGTAGATTACCATTTACTCTCAATCAACTAGTTTAATAAAAAAAAACGATTTGGGTTATTGATTCAACTGTCAAAACAAAAGGAGGCAACCATTGTACATCAATTCTCATCCCAAATTACAACTTTCCAACAACCCGATCAAACAGAGATGAGATAAATATCAAAGCCATTGTCAAAACCACTTAACCAATTTATGAAATTCAACAGGATACCTGACAAGAGTGCGACTCATTAGGGTTATCCAAATCAGTCTTTGTAATCATGAACACAAGAAATAATCAAGAGTTCACTTAGTCACCAAAACACAGAGACACTGGAGGATGAACATATCAACAATAGGTAGAAAACCTTCGAAACAAGCATGGTGGAATCCACAGGCTAACTCTCAACTTGTGTAATTGTGTGACAGTTCAACACTAGTTATGGTAGGAAACAATGCAGAGGAGCAACGATTGTTCACTAGACAACAACAAATACCAAGAATGCACAAAGGCATAACCCGCGCACTTTTCTCAAGAGTTGAACCAATTATAACAATGCCAAAGGAATTTCAGAACTCAGGCATTACCAACCACCATAAAGCATACTTCTTGGAATAATGGCCACCCCATAACCAACTGTGTTGATGCCAATACCAAAACAATAATCCCACGACCAAGTGAATAACCCACCACTGTGGCTTTGGAAGATACACAATGAGCAAAGGTAGTTCGAAACATACATAGAAACCCCATAGAACCCGAATACAACCAGATAATGGTTACCATAACTGTGAGGAGGAGGCCAACAAGGCTAAACGGAACAAAACCCTCCAACAAAATACCCATAACTACTTTAAAAAATAGAGAGACGTCACAACTTCCACCACACATATTAACTAATGAAATCATAGCTTCAACAAACCCATTCTTTCATTTGCAAAATGAATAACCACGCAATCATTCCAGAGAAAAGACCCATGCATTTACACAGTTGCCAATCTTAGGAAAACACAAAAGAACACATCACCAAGCCATCGTTTGTTTGATACACAGAGATAAATTCATGGATGGGCGAAAAGAACCATATATGTAATCAATGGCTTTAAAAAGGGAGAGTTGGTCGAGAAATTCCTTCCAAGCTTGAATCTCAGATCTTAACTGCTAGCAAAACCAAATGAACAATAACCATGCTAGGGTGACGGAACGATGAGAGAAGTATGGAGTGACTTGCATTTACTACACGTCTCTTCCATCTTCCTGATATTCAATTTTGTAGTACAAGCCAACCAGCCAAAAACCATACCATTAATCCATGCCATTAATTCCATGCTTTGAAACTTTCGACATATTTCTTGCCAATTGCGCCACCCCAATCCATATTAACCATTGCCAAAAATCTTACCATTACCATATATCAAATGTGCCCAACATAACTCAATATAATTCGTATAGCCACTAACCATTGCTAGTTAGGATTAATACTAACTTCTTTTTATTCATTTGCATATAACCTCTTAAGATAGTATGGTATAGTTCCTTTTCTCGGATTTTCTTTTCATAAATCTCTTCCCATTGTTTTTGTTTCATGTTGTTACTAACATGTGTTTTTTGCATGTGTAATAGGTAATGAATCATGGCGACAATATCAAATGTAACAATAGTAAATATATGCCACTCATACATGGAATTCAGAGCTTAGAATAACAAAATCATCACATAAAATGGATTATCCATCTGCCATTATGTCGCAAACAAAACCAAGATTGCATCATCAACCATATATAACCCTGTAAGAAACATCGAAACAACAGCATAAAATGTGCGTTAAGACTATCTATGAGCCTCCAGTCTACAAGGGGGTCCCACCTACTAGTATTATATATCATTAGCATAGTTTAAATAATAGGCTTTAGCAATACTTTGTGGGAGAAATTCCTTGTTGTGTTTTTAATCATCAACAGAGGCTATAATGAGAGCGCAACAAATCGAACTGATTTACTCTCAGTCTATATTACTCTATAAGATCTTGCCAGATGCGCCACGATCCATCCTCGACAAGGCCAAACAAAATCTTGGACCACATGTCGATGGTATAGTGGGCTCAACACAAGGAAAGTCCATTGATCTGTTGTCAAATCAATTGCAACAATTTTCGATACAACAGAAGGTGGCTAGCCAGACATTCGGTTTGGTTGTTCCCCCTACTGAAAATTCAGACATACACAATGTGTAGTTGATTAACTTGAAGGCTAACCAACAGCTTGAAAGAAAGAAGAAACAATGGAACAAGAAGGGTAAAGGGGACAAAAAGGATAATAACAATGCTAGCAGGGGAAAAATAGAGAAGAGAAAGTCAAAGTATCTATGCAAACTTTGCAAGGACCACCTGACTCACCTGTGGCCTTGACTTGCAGAGGCCCAAAATCCATTGGTGTAGTAACAGCCTGTTGTGCCGACGAACCCATTTCCACATGGGAAAAAAATGGCTCAAGCCTCAACATCTTCGAGCGCGGAAGGGGGCAATCAGGGACCCCGTGCGTCTACTGGTAATGCCTCAGTCGTGAATGTTTACATGTTGAAATGAGATGCTCATATAGTGACCAGGGAACGAGTTTACAGAATGTTGGAATCTGCCGAAAAGGGTAAATAATCCAAAAACCCACCAGTTCCTCTCTAGATAAATAATACGATGGGCGAAAGAATGACACACATCCCCAAAGGTGAATTCAAGAAATATTCTCATAATACGAATGTGAGGGCTACCCAAAAATACTCTATTGTAGAGGATTTGGCACAAACCCCTTGTATGATGTCTGGTTTGGAAGTCCTCCAAAGATTCCCTTCATAGAGAAAGGATTTGTTATCTGTCTTGGGATCTGTAGAGACTTGTAACCCGGGAACAATCGTTCTCGATCCAACTGACTCAAAACCTCATCTTCCTTACCACGTTACGTTTCAGATAGTAATGGCTCACACCATGAAATATTTTACTCAGAATATATTTTGTACAGTTGTTGACAAGGGAAGCTCGACTTGCGTGATGTCATTGGTGTGTTGGAAGGCCATTGGCCAACCTGTTTTGTCTCTGTCACCTACTTTGGTTATGGCATTCGACGGTCATTCATTCAGACCATGTGGAATCATTCCTTCTTTCCCCATGCAATTAGGAGGAAATACCGTGTGCATCGAAGTTGAAGTGGTTGATGTGCCTCTCGACTAAAACCTTTTGTTAGGAAGGAGTTGGACCTATGCAATGCATGCAGTGGTTGCTACATTTTTTCGCCTCTTGTTGTTCCCACACGAGGGTCGAATTGTGACCATTGACAAGTTGTCCTTCTCCTGTCCCGACCCTTCATCAGGGGCATCCATGGTCCCAATGATTGATAATCCTTAACCCGACACTGTCAACATAGGGGTTGGTTTGTTTCCATATTTGATGGGTACTTTCAATTACCCACCTCCTTCTGGCGATGTCAAGCTTATATCGGCTTCCCCCGACCATCCTAGGGCTGAAAATTTTCAAATGTCATCATTTCAAACAACTTCCTTTCACGATTCATGGACTCTTCCTTCCCCATCAGCCTCGATGTAAGGGATAGGGCATTTCGGCATGGCCATGCTATTTTCCGCGATAGAAGTTGCTTACAACATTGTCCAACAAGATTCGGTCGACCCTGATTTGACTCCCGCACAGGAGTTGGATCCAATTCTCGAGCCTATTTGGGCTCATGGTTCCCTTGCCACTATAGATTCCTTATACCCGATCTTTCCCTTAGATGAGGCGATTCTTGAGGCATTGACTAGTCCAGACAGACCCTGGGATGATCTCCATCACATATCTTACTTCCTCCTAGAGTTTATAAGAATAGAGGTAGGTGAATTTGTGTTGATTATGATTGGAGATACGTATTGTCCTATTAATCCTATGGATACACACACAGTTTACGCCAAGGGTAATATGGAAAGTATCGTTGAAACGATCCCTATAGATATCTCCAGAACCCCTGGTGTCATGGAGAATGTTTTTGTCGGAGCGAACTGCTCCCTCGAAGAGATTTGAATTTATACAGAGTTATTTAAGGAATTTTGTGATGTTTTTGCCTGGTCTTATGAGGAAATTCTAGGCATAGACCCAAGAATATCCAAACATTAAATAACGACTTATCCTGACACCAATTCAGTCTGAAATAAGATTTATCCGGTGAATCCTCGGAAAGCGGCAGTGGTTAAGGCCAAAGTAGAGAAATTTCTTAAAGTCGATTTTATCTACCCTATACAGTTGACGGAATGGGTTTCAAATCTCGTTTCGGTTAACAAAACATAGGGTACGATTCGCGTGTGCATGGACTTCCATGACTTGAACAAGGCCTATCC
>ML801251.1:11603-27845 GCA_009831015.1 Picea engelmannii | reverse complement strand
TCCTTCATTTAATTGAATTAGTAAGTGCTAGCCAACCATTAGGTGTGCAAGTATCCCAACCATTATTGTCATTGTTATATTATTTTCAATTTATGCAAGTGTGATCCCTTTTGGGTACTAGGGATGTAACAAGTGGTATCAAATCTTCAATCAAGCTTTGTTGGTGTTTTTTTTGTTAGTTCTTAAAAATAAAAGAGAGAAGAAAATGACAATTCCATATCTTTATCAATGAAAAGAGACAAAGATTATAGCTACAATTGAAGGGAAAAGGGTATGTGGAATATTCCATAAACCTAGAATATTATGGAATCCACATACCCTTTTCCATAGAATATACTAACTAGATCCAAAAACCAAAGACATGAAATATGGTACTACACATATAATATATTATCAAGGAAAAAAACAAGCTACATGAAATTTGGACATTTGAACAAAAAATTACAAGTTAAATGAGTACATCAATAAAAAATAACATACTAACCTTGCAAGTTCAAAATTCGAGCTATGTAGATCGAGAATTGGATTTGTTCAATCGGTGGGTGACAGAACAATAAACAACTCAAACAAAAGCCAAGAACAATGTCACAACTATAGAAATTTTGTCGCAAAGTCTCTTAAAGTCACGTATATATAGATCAAATAGTCAACTAGACGTTAACACCGACCAATGAGATAGGGAAAAAAATCGTCGCTATTGCCACGAAAGTTCATTGCTATTGCGACAAAAATCCCGACTAGGTTAAAATAATATTTTCATGGATATTGCGACGAACTTTTGTGGCAATATCGACAAAAATCCCGCCTTGTTTAAAAAAGATGAAACTAGTGGAAGCGTGGAAAAAGTTCGTGGAATAATCTGCCCATATGTAGCAGTGTTAGAACATTACTTTTATTACATTACGTATATCCATGTTCCTAGGAGATTAAATCAAATGAAAGCTACTCTAGCTAATCAAGTATTAGATCAACATGTTGCACACACATACACATGTACATACATTTGTAAAACAATGTGATCCATAAGACAAATATATATATATATATATGTGTGTGTGTGTGTGTGTGTGTGTGTGTGTGTGTGTGTGTGTGTGTGTGTGTCAAAATGTCATGAGTACATAGGTGGGCGCGAACGTGTCAAAAAATAAGGTTTGGTATACATCATGGGGCTTATTCCCTCAAAAATATATAAAGTTTCCCTCGGCACATACAATCTAGCCTATCTAAGATCGGGGCCTATTGGACCTATCATAGTGAACGATGACGTTGGCCAAATGATGGAAAATATGGACCCAAGTCTGTGGCACCCTCATTGCATGAGGTTGCATGGAAGGCAGGAGATCCATGATCTCAGCCATAGGAATTGTACGAGTGAGCGCGGTGAGGTTCCACTCCACCCACCTCAAAAATATCTCAGCCTCTCTGGCTGGAGGTTCCCTTGTGACTTCTAGTCCACCGGCTATTGCTGGTCCCGCCTATGTTCAAGGACGTCGTTGATTCCTCGTGAAGTCCACCGAGTGCACTGGTCCAACATCTGTACATAAAAAATACATGAAAGTCAGTACTCTAATACATATAAAAACGATATACATAAAAATAATTAAAAATTAAATAACTATAAAAAACTTGTTACTTAGCTCTCCTCCCTCCTCTCTAGGAGGCACGGGCATGTCTGGATCTTTGGAAAAGTTGATTCCAACATAGGGGTAGTCCTCTATCACTAGAATCTGTAGTGCCCACCAGTCAAAGAATTTGTCGTCAAAGGCCTTTATGGTCCTCCCTCCCCCTTGTCATGGCAGAAGTGTTTCCCATCTACATATTGTTGGGAAGGAGGCCACATGCCCACGCATAGTCTCTCTAGGACTAAGATTGGGCACTCTTGAAGAAGAATAATGAGCAAAGGATGGTGCCAAACCCAAATTTCTTGTTGTTTCACTTGCGACACTCTATCAACTGCCTCTTCATGCATGTGAGCATCGTCATACTCCAATCATATATATGTGCCTCCTGGCAATGAATAACATAATGCATGTGCGCCCGGGAATCCTGGTGAAGGGTCGCGGATCTAGTAATCCACCCAATAAGTAGTAAGATCACCCTCAGTGTCAAACTGATGATCTTTTGAATAGGCACTTGAGAACCTACCTTCTCATTTTCAGCCTCATAATACATCCTCATGTAGTCCTCAGTGTTGAAAGGCCCAGGGGGAAATGTTCGCAGATTGACTGGTTCCCCTCTCCTCGAGAGGCCAGTTAAGAAATAAATTTCCTCATTCGTTGGAGTCAACGACTTCCCCTCTATCATGAATGCCTCTGCATCTGGATGCCAATAGTCAAATAGGGTGTTCAATAGCCTGGCTTGTGCCCTCATAAATGGACACCGGAAGAACCTACATAGTGCACATTATTTCAATGAAACAATGGCAGCAGGGTCCTCATCGACCAGTATATCAATGTTCTCATGTTCCCTCTCCCTCCAGTGGACATACATCATATTCCATGGCAGATAAAAAGGGATTTAGCTCTTGAATTTTAATTTTTTCAAGCCTTTTGAGGGTGCACGCAGGTTGTTTTAGCCATAGTCCTGTATGTACGCTGGCATACTATTTTTTTCCT
Source organism: Picea engelmannii (assembly GCA_009831015.1). Classification (NCBI taxonomy): domain Eukaryota; kingdom Viridiplantae; phylum Streptophyta; class Pinopsida; order Pinales; family Pinaceae; genus Picea; species Picea engelmannii. The sequence goes on along the minus strand of ML801251.1, from coordinate 25,230 downwards.
ACGTACATACATGGTCTATCCTTGGATAGCCCGCGTACATGCAGGGCCGCTCATTTTGGGAGAACGTGCCCCCTCAAAAATAAAAATAAATGCATAAAGAAAGAATTGGAATGCAGGAGGGATACATTTGTACTTACTTGGTCCGAGTGGAAGTTCGTTTCGTCCTCTGAAGCTCCAAGAATCAAATTCTTTAGCAAAGGGTATTTTTTCTCCTTTTGGTCAATTTTCAAAATGCAATGGTGAAAATGAGTTGTCAGCTTCTATTTATAGAATTTTTTGGCCATTTTTGCCACTTTTTTGACCCCCTTTGTCATTTTTTCTATCTTGGAAATCATTTAATTTTGTTCCTGAGTTTCTTATTGGATGTTATGGTGCACTTTTCCTTTTGGTTTGGTAACTTTTTTTGGATATGGATCACTTTAAAAATCCTTTGGTAAAAGTCATTTTTTCCAACTTTGTGCATATAAGTTAGGATTTCACCTTCACTTTCTACATCTCGTTGTCTTTTTCTCTTTTCCATCGGATCGATCCCACCGACGTGCGACAAGGAACCATCATTGCTACTTCATAAGTGTCAATATTAGGTGGTAGAGCGTACCTTTACATGGATACCCTAGATAGATCTTTGTTGCATTTTGGCATCCATGTTGTCTATAATGACTATAGGCTCGGGAGTCCTTTTTAGTACTTTCATGATTATGAGATTGAGCCTCATTTGTCTAATGCACCATCACTCTTGGCCTCTCCCTCGAGACTCCCAAAATGAGCACGCTTTGTTGTCTTTCAAGATCGCTTTGAAATCCGAAAGAAACATCCAACGATATTACATTTATTCTTTTCAATATTGTTTGGATTAACTGAGAAAACCAACCTTTGGAGTCTTCTTTAAGACCTTTTCAGACTCTCTAAAGATGAAAATATTTTCGAGCGATCTTGTTTCCCTTTATTATCACCAAACTCAAATTTGAAGGCATGTTTGTCCGAGTGTAGTTTTCCCCTTTGATCCATATTTAAGAGCAGATTGAATTGGGCTATCAGAGCATGTTGGAATCTAGATTTAGGAGCAGAACGAATTGATTAAAAGACTGAATACAATAAACACATAGATAGTAAGAATAACACAAATATCCAGTGAACAATATCTTCTATTAAATAAAGAAATAGATTGAAACTGTAAAACTGCAGAACTGGAACTTGCTCAAATGGTGGTAGCTATCTCCGAGAAGCGATGTGGCTGCTATGCGCATCCGTCTGAGAATAATGGAATACAATGAGGCTCCATAGGCCCTTTTCATATTACTCATGAATGAAAAAAACCTAGACATCCAAAAACCTAACCCTAGAAGGTGAAACGCCAAAAGTCATGTGGGCCCTATGGGTAAGTTGGTGCAATTTGTTACCTCAACTTCCTAGGGTCATAACTTTTGCATACGACCTCTGATTTAGGAACATGATAGCCCGTTGGAAAGGTGTTTAAGAGAAATACACATTTTGTTGTCAGACTCTAACTCTATCTACAATCTGACTATGGAGAGCCAAAAAAACAATGTTTAGGGCCCCAAAACAACCCTGAAAGTACAACAAGATATGATGACATGAAAACATACAAAATAAGGCAGTTGGATTAGGCGAGAAGCAATATATATCCCCCTGGAGAATGTGTGAGGCTTCAGACATCCCCAGAAGTGTATAACTCACAATTATAAAGCAGTACAGACAGACGTGTTGAACAAAAAATGGACACGAGGAGCCAGTTAGAATAGGTGGGTGGCCACCAATATCCACCTAGATCACCCTTTTTCAGTCTAGATGGTCAATTGTACAAATAAAGGTATACTCTAGGAACTTCGGTTCACTAGAAGAGTATTCTCAGGTATAAGTTTAACCCTTTTTCGGGCCTGAGGGAATAAATTTACAAAAAAGGAACATTCTCCATGGTTTTGGTTTATCACCTTTTTTGGGCCTTGGAGATTACTTACGAAAAAGGAACCCCCATGGATTCCAAATTTAATCTCTTTTTAGACTCCCTGAAATTGAAAATATCATCAAGTGACCATGTTTCTTCACACTCGTTAAAATTAGTCTAGAAGAACATCTACTGGCATGAGTTTACCCCTTTTTTCGACCTGTAGATTATAGAGGAAAAAGGTACACCTCAAGAGATTCGTCTCGCTGGGAGAGTTCTCCTCGGTCACTTTTATACTTTTTTGAGCTAAGGGAACTAAAATCAGAAAAAGGTTGTGAGTCCATAGTTAAGCTCTTTTCGGACTCCTTCAAATTGAAAATATTTCCGAGTGATCTTGTCTTTGTCACACTCGTTAAAATAGTTTTGAATAGATGTTTTTCAGTGCCAGTTTACTCCTTTTTCGAATTGACTAGACTATCTTCGAAAAAGGTACTCCTTGGAGTTTTATTTTACGTTTTGTCAGACTCTCTAAATGTGAAAAACCTATCGAGCTTACCTTCTTTGGGCTCGTTAACAATACATTGGAGGAGGTTTCATTGTGTCTTGCTAATCACATTTTCATCTTTGTGTCTTTGGACTAATGTCGACTCCATGTTGCTCTCAACTGAACCTTTGAATCATGCCTTATATGCAAACCTTATAGCACTTTGCCTCTGCAACCTGACACCTTAACCCATGGAGGAATTTTCCCCAAGAGTCCTTTTCCTGCACATCTCTCCTTGCGCTGAGAATTAGTGTGTTCATTGCACTTAGAACTATTATTCTTTCTTGCGACACTCGTTCCTCCTTTGTAACATAGCATTCTTTTATTATTTTTCAATCTCTTTAAAAAATTGAAAAAGACAAAAAAATAAAAAAACCCAAAAAGAGGGGACGTGAAATATGTATACCTTTTTGGCAGCACAATGAGTCTCCCTTGGACAAAGCACATCCTTTTGTTTGTTCGTCAAGAATTGGGATATAATATGACCTTAGGAATTTTTTCTCGCTACATAGAGTTGTGTCCTCCTCCATTTGGTTACTCTTCCAAACACATGGAGACTTTGTGTTGCCTCCTGCACCGTGAACTTATGTCAATGTCATGTTGCCTGAGTCTGATCATATTTTGTTCTTTTTTCCAAGGGAAGTTTCACCCAACCTGAGTCGGCCTTTCTGCATTTTTTCTCTTGACCTCATGAGTCATCCATCCTGAAAGTCCAGTCAAGTTCTGATTCAAAATCAACGAAGTTCTCTGCCTAAAAATCGAGATCCTCTTGTATTTTCCTAATGAGTCGCTGAAGACCTATGGGTAGTGAAGTCATATACTCACATTGTACTCCTACCAGAGTTATGAAGATCCTGAAGTTGTTTGATCTGAAAATAGGGGGATGACTTTTTTTTCTATGCAAGCACCCTCTACTCCATTAAAATAAACTTCCGGACCTTGCTCAATGCCTTAGTTGTGCAAGAGGATTTATGTGTCAAGTTTATGCCTTTGTTATGTGTTTATATTTGAGGTTTTTAAAAGGTTAAGTATGTTGCTTACATAAATACAACAACAAAATTAATTTGCAGAAAATAATAACAAGGAAACACTCACAACAATAACAAGATGATAAAGGAGTTCACCCCCAACTGGGCTACATCTCCTTGGGCCTCCATCAATGGACTAGGCTCTCTAGGATTAGTTTGTCAAAAATTATTTTACAAGCTTCTTCTCAACTCCAGTGGATTTATTGATTGTACCATTGGGTTCATAATATATAAAAACCCCCAAAATGACTATTAGATCTCTAAAACCAGACCATGGCTCATCCGAGCATGACCTCTTCTACATGTGGCCTTGATCTTCCATGAGCTTCCTTGTGGGACAAACACCTGTAAAAGTCCTCAAATGCTTATTAAATCTGTCCCAATGTGTTCAGAGCATAACAATTAGTCAAAAATGACTATTTAGTCACAAAAAATAGACTTGGGCTCATATGAGCATGACCTCCTTCAATGGTGGCCCTAAGCTCCCTAGAGCTCCCTGAAACTTCAAAGTAGCAAAATATGCAATAGAAGTCTCCAAATGGATTTTTAAAATAGTACCAATGGATTCAGAACATCCAAAAACCCCTAGCTGGGCTATTTTGACACCTCATTTGGCCAAAAAATGAAGAAGTTAGGCCTCCTGCCATTTTTCTCCTTCAAGCTTGTTGTCTCTAGTTCGCCAATTCACACCTCCTGTGTGAGTCACCTAGCTTCTGGGAGTTTCCCATGCCTAAACCCAGCACACATGTGCATGCCCACAAAACACGCCAAATTGTCACATCGTTAGCGAAATTAGGGCCCCCAAAGTCAGAGGTGTTGGGCGCATGGGGGGGCATATGGCCATGTCTCAACGCATAAAAAGGGGCCTCGTTGCAAGATTAGACGTATGCTTGACAAATGGTGGAGCACATGGGTGTTGGTCATTTAAAAATGCACACGTAAAAGTGTATTGGAGGTCGTATGGGGGTGGCGCATATAACCAAGGGTTGGGGCTAAGCCCCATGGACCCCCGTGCCAATCATTAAAACACTCCACTTTAAATATAATTGCAAACATTTATGGTTAAGAAATAACCATGTGGAGCATTGGCAGCCAACCTTTTGCCAAAAATATGCATCTTTGGGGGAGGTTCGAGGTTCACTCCCCACAGACTCCACAAAATTTTAATCACCCAAACCCATAACAGGGTGCCACGTGGCAGCCCATGCCTGGGCCACGTGGCACCAAACAGTTTGCCAAAAAATGTTTCCACATACCAAACCATAATTTGCCCACGTGTTCTAAACCCATACATCCACGTTTCTGCCACTTGAATGATTTCCACATCATCATCATGCCACATCAACATGTCCAATCATCACCTGCCACGCCATCACCTGTACGGACTGTACAGTCAACAATTTTTTTTCCTGTTTGGAAAATCGAACAGAATGTGATATCTCACTCATCCTATGTCTATTTGAACCCGTTCAAATTGAGTTGGGTTTTTGACGATGAGGCCTATGCACCTATTTGTTTTGATGTGATTCTGAACACTTTTATTTTTGGGCTAAATTTTGACCCCTGGTCTAGATTTTGATCACAGTTTCCCACTGAAAGGCTCTTAGACCCACAAAATATGATGATTATATTCCTAAGCTTCAATACTCTTCTGCTTCCAAGTTCTATCAGTTGATTCTACTTGAAAAATCTTTTTTGGCAATCGCCTGGGTACCTTGACATGCCTTTCACTGCAATTGGCTATGTCCCTCAACCACTGTTCTATGGCTATTTCTAACCCACTGTTCTCTTTTTGCTTGGAAGACTGATAGCCTTCCCACTGAGAATCAAGTCCCTTTTTGAACTCTTTGGCGTCAACACAATCTGCTCTACAATGGCTGCAAAAAGTTTTCCTGCGACATCTTGTCACAAACCAAGAAAAAACCATCAATCTTGAAAACAAATTTTATACAAGACTGAAAATGATGCCAACAAAGTATTTTTTCTCTTTAAGCAAATGGTCGCATCTTTGTACTTCATCAAAGTACATGGTGTTTTCCTACATCTTGGTGTACTCAATATCGACCTACAAGCCGACAAACACCATCGACTAAACATAAGTCGAAAAACATGATCGACACAACATAGTCATCAAGACAACATCGACACAAGTGGAGACTCATTTGAAACATATCAACATTCCATAATTCGACATTCATGATACACAACCATGTCAAAATCATGAGTCACTCATAATGAACTATCACCAGGTTCACTATTTACACATACAAAATCACATGCATGTGCATAACTCTTCAACTCTCCTTCAAGTACAAACATAAGTACATAAACCCAAAACATGTGGGTACATAAGAGTTTAACTGAAAAAGATAAATGGCTGCAAAAAGTGAGTATCATACCCATCTTTTACATCCTCCTAGCGAAGTTGTGCAACAACAAGAATGCCTTCAAAAGAATCGCATTCACATGCAAACTTGCATCATACAAGTTGTGATAATTTGTTGCAGCTTGTCATACTTTCAACAGAAATGCATACATAAGGCTGAAAAGTGAATCTACAAACAAAGAAATGCAAGCCTTACTTTCTCAAGAAATCTAACCATTTCTTACCAAGCCAATTCAATGGTGACTTTTTCTGCTGAAAATCGTCTTCTTGCGAATCATCTTAACTCACATCGATGATGGAATATCCTCATCCATTCTTGCTAGTCTCTTTATCCATCTGCTTCTTGTGTTGTGGATGAGTGGTTGGATGCAATGTCCAACATTGGTCAATGATATGACCTCTCTTATGGAAGTGAGTGCAAATCTTTTGCATCTTCTTTTCAAGTTGCCTTTGCTTGGAAATTTTCCTGAATGTGTCCAATCTTTTCCAACATCTTGAAACATGATGGTTATCTAAACCATAATATGTACATGGACTTTTTCTGCCATTTTTACATGCAAATTTACCATGCTTAACATAATCAAAAGCAACCGAATTATAGGCAGAAATATACCTTGAGCATTCATCTTTATTGCCTTCTTGAGGAGGTAATTTGAAGAGTTACTAGCTCTCTTTTGAAGACCAACAAAAATGTTCTTGTCCTCATGGTTGTCACAACTCTCTTGTTTCTCACATGTGCATTCATCTTGAACGCACACTTTGCATGCTTGAGGGATTGAACTTGCAACAAAAGTTGTTATTGGAATTGTTTCCCTTGTCTCCTCAACTTTGGAATATGCTCCATATTTTCGTTCATATCTAAGACCCCTACACTTGGGCCTCTCTTCAACAACAATAGGCTCAACAATACCTTGTGCATGATTGCCTAACCCTCTACCTTCATAGCCCATTTTTAACAATAACTTGGACCCTATTCCTCTAGTGTAATTTTCAAAAACACCAAAGCATTCATCTTGAGAGGAATTTGAAGAAAAACCAACATTACATACCTCATGTTCCTGCATGTACTTGGTAAGGGTTTTCTTTGCCTCATGGAGTTGAGTCTCCATCTCATGCAACTTTTCAAGAAGCTAGTGCTTCTCCTCCTTCATGGCCATCAACTTCTCTTTAAGGACAATGCTCTCCTTTCTATATTCCCACACCTCTCATGGTTAGAAACTCCTCCAACATCTCTTTTTCAAAGAACTTGGCTAATGAAGATGTATGAGACCTCTTACTATTTGAAGCTTCCTCCATCTTTGCAAGATATCAAACTTCAACACAAAACTTGCACAATAATACCAACATCTAAAACTCTAGCTATCAATGGAAATCACATGAGAAAAACTATTCTTTGATACCACCTAATCTCAAAATAGGGGGCTGACTCATTTTTCTATGAAAGCACCCTCTACTTCATTAAAACAAACTTCAGGACCTTGCTCAATGCCTTAGTTGTGCAAGAGGATTTATGTGTCAAGTTTATGCCTCTTTTATGTGTTTATGTGTGAGGTTTTTAAAAGGTTAAGTATGTTGCTTACATAAATACAACAAAAAAATTAACTTGCAGCAAATAATAACCAACAAACACTCACAACAATAACAAGATGATAAAGGAGTTCACCCCTAATTGGGCTACATCTCCTTGAGCCACCATCAATGGAATAGGCTCTCTGAGATTAGTTTGTCAATAATTCCTTTACAATATACTACTCAACTCCAATGGATTTACTGACTGTACCATTGGGTTCAGAATACATAAAAACCCCAAAAATGACTATTAGATCTCTAAATATGGACCAAGGCTCATCCGGGCATGACCTCTTCTACATGTGGCCTTGAGCTTCCATGAGCTTCCTTGTGGAAAAAACACCTGTAAAAGTCATAAAATTCCTTTGAAACTTGTCCCAATGTGTTCAGAGCATAACAATTAGTCAAAAATGACTATTTAGTCCAAACAATAGACTTGGGCTCATCTGAGCATGACCTCCTTCAATGGTGGCCCTAAGCTCCCTAGAGCTCCCTGAAACTTCAAAGTAGAAAAACATGCAATAGAAGTCTCCAAATGGATTTTTAAAATAGTACCAATGGAATCAGAACATCCAAAAACCCCTAGCTGGGATTTTTCGACACCTCATTTGGCCAAAAAATGAAGTTAGGCCTCCTGTCATTTTTCTCCTTCAAGTGTGTTGTCTCTGGTTCGCCAATTCGCACCTCCTGTGTGAGTCACCTAGATTATGGGTGTTTCCCATGCCTAAAACCAACACACATGTGCATGCCCGCAAAACACACCGAATTTTTGCATCGTTAGCAGAATTAGGGCCCCCAAAGTCGAAGGTGTTGGGCGCATGGGGGGCCATATGGCCACATCCCAGCACATAAAAAGGGGCCTTGTTGCAAGATTGGATGTATGCTTGACAAGTGGCAGAGCACGTGGGTGTTGGTCATTTAAAAATGCATGTGAAAAAGTATAGTGGAGGTCGTATGGGGGTGGTGCATATAACCAAGGGTTGGGGCTAAGCCCCAGCCCAGACCGCCGTGCCAATCATTAAAACACTCCACTTTAAATATAATTGCAAACGTTTATGGTTAAGAAATAACCATGTGGCGCATTGGCAGCCGACCTTTTCCAAAAAATATGCACCATTGGGGGAGGTTCGGGGTTCACTCCCCACATAATCCACAAAAATTTAATCACCCAAACCCATAACAGGGTGCCACGTGGTAGCCCATGCCTAGGCCACGTGGCACCAAACAATTTTCCAAAAAACGTTGCCACATGTCAAACCATAATTCGCCCACTTGTTCTGAACCCATATCTCCACGTGTCTGCCACTTGAATTCTTTCCATGTCAGCATCATTCCATGTCAACATGTCCAATCAGCACCTACCACATCATCACCTGTACAGATTGTACAGTCAACAAATTTTTTGCATGTTTGGCAAATCGAACAGAACGCGATATCTCCCTCATTCTATGTTCGTTTGAACCCGTTTGAAGTGTGTTGGGTTCGTGACGACGAGTCCTACACACCTGTTTGTTTTGAAGTGATTCCAAACACTTTGATTTTTGGGCTAAATTTTGACCCCTGGTCCAGATTCTGATCATTGTTGCTCGAGCTATGAAAACCTCATCTCCAACCATCGAGCATTATTGGCTTCTTAAATATGGAGACTATACTTGTATATATTTGATTTTGAGATGTATATCCATTGTGTATTTATCACAACTACACTTTATATAGTTATATGACATGGATCTGCAGTGTATTTGATTGGCAGCCATGATTTATTTCATCCCTAGCATGGGTATGCCCACCTTGCAGAGACAATTGTTATTTTGCAGATGGAACCTATTGAACTCTGGTCCCGGGCTCACTCGACTTCGTACATTGGTGAATATTTTGTAATGTATTTCAGCCATCAAATGCTTTTCTGACCTCACACATTAGGGGGAATCTTTTATAACCCTAAATTTCTCTACACATGCATAAATGGCCCTGGCCCTCTAACTTGCATTTTTTCCCAAAGAACTGTTGATTTTTTCTTCTTAAAAAACCAATTTTTTGAAGATGTACATGCCCTACACCATTACTTCCCTCGTACATACGCTTGCTGCACCACTACAACTTGTGTACATACGCATGTTGCACCACTACAGACCACATATACTTGCAAAAGTTGCAAGGAATTCGTTGAGATTACGGGCAATTGGGTAGTTTCCCAACTAATCCACCTGCTATAGCCCATCACCCAACCGTATAACCATCCTTTTTTCATATAAAAGGAGGTTTTGGGGTCTCATTTTACATATAGACATAAAAACAGTGAAACTCTTCCCGATTTCACATCCCCTCCTTGCCCAAGTTATTGTAGCCCTTTTGTGAGAATTGCCTCAGCATTCCCTCATTTGCCCATTTTTCCTCCATCAGAACCCATTCACTTACCAAGAAGAGATTAGAAGGTTGAGAGGAGAAGCTTATACAAAGGTTCACTTGGAGTTTGGTGAAGAGGATCCCAGACCAGGTTCGTGGATGGTAGCCAAATTTGATTGTAAAGGTATAATCATTGAGTTATTAATAAAAGAATTACTTTTCATGTCCCAGATCATGGTGTACTAAATGCTTTTATTGGTTTATGTTTTTACATTCTAACATCTAACCCTAATTTGTATATGGAATCGCATGCTTGTCGCTTCATGTTTGTCAATTTATGGATGCAAGTCAACCTTGGGAGGAGGCGTATAGTCAACGGAACTTCCAAGCATGAGGATGTCATCACCAGATGTGGGATTCGAGGTATAGTTACCTGATCTCCTTTTTCTGTCTTTCTTGCAAAGTTTAATTTGAATATATAGAAGACTGGTGGACACATTTGATTCATCTTAAGAAGTAGGAATATGTTGTGATCAGTTGCAACAGATTTAGGGAAGTCTTCAACATAGTAAAATGACATATGGGTTAGCATTGTATGTAGTTGAGTAACAGAGTCATGTATATTTTTTTGACATATGGACAACGACCGATTCATGAGATATTTGGCAAGTCTAGAAGATAATATTTGACATGAACTAAAGAATATACATGACAATGTGTGAAATAATGAGCTCCAGAGGAATGTTCAGTGAAGCAAATGACCCAAAAAAGAATCATATTGATAGGTGGAACCAAAGAGTCACAGGAAGGAAATCCATGAGAGGCAAGACAAGACAGGGGGAGAGAAACTGTCAAGAGGACTTATATTGTCAAGGGGAGATTGTTTAATGATTATGTTATTGATGTCATATAAGTGAAGACATGACAAGCCATGAAGACTTGAATTCAAGTGATGAAGGAACCTTGACATGAATGCTTTTAATATACGTCAGTGGATTACAATAACAGGAAGTACCAATGGAAAAGGAGCCCCAGAAGAGTAAAGGATCAAATCATGTCACTGAGAGGGGGGGTTGAATCAGTGACACAATAATTTTATCAATTTTCTTTTATCTATGCAAGCATAATTTTGAAACAATATTTTATCATGGAACCCAATTGGGAAAAACCACAAACGCTTTTCTATTAACTGCAAAATTTGTTTTACATGTTATATAGAAGGAAGATATTCTTCCTTTTCGCTCAACACCAACTGATCAGCATGCACCCACGCCCTTTTTCATCAGCACCAACTGGTAGGAGGCTACGACCCCCTATTTAGTCAGCTACAACTGACAAGGAAGCACCAACTCTCTCTACAGGCACCAACCTGCCCTTGCACCACCCAATCACCCTTATTTTCTGAATCTGGAAAAAAAATTGTATCAAGTCTTTACTGCATCTCTCTGTGCTTCTATGATTTAATATATATTCTAATTCAGACTGGAGAGACACCTTATTCTCGCCACTCTTTCCCATTTATATATTCTTCAAAATGGAGTGAGTGTGAATCAATGTGTCCCTTTGTTTGGACCATTGGAAATAGCATGATGTTTAATTCTCCTTTCACTCTCTACAATCTATCCTTATCGTAGATTTGGTGATTGCACATCCGAAAGTCATGACTTAATGATCGTTTGTTGGATCAAACATAGTCGTCAATATTTGATTTTATGAGATCTGACGATCTAGACCGATTGCGAGATTGTAACCAACAAGTCATTTAATTCTTCTTTCGCTCTCCACAATTCATCCATGTCGTTGATATGGTGATTGTGCATCAATGGTATTGAAATGATCTGATCGTTGACTAATCCCCCAATGACTCTTCTGAGATTCATCACGCCATCTCTTCTGAGCTTTGATATTCATTTTCTAACCCTCCTGATCTTTTATCTTTGCATATCGTCCAATTGTTTGACAACAGTTATTATATGCTAATTGTTATACTGCTGATATTAATGACAATTCGTCATACCAACTTATCATCACATCAAAGACATCAATTGTTGACATCAATGACATTATGTCCAACAATATCCCCCTCTGTCATTGATGGAAACTCACAAATTTCATACACAATCTCCCCCTGTGATGTTGCTTCTCTCCTTCGAAGTTACTCTCCCCCTTTGACATCAATGGAAAAGGATTTATTCTCCTATGATATGTCTGTCAAAATATCTATGATCAGAGTATTGACCATTGGTAACTCTTCATGTAATCACACTTTTCCTGTCACAACTGAATGACTCCTTCTGATGTTGATTGTTGTCTCTCCCTGAATAGGTGCCAACGGATGCAATATTTTCTTGAGAGATTTAGGTTTGAAGAGGGATTACTCCCAAATTTTTCCTGAGATATTCAAATACATCTCTGATTAAGGGTTTTGTGAAAATATCTGCCACATGTTCTTGTGTTGGAACATATTCCAATTTAATGTTCTTATTTTAGCCTGATCTCTTAGATAGTGGTATTTTATTGGAACATGTTTTGATTTTGAGTGTTGAACAGGGTTCTTAGAGAGACCTATCGTGCGTGTATTATCACAATGGATAGTAGTAGGTTCCTCAAATACTATTTTGATGTCTTGTAAGGTTTTTTTTATCCATTCCACTTGTGTGCATCATTCTATTGTTGCAATATACTCAGCTTCAGTGCTAGACAATCAAATTGAGGACTGTTTCTTGCTTATCCAAGCTACCGGTGATTCTCCAAAAAAGAATTCTCCTCCACTTTTACTTTTTCTGTCATCTACACTACCTGCCCAATTAGCATCTTAATAGGCTTTTAAAGTGAATGAATCCTTGCTAGGGTACCACAAACCAATATCTATGGTTCCTTTCAAATACCTAAAGATTCTTTTTACATCTTGAACATGGCTCTCCTTTGGTGTTGCTTGGAATCTAGCCACCATCCCAACAACCTGCTTGACATCAGGTCTGGAAGTTGTTACATAGAGAAAAATCCCAATCATTGATCTGTAGTGTTTTGGATCTACAGCTTTGGACTCGTCATCCTTGCTTAGTTTTCATCCAAATGTTATAGGTGTACTAATAGGTTTGCAATCCTCTAACTGGAATCTCTTAAGCATATATTTAACATACTTAGAATGATGGATAAAGAATCCTCTTTTGGATTGTATTATTTGTAATCCAAGAAAGAAATCCAGTTCACCAACATAGGACATTTCAAATTCTTGCTGCATCATCCTAGAAAAGTCCTTGCTCATTTTTTCATCATCACTGCCAAATATAATATCATCAACATATTCTTCCACAATAATTATGTTATTACCAATAATTTTGTAATAAAGATTGTTGTATGTTGATCCCCTTTTGAGGCCTTGTTTTTGTAAATAAGAATCTAGCCTTGCATACCATGCTCTAGGTGCTTGTTTTAGTTTACAGAAATAGTCTCCTTTTTTAGTTAATTGAAATCCTTCTAGTTTCTCAATATAGACTTCCTCTTCTAAGTTTTTGTTGAGAAATTTTGACTTGACATCCATTTGGTACACTTAAAATTTTTTGTAGTTGGAGAAAGCTAGGAACAGCCTAATTGCCTCCAATGCAAAGATTTCTTCATAGTCTACTCCTTCAACCTGAGCATACCCTTTACAGACCAATATGGCTTTGTTTATGATTACTTCCCCATTCTCATTCATTTTGTTTTTATACACCCATTTAGTTCCAATGACATTTTTGTTTTTTGGTCTTGGAACTAGTTCCCAAGTTTGAATTTTTTCAATTTGGTCCAATTCTTCATTCATAGATTTAACCCAATTCTCATCTTTACATGCATATTTGATTGAG
>ML801251.1:0-11503 GCA_009831015.1 Picea engelmannii | reverse complement strand
TTTATCAAAACAAGTATCCTCACATTTTCTTTGGTTATTGATTTTCATGCTCTAATTTCAGACACAAAGCGATGAACTGTAGAGCATATAGAAGAAAAGAACTAAAGGTTAAGAACTATAAACTTAAAGATAAACACAAAGTAAGTTGAGTTAAAAGAAGAAACTATAACTCCTTTGCACTTCTCTAAGAAGGGGATCTAGAATGCTTTAGATGTCATAACTATGGACATAAGTCCATTAATTGCAGATTAATGGAAGTTTTAGAACAACCAAATTTCATTAGAGAGAAAAAGAAACTTTGGAGAGAAAAATCATCAAAAAGGGGATGTCTTATTGCCTTAAAAGCCCAAGATAAAGAAGACCTTTGGTATGTTGACAGTGGGCGCTCAAAACATATGACAGGTAACAAGGACACATTTTTAGACTTAAAGAAACAAAAGGGTAAAGTTGCATTTGGTGACAATGCTTTAGGTAACATACTTGGGAAAGGCACTAAGAGTTTGGGAAAGGACAAAGCCAAAAATGTGTTGCTTGTTGAAAAACTGAAACCTATTCTATTAAGTGTCAGCCAAACATGTGATTAGGGGAATTTTTGCATCTTTGATTCCCAGAAATGTGATATTAGGAGAGAATACACAGGAAAATTAGTTGGTACTTCTCCTGAAACTCCCGAAAATGTATATATACTAGATGCAAAATTGAATGAGGAATGCCATATAAATCTAGTAGATAAAAGTTAGCTATGGGATAGAAGGATGGGGCACATTAACTTTGACAATCTAGTAAAATTCAACAAACTTGGTGCAGTAAGAAACTTGCCAAAGATCATAAATCCCTCAAATACTATGTGTAGACACTGTCAACTAGGGAAGCAAACTAGAATAAGATTCAAAGAAAAAGAATGCACAACCTCAAAACCTTTAGAGATTGTTCACACTGACCTATATGGACTTAAAAGGACTAAGAGTTTGTAAGGAGAGTCTTAATTTATGTTGTGCATTGATGATTTTACTAGAATGGGTTGGATATATTTTCTCAAAAAAAAATTAGAAGCACTTAACAAATTCAAAGCCTTTAAAACCCTTGTTGAATATGAAAAGGAGGCAAAAATCAAATGTCTTAGATCAGACAATGGTGGTGAGTTCACCTTAAAACAGGTTGATCTCTTCTGTGAAACCCATGGAATAAAAATACAATTCTCTGTTGCCATAACACCTCAACAAAATGGGATTGTTGAGAGAAAGAATAAAATAGTTCAGGAGGTTGCAAGGACTATGCTCAATGAAGAAAAATTGTCTGATGGATATTGGAGGGAAGCTGTAAGCACAAAAATACACATATTGAACAGAGGTCAACTCAGGGTTAATAGTGATGAGACTTCTTATGAACTATGTTTTGGAAGAGCTCCATCCGTAAAATACTTCAAGGTCTTTGTAAGTAAATGCTACATCAAAAGACTTGATGAGAATCTTGGAAAATTTGATGCTAGATATGATGAAGGTATTTTTCTTGGATATGCTTCTAACAAGAAAGAATACATATGCTACAATATTAGATCACATAATATTGTTGAGAGTGTAGATGTCAAGGTGGATGACCTAAAAACGTTAAGAATAAAAAATCAAGAGACTATACTTGAAAGTGAAGATGAAGATGATGATGAGACAATTGGCAAAAAAGTAGAAGAAGTAGAAGAGAATAAAGAAAGGGAATATGATGATATGTATATGAGTGAAGATGAAGAATATATTCAAGAAGAGATAAGAGAGGAATTCCCAAGAAGAGACACAAAGACACCCTCAAGAATGACTCAAAAGAATCATCCTGAAGAACTGAATATTGCAGATATGAATGATGGAGTGCACACAAGAAGACAACCACTGTATCAAACCGAAATAGCATTGTTTTCACATATTGATCTAATCTCAATCAAATATGCATGTAAAGATGAGAATTGGGTTAAATCTATGAATGAAGAATTGGACCAAATTGAAAAAATTCAAACTTGGGAACTAGTTCCAAGACCAAAAAACAAAAATGTCATTGGAACTAAATGGGTGTATAAAAACAAAATGAATGAGAATGGGGAAGTAATCATAAACAAAGCCATATTGGTCTGTAAAGGGTATGCTCAGGTTGAAGGAGTAGACTATGAAGAAATCTTTGCATTGGAGGCAATTAGGCTGTTCCTAGCTTTCTCCAACTACAAAAAATTTTAAGTGTACCAAATGGATGTCAAGTCAAAATTTCTCAACAAAAACTTAGAAGAGGAAGTCTATATTGAGAAACTAGAAGGATTTCAATTAACTAAAAAAGGAGACTATTTCTGTAAACTAAAACAAGCACCTAGAGCATGGTATGCAAGGCTAGATTCTTATTTACAAAAACAAGGCCTCAAAAGGGGATCAACATACAACAATCTTTATTACAAAATTATTGGTAATAACATAATTATTGTGGAAGAATATGTTGATGATATTATATTTGGCAGTGATGATGAAAAAATGAGCAAGGACTTTTCTAGGATGATGCAGCAAGAATTTGAAATGTCCTATGTTGGTGAACTGGATTTCTTTCTTGGATTACAAATAATACAATCCAAAAGAGGATTCTTTATCCATCATTCTAAGTATGTTAAATATATGCTTAAGAGATTCCAGTTAGAGGATTGCAAACCTATTAGTACACCTATAACATTTGGATGAAAACTAAGCAAGGATGACGAGTCCAAAGCTGTAGATCCAAAACACTACAGATCAATGATTGGGATTTTTCTCTATGTAACAACTTCCAGACCTGATGTCAAGCAGGTTGTTGGGATGGTGGCTAGATTCCAAGCAACACCAAAGGAGAGCCATGTTCAAGATGTAAAAAGAATCTTTAGGTATTTGAAAGGAACCATAGATATTGGTTTGTGGTACCCTAGCAAGGATTCATTCACTTTAAAAGCCTATTAAGATGCTAATTGGGCAGGTAGTGTAGATGACAGAAAAAGTAAAAGTGGAGGAGAATTCTTTTTTGGAGAATCACCGGTAGCTTGGATAAGCAAGAAACAGTCCTCAATTTGATTGTCTAGCACTGAAGCTGAGTATATTGCAACAATAGAATGATGCACACAAGTGGAATGGATAAAAAAAACCTTACAAGACATCAAAATAGTATTTGAGGAACCTACTACTATCCATTGTGATAATACACGCACGATAGGTCTCTCTAAGAACCCTGTTCAACACTCAAAATCAAAACATGTTCCAATAAAATACCACTATCTAAGAGATCAGGCTAAAATAAGAACATTAAATTGGAATATGTTCCAACACAAGAACATGTGGCAGATATTTTCACAAAACCCTTAATCAGAGATGTATTTGAATATCTCAGGAAAAATTTGGGAGTAATCCCTCTTCAAACCTAAATCTCTCAAGAAAATATTGCATCCGTTGGCACCTATTCAGGGAGAGACAACAATCAACATCAGAAGGAGTCATTCAGTTGTGACAGGAAAAGTGTGATTACATGAAGAGTTACCAATGGTCAATACTCTGATCATAGATATTTTGACAGACATATCATAGGAGAATAAATCCTTTTCCATTGATGTCAAAGGGGGAGAGTAACTTCGAAGGAGAGAAGCAACATCACAGGGGGAGATTGTGTATGAAATTTGTGAGTTTCCATCAATGACAGAGGGGGATATTGTTGGACATAATGTCATTGATGTCAACAATTGATGTCTTTGATGTGATGATAAGTTGGTATGACGAATTGTCATTAATATCAGCAGTATAACAATTAGCATATAATAACTGTTGTCAAACAATTGGACGATATGCAAAGATAAAAGATCAGGAGGGTTAGAAAATGAATATCAAAGCTCAGAAGAGATGGCGTGATGAATCTCAGAAGAGTCATTGGGGGATTAGTCAACGATCAGATCATTTCAATACCATTGATGCACAATCACCATATCAACGACATGGATGAATTGTGGAGAGCGAAAGAAGAATTAAATGACTTGTTGGTTACAATCTCGCAATCGGTCTAGATCGTCAGATCTCATAAAATCAAATATTGACGACTATGTTTGATCCAACAAACGATCATTAAGTCATGACTTTCGGATGTGCAATCACCAAATCTACGATAAGGATAGATTGTAGAGAGTGAAAGGAGAATTAAACATCATGCTATTTCCAATGGTCCAAACAAAGGGACACATTGATTCACACTCACTCCATTTTGAAGAATATATAAATGGGAAAGAGTGGCGAGAATAAGGTGTCTCTCCAGTCTGAATTAGAATATATATTAAATCATAGAAGCACAGAGAGATGCAGTAAAGACTTGATACAATTTTTTTTCCAGATTCAGAAAATAAGGGTGATTGGGTGGTGCAAGGGCAGGTTGGTGCCTGTAGAGAGAGTTGGTGCTTCCTTGTCAGTTGTAGCTGACTAAATAGGGGGTCGTAGCCTCCTACCAGTTGGTGCTGATGAAAAAGGGCGTGGGTGCATGCTGATCAGTTGGTGTTGAGCGAAAAGGAAGAATATCTTCCTTCTATATAACATGTAAAACAAATTTTGCAGTTAATAGAAAAGCGTTTGTGGTTTTTCCCAATTGGGTTCCATGATAAAATATTGTTTCAAAATTATGCTTGCATAGATAAAAGAAAATTGATAAAATTATTGTGTCACTGATTCAACCCCCCCTCTCAGTGACATGATTTGATCCTTTACTCTTCTGGGGCTCCTTTTCCATTGGTACTTCCTGTTATTGTAATCCACTGACGTATATTAAAAGCATTCATGTCAAGGTTCCTTCATCACTTGAATTCAAGTCTTCATGGCTTGTCATGTCTTCACTTATATGACATCAATAACATAATCATTAAACAATCTCCCCTTGACAATATAAGTCCTCTTGACAGTTTCTCTCCCCCTGTCTTGTCTTGCCTCTCATGGATTTCCTTCCTGTGACTCTTTGGTTCCACCTATCAATATGATTCTTTTTTGGGTCATTTGCTTCACTGAACATTCCTCTGGAGCTCATTATTTCACACATTGTCATGTATATTCTTTAGTTCATGTCAAATATTATCTTCTAGACTTGCCAAATATCTCATGAATCGGTCGTTGTCCATATGTCAAAAAAATATACATGACTCTGTTACTCAACTACATACAATGCTAACCCATATGTCATTTTACTATGTTGAAGACTTCCCTAAATCTGTTGCAACTGATCACAACATATTCCTACTTCTTAAGATGAATCAAATGTGTCCACCAGTCTTCTATATATTCAAATTAAACTTTGCAAGAAAGACAGAAAAAGGAGATCAGGTAACTATACCTCGAATCCCACATCTGGTGATGACATCCTCATGCTTGGAAGTTCCGTTGACTATACGCCTCCTCCCAAGGTTGACTTGCATCCATAAATTGACAAACATGAAGCGACAAGCATGCGATTCCATATACAAATTAGGGTTAGATGTTAGAATGTAAAAACATAAACCAATAAAAGCATTTAGTACACCATGATCTGGGACATGAAAAGTAATTCTTTTATTAATAACTCAATGATTATACCTTTACAATCAAATTTGGCTACCATCCACGAACCTGGTCTGGGATCCTCTTCACCAAACTCCAAGTGAACCTTTGTATAAGCTTCTCCTCTCAACCTTCTAATCTCTTCTTGGTAAGTGAATGGGTTCTGATGGAGGAAAAATGGGCAAATGAGGGAATGCTGAGGCAATTCTCACAAAAGGGCTACAATAACTTGGGCAAGGAGGGGATGTGAAATCGGGAAGAGTTTCACTGTTTTTATGTCTATATGTAAAATGAGACCCCAAAACCTCCTTTTATATGAAAAAAGGATGGTTATACGGTTGGGTGATGGGCTATAGCAGGTGGATTAGTTGGGAAACTACCCAATTGCCCGTAATCTCAACGAATTCCTTGCAACTTTTGCAAGTATATGTGGTCTGTAGTGGTGCAACATGCGTATGTACACAAGTTGTAGTGGTGCAGCAAGCGTATGTACGAGGGAAGTAATGGTGTAGGGCATGTACATCTTCAAAAAATTGGTTTTTTAAGAAGAAAAAATCAACAGTTCTTTGGGAAAAAATGCAAGTTAGAGGGCCAGGGCCATTTATGCATGTGTAGAGAAATTTAGGGTTATAAAAGATTCCCCCTAATGTGTGAGGTCAGAAAAGCATTTGATGGCTGAAATACATTACAAAATATTCACCAATGTACGAAGTCGAGTGAGCCCGGGACCAGAGTTCAATAGGTTCCATCTGCAAAATAACAATTGTCTCTGCAAGGTGGGCATACCCATGCTAGGGATGAAATAAATCATGGCTGCCAATCAAATACACTGCAGATCCATGTCATATAACTATATAAAGTGTAGTTGTGATAAATACACAATGGATATACATCTCAAAATCAAATATATACAAGTATAGTCTCCATATTTAAGAAGCCAATAATGCTCGATGGTTGGAGATGAGGTTTTCATAGCTCGAGCAACAATGATCAGAATCTGGACCAGGGGTCAAAATTTAGCCCAAAAATCAAAGTGTTTGGAATCACTTCAAAACAAACAGGTGTGTAGGACTCGTCGTCACGAACCCAACACACTTCAAACGGGTTCAAACGAACATAGAATGAGGGAGATATCGCGTTCTGTTCGATTTGCCAAACATGCAAAAAATTTGTTGACTGTACAATCTGTACAGGTGATGATGTGGTAGGTGCTGATTGGACATGTTGACATGGAATGATGCTGACATGGAAAGAATTCAAGTGGCAGACACGTGGAGATATGGGTTCAGAACAAGTGGGCGAATTATGGTTTGACATGTGGCAACGTTTTTTGGAAAATTGTTTGGTGCCACGTGGCCTAGGCATGGGCTACCACGTGGCACCCTGTTATGGGTTTGGGTGATTAAATTTTTGTGGATTATGTGGGGAGTGAACCCCGAACCTCCCCCAATGGTGCATATTTTTTGGAAAAGGTCGGCTGCCAATGCGCCACATGGTTATTTCTTAACCATAAACGTTTGCAATTATATTTAAAGTGGAGTGTTTTAATGATTGGCACGGCGGTCTGGGCTGGGGCTTAGCCCCAACCCTTGGTTATATGCACCACCCCCATACGACCTCCACTATACTTTTTCACATGCATTTTTAAATGACCAACACCCACGTGCTCTGCCACTTGTCAAGCATACATCCAATCTTGCAACAAGGCCCCTTTTTATGTGCTGGGATGTGGCCATATGGCCCCCCATGCGCCCAACACCTTCGACTTTGGGGGCCCTAATTCTGCTAACGATGCAAAAATTCGGTGTGTTTTGCGGGCATGCACATGTGTGTTGGTTTTAGGCATGGGAAACACCCATAATCTAGGTGACTCACACAGGAGGTGCGAATTGGCGAACCAGAGACAACACACTTGAAGGAGAAAAATGACAGGAGGCCTAACTTCATTTTTTGGCCAAATGAGGTGTCGAAAAATCCCAGCTAGGGGTTTTTGGATGTTCTGATTCCATTGGTACTATTTTAAAAATCCATTTGGAGACTTCTATTGCATGTTTTTCTACTTTGAAGTTTCAGGGAGCTCTAGGGAGCTTAGGGCCACCATTGAAGGAGGTCATGCTCAGATGAGCCCAAGTCTATTGTTTGGACTAAATAGTCATTTTTGACTAATTGTTATGCTCTGAACACATTGGGACAAGTTTCAAAGGAATTTTATGACTTTTACAGGTGTTTTTTCCACAAGGAAGCTCATGGAAGCTCAAGGCCACATGTAGAAGAGGTCATGCCCGGATGAGCCTTGGTCCATATTTAGAGATCTAATAGTCATTTTTGGGGTTTTTATGTATTCTGAACCCAATGGTACAGTCAGTAAATCCATTGGAGTTGAGTAGTATATTGTAAAGGAATTATTGACAAACTAATCTCAGAGAGCCTATTCCATTGATGGTGGCTCAAGGAGATGTAGCCCAATTAGGGGTGAACTCCTTTATCATCTTGTTATTGTTGTGAGTGTTTGTTGGTTATTATTTGCTGCAAGTTAATTTTTTTGTTGTATTTATGTAAGCAACATACTTAACCTTTTAAAAACCTCACACATAAACACATAAAAGAGGCATAAACTTGACACATAAATCCTCTTGCACAACTAAGGCATTGAGCAAGGTCCTGAAGTTTGTTTTAATGAAGTAGAGGGTGCTTTCATAGAAAAATGAGTCAGCCCCCTATTTTGAGATTAGGTGGTATCAAAGAATAGTTTTTCTCATGTGATTTCCATTGATAGCTAGAGTTTTAGATGTTGGTATTATTGTGCAAGTTTTGTGTTGAAGTTTGATATCTTGCAAAGATGGAGGAAGCTTCAAATAGTAAGAGGTCTCATACATCTTCATTAGCCAAGTTCTTTGAAAAAGAGATGTTGGAGGAGTTTCTAACCATGAGAGGTGTGGGAATATAGAAAGGAGAGCATTGTCCTTAAAGAGAAGTTGATGGCCATGAAGGAGGAGAAGCACTAGCTTCTTGAAAAGTTGCATGAGATGGAGACTCAACTCCATGAGGCAAAGAAAACCCTTACCAAGTACATGCAGGAACATGAGGTATGTAATGTTGGTTTTTCTTCAAATTCCTCTCAAGATGAATGCTTTGGTGTTTTTGAAAATTACACTAGAGGAATAGGGTCCAAGTTATTGTTAAAAATGGGCTATGAAGGTAGAGGGTTAGGCAATCATGCACAAGGTATTGTTGAGCCTATTGTTGTTGAAGAGAGGCCCAAGTGTAGGGGTCTTAGATATGAACGAAAATATGGAGCATATTCCAAAGTTGAGGAGACAAGGGAAACAATTCCAATAACAACTTTTGTTGCAAGTTCAATCCCTCAAGCATGCAAAGTGTGCGTTCAAGATGAATGCACATGTGAGAAACAAGAGAGTTGTGACAACCATGAGGACAAGAACATTTTTGTTGGTCTTCAAAAGAGAGCTAGTAACTCTTCAAATTACCTCCTCAAGAAGGCAATAAAGATGAATGCTCAAGGTATATTTCTGCCTATAATTCGGTTGCTTTTGATTATGTTAAGCATGGTAAATTTGCATGTAAAAATGGCAGAAAAAGTCCATGTACATATTATGGTTTAGATAACCATCATGTTTCAAGATGTTGGAAAAGATTGGACACATTCAGGAAAATTTCCAAGCAAAGGCAACTTGAAAAGAAGATGCAAAAGATTTGCACTCACTTCCATAAGAGAGGTCATATCATTGACCAATGTTGGACATTGCATCCAACCACTCATCCACAACACAAGAAGCAGATGGATAAAGAGACTAGCAAGAATGGATGAGGATATTCCATCATCGATGTGAGTTAAGATGATTCGCAAGAAGACGATTTTCAGCAGAAAAAGTCACCATTGAATTGGCTTGGTAAGAAATGGTTAGATTTCTTGAGAAAGTAAGGCTTGCATTTCTTTGTTTGTAGATTCACTTTTCAGCCTTATGTATGCATTTCTGTTGAAAGTATGACAAGCTGCAACAAATTATCACAACTTGTATGATGCAAGTTTGCATGTGAATGCGATTCTTTTGAAGGCATTCTTGTTGTTGCACAACTTCGCTAGGAGGATGTAAAAGATGGGTATGATACTCACTTTTTGCAGCCATTTATCTTTTTCAGTTAAACTCTTATGTACCCACATGTTTTGGGTTTATGTACTTATGTTTGTACTTGAAGGAGAGTTGAAGAGTTATGCACATGCATGTGATTTTGTATGTGTAAATAGTGAACCTGGTGATAGTTCATTATGAGTGACTCATGATTTTGACATGGTTGTGTATCATGAATGTCGAATTATGGAATGTTGATATGTTTCAAATGAGTCTCCACTTGTGTCGATGTTGTCTTGATGACTATGTTGTGTCGATCATGTTTTTCGACTTATGTTTAGTCGATGGTGTTTGTCGGCTTGTAGGTCGATATTGAGTACACCAAGATGTAGGAAAACACCATGTACTTTGATGAAGTACAAAGATGCGACCATTTGCTTAAAGAGAAAAAATACTTTGTTGGCATCATTTTCAGTCTTGTATAAAATTTGTTTTCAAGATTGATGGTTTTTTCTTGGTTTGTGACAAGATGTCGCAGGAAAACTTTTTGCAGCCATTGTAGAGCAGATTGTGTTGACGCCAAAGAGTTCAAAAAGGGACTTGATTCTCAGTGGGAAGGCTATCAGTCTTCCAAGCAAAAAGAGAACAGTGGGTTAGAAATAGCCATAGAACAGTGGTTGAGGGACATAGCCAATTGCAGTGAAAGGCATGTCAAGGTACCCAGGCGATTGCCAAAAAAGATTTTTCAAGTAGAATCAACTGATAGAACTTGGAAGCAGAAGAGTATTGAAGCTTAGGAATATAATCATCATATTTTGTGGGTCTAAGAGCCTTTCAGTGGGAAACTGTGATCAAAATCTAGACCAGGGGTCAAAATTTAGCCCAAAAATAAAAGTGTTCAGAATCACATCAAAACAAATAGGTGCATAGGCCTCATCGTCAAAAACCCAACTCAATTTGAACGGGTTCAAATAGACATAGGATGAGTGAGATATCACATTCTGTTCGATTTTCCAAACAGGAAAAAAAATTGTTGACTGTACAGTCCGTACAGGTGATGGCGTGGCAGGTGATGATTGGACATGTTGATGTGGCATGATGATGATGTGGAAATCATTCAAGTGGCAGAAACGTGGATGTATGGGTTTAGAACACGTGGGCAAATTATGGTTTGGTATGTGGAAACATTTTTTGGCAAACTGTTTGGTGCCACGTGGCCCAGGCATGGGCTGCCACGTGGCACCCTGTTATGGGTTTGGGTGATTAAAATTTTGTGGAGTCTGTGGGGAGTGAACCTCGAACCTCCCCCAAAGATGCATATTTTTGGCAAAAGGTTGGCTGCCAATGCTCCACATGGTTATTTCTTAACCATAAATGTTTGCAATTATATTTAAAGTGGAGTGTTTTAATGATTGGCACGGGGGTCCATGGGGCTTAGCCCCAACCCTTGGTTATATGCGCCACCCCCATACGACCTCCAATACACTTTTACGTGTGCATTTTTAAATGACCAACACCCATGTGCTCCACCATTTGTCAAGCATACGTCTAATCTTGCAACGAGGCCCCTTTTTATGCGTTGAGACATGGCCATATGCCCCCCCATGCGCCCAACACCTCTGACTTTGGGGGCCCTAATTTCGCTAACGATGTGACAATTTGGCGTGTTTTGTGGGCATGCACATGTGTGCTGGGTTTAGGCATGGGAAACTCCCAGAAGCTAGGTGACTCACACAGGAGGTGTGAATTGGCGAACTAGAGACAACAAGCTTGAAGGAGAAAAATGGCAGGAGGCCTAACTTCTTCATTTTTTGGCCAAATGAGGTGTCAAAATAGCCCAGCTAGGGGTTTTTGGATGTT
>ML801250.1:150442-167379 GCA_009831015.1 Picea engelmannii | reverse complement strand
ATTCTAAGGGGATGATTGGTTAGCATGGACAACAATCATCAGAATCGTCATTAGACAAGATGAGAAATCGCGGGAAGTAAAGTTGACAAACTTCAAAATCAATGTAAGGGGCACCAATGCATCCCAAAGTAATCTCGAAACAAAGATTGGCTAACATAAATACCAATTAAATGGGATCATCGTTGGATTTAGTTGCACAGGGCATCAAGGAAGTAAGGTTGATGAACCTGAACACTAATTCCAGAGGACTCCAACAAAAAATGAGACATTGTGGGAAGTAGAATTGACGAATTTGAAATTCAACAACAAAGGGCAAATATGGAAGGATGCCATGACAGAGTGTCCTTCTAGCTTTTTGGAGACAATTTCAAAACTTATAGTGGAAACAGTGATTGATTCTATGCAATGCAACTAACAAGAGTATTGAAGAGTTCTAGAACATGTTTGTTGCCAGAGGACTCTCTCAAAAAAGGGAGTTGACCTTGATGAGACTCTTGTTAGAATCTCTATTCCAACACCTAGACAAATTAATTCCATATGCTCTCAAGAAAACTTGCAAAAAATAATATTTATGAACATAGAATAAAATGTACTAACTGAAAATTTAACTGCAGGAAATAAAAAATACAGCGAAAGCAAAATGCACCAATTTCCACACACAGAAATTTATGTCCTTCAAATAAACTTTTCATTAATTACTCCAAACTTACAAGGTCTCCCTAACTGGGAAAATAGCCCACTGAGAAAAGAAATAAATTACAGCAAAAAATCTAGCTATTCTGACCCTGCTAAAGAAAACCCTCGACCCTGATCTGTTACCTGCAATTGTACAACTTGCCCGCAGTTGTACGACCCTCCAGAAAATTTGTATGTCCTTTGCAAGATAGTACGGCCTCCACCAAAAAATTTCTAGTTGTTGGGTTATTCTTCCTCTTGTTGCACTGCTTATTCTCTCCTCCTTCGAACTGAGCAAAAATCCTTCTTTGCTCTCTCTGTATATCAAACACTCTGAATCACTGCCATCTCTATCTTATATCTTCTCCTTTCACTTTGCCTTCCTTTTATAATATTGAGTTTTGACCAAATCTAACATAACCATTGATGACTATCTTCGAATCCCTAATCTCTCAATGAGATTGACGGTTGAGATTAAGTCTAGATCAATGGTCAAGATTCATCTAATTCACTAATGTAAATACTTTAGATTTTATTAGATTAATCACTCAATTAATAAAAGTCTTTTCACTTTAATAATTAACTTTAATTGAAGTGAATTACAAAGGTCTGAAAGGACTTTTGGACGACTTCCACACGTCTAACACTAGACCTGTGTGGAAGTTTTTGTCTGATGCTAAAACATCAACACTCCCTCTTACCAAGGAAGGAAATTCTTGAAGATCCACCTAGAACTCACTATCCCTCCAATCCTGGCACATTGTCCCACACATCATCCTCCATCATGCATTCCACCAAACCGTCTGGTCTGCTTCTTCTTGAACACTGGAAGACTTGGAATCAATGATGCTACTCATTAGCGCCATATAGTTTGGAAACTTCTTCGGAGGCCTGCTCTCTCTCAATGTACTATTAGGAGCCTCGACATGCTCCTTAGCATCCCTCAATGTTTGCATGAACCATCGAGGTATCCTGATAGAACTAGAAGGAGTTGATCTCTCCTCCTCCTCACCTGAAGGTTGACTTCTTGCACTAGAAGTTGATGGTGATCTAGACTCAACCTTCAAAGCTTCTTGTTGCTCGTCCTCTGTCACTGGTAAGGTCTCATGCAACTTCCTGGATGCAAAGTCCTCCTCGAACTTCACATCTCGACTCACCATAGTCCTTCATTGTGCTGGAATGAAAATCCTATAAGCCTCTGAAGTCTCGTTGTATCCCAAAAAAATACCCTTTGTCCTCTGCTCCTCGGGTTCATGGATGTAGACTAGACAACCAAAGACGTGTAAATGCCCTACCTTTGGCTTTACCCTGGTAAATACTTCTTATGGACTCTTATCCCCCAAGATCCTGTGAGGAATCCTATTTTGAACGTAGACTATCGTATTACATGCCTCTACCAAAAGAAACAAGGGCAAATCCTGGTCAAGAATCATAGTCTTGGTAGCCCCTATGATGGACCAATTCGTTCTCTCTGCAACCCCATTCTGTTGTGGGTTGTATGAGACTATCAACTCCCTCTTAATCCCTACCTCCTTGCAGAAATCCTCGAAGTCATTAGAGGTGTACTCACCCCCATTGTCTAACCTCGAAACCTTGATCTTCTTTCCTGTCTGATTCTCCACAAGAATCTTGAACTTCAGAAACCGACTGAAGACCTCATCCTTAGTCTTAATGAAATAGATCCATGTCCTCCTATAGGAATCATCAATGAAAGACACGCAATGTATGACTCCCTACATTGATGCTACTGACATCGGCCCACATACATCCAAGTGTATCAGATCAAAAATATCCTTGTGCTTGGACTCGTTGCTTGGGAAAGCAGCCTTGGCATGCTTGCCAAGCACACACCATTTGCACACCCCCTGTTGCTCAATACTGAAATCTGGAGACCAGTGACAATGGCAATCTCCCTCGGAATCGACAATGCCCTGTGATGCAGGAGCCCCATCCTCCTATGCCATAACTCACACAAGTTGCCACTGATATGAACCAAGGCTCGAACACGCTCACCCTGTAACCTACACAGATTGCCCTCTCTTAACCCCAATGACCTGAGTTGTGTCAGGGCTAGATCCTTCCAACCTGATGAGTGCTTGCCCTTTCTGGAACACAACGACAAACCCCTTATTCTCTATGACTGAAACTGAAAGCAGGTTCTTTGTGAGCCCTAGAACATATAGCACATCCTTCACTTCCAATGAACTACCTGACTCGAGCTAGAACGAGATTGTCCCAACTCCTTTTACTGCATACTTGGCATCATTTCCAAGCTCCACATGTAATCCTGAGTCATGCTTTGTTAGACTGGTAAATAAATCCTATGTCGATGTCATATGGCTAGATGCACCACTGTCCACA
Organism: Picea engelmannii; assembly: GCA_009831015.1. Taxonomy (NCBI): domain Eukaryota; kingdom Viridiplantae; phylum Streptophyta; class Pinopsida; order Pinales; family Pinaceae; genus Picea; species Picea engelmannii. The sequence continues at coordinate 164,343 of ML801250.1, read as the reverse complement.
TACCACACACTCCTGGAAACTATGCTGGTAGAAAAGCAAGAAACTAGTGAGAAGTCCTTTTCAAACTTTGCAACAAACTCATCCATCTGAGTTTTTTCTAATGTTGTTACTTGCTATGATTTTAGCTTACCTTTCTTCTCTAGAAACTGTGAAGCAAAATGTTTGTGCTTATGACATATGAAATGCTTGATTTTACTCAAGTCCTTCCTCTTCCCTGGCTATGAGGTTGACTCCTCACCTTTACTCTTACCGGAACCCTTTCCTTTGCCCTTTCTTGTCTGACTGACCAAGGCCAGGTTCTCGTCACCTTCCTACCTACTTTGTTTAGACTCCTCCCGAGTCTCTTCCTGGATACAATCATCCCAAAGCCTCTCAAAAGTGAGAAGTTTCTCCCGAGCACAGATACCCTTGACAAACAGTTCCCAAGGCTTTGAGAATCCATTCAGTGTCGTATTTACTAGTTTTTTGTCACCCACCTTCTCCCCAACTACTGCACGTTGATCACAGATCTGGGTGATCTTCATGAGGAAACTGGTAATTGAGTCTAATTTGGACATCTATATGGATCTAAGCTTATTCCACAATACCATCTTCCTTTTTATGTTCTCGCTTTGGTAGAGACTTACCAGAGTGTTGAACATCTCCTTGGTCGTCTTCTTCTCGAACAAGTGAGAAATCAGATGATCCTTCACTACATCCAAGATCACCCGTATGGCTCTGATATGCTTCTTCTCGTAAGTTGCCAATTGTTGTGTATCTGCTGGTGAAGAAACTTTGTCAACAACCTCCCAAAGATCATTTTCCTTCAAAAGCAAATTAACCCTTGCTTTCCAGGGTAGGAAGTTTGAAGCTCCATCCAATCTGTCTTCAAATCTGAAATTAGTTGTTCCCATCTTTCAGATCTAAACAAACTTTGGTGAAAATGTGCCTAGTCCTTCAAGCACCAGTAAAACCCAATAGTTGGACTTCATATCTAATAGATATGTTGTTGTAAACCCCAGATTTGCACTAGATATCACTGTTGGTCACACAAATCTAATAGATCTATTGTTGAAAACCCCAGATTTGCACTAGATTTGACTGTTGGTCACTCAGATCTAATAGATTTGTTGTCGTAAACCCCAGATCTGCACTAGATCTGCACTAGATCTGACTGTTGGTCACTCAGATTTAGTAGATCTGTTGTTGTAAACCCCATATTTGCACTAGAACTGACTGTCGGTACTTGGAAATCTCAATCAGAAACCTTGCTCTGATACCATGTTAAAATCTCTATTCCAGCAACTAGACAAATTATTTCCTTATGCTCTCAAGAAAACTAGCAAAAAATAATATTTATGAACATAGATTAAAATGCACTGACTGAAAAATTAACTGTAGGGAATAAAAAATACAACAAAAGCAAAATGCACCAATTTCCACACATGCAGAAATTTCTTCCCTTCAAAGATCAGTTTTTCATTAATTACCCCAAGCTTAGAAGGGCTCCCTAACTGGGAAAATAGCCCACTAAGAAAAGAAATAAATTACACCAAAAAAACCTAGTTGTTTTGGCCCTCCTGAAGAAAACCCTATGCCCTAATCTACTACCCAGATCTGTTACCCGTAGCTGTACATCCTGCCTGTGATTGTCCGGCCTCGAGAAAATTTGTACGGACTCTACTGGATGGTATGGCCTCCACAAAAAAAATTTGGCTACTGGGTTATTCTTCCTCTTGTTGCACTGCTTATTCTCTCCTCCTTCAAACTGAGCAAAAATCCTTCTTTCCTCTCTCAATGTATCAAACACCCTGTGAGTCACTGACTCTCTCTATCTTATATCTTCTCTTTCACTTTGTTGTCCTTTTATAATACTGAGATTTGATTGAATCTAACATAACCATTGATGACTAAGTCTCCAAAACCCTAATCTCTCAATGAGATTGACGGTTGAGATTAAGTCCAGATCAATGGTTAAGATTCATCTAATTCACTAATGTAAATACTTTACATTTTGTTAGATTAATCACTCAATTAATAAGGGTCTCTTCACTTTAATAATTAACTTTAATTAAAGTGAATTACAAAGGTCTGAAAGGACTTTTGGACGACTTCCACATGTCTAACACTAGACCTGTGTGGAAGTTCTTGTCCGATGCTAAAACATCAACAACTCTTACTCCAAATACCAAAGGATTCTCTCACAAAGAGAGAATAGATCTTATTGAGGCTTTTGCTCCAATTGTCAGTAATTTTGAGGTGCACTAGTGAGATACCCATGAATTCAGATTGAATAAGGCCCAGTATGGGTTGACGCATGCCCCACAAGTTTGGTATTTCAAGATCGGTGAGTTTTTACTCAAGTTGGGCTTTTCCAAGTTTAGTGGAAATTTTAGTTCTTTATATGTTAGATCTGATCCACTTGTATTGGCTTTGTATATAGATGAGTTATCATTGCAAGAAGTCCTAAACAACTCATCTTGTGGTGTAAGAAGATTTAAACTAGTGAAGTTCACAAGAAGGACGAAGGAGGTTGGCAAGTTGCTAACGAAGTTTTTCTTGTGCAAGGGATTTACACTTTGATGACTCTGAAGAGATTCCAAAGTGCAAGAGGGAGTAGTGATCCATGATTATATTTCTTCAAATTCACAAATGATCAACATGATGATGAGGCCCCTAGCAAAAGGGGAGGTTCAAGATGTTATGATAGTATCCGGTTTTGGTGGAAAACACTTTCCTCACAAAGAGGGAGTATTCGCTTTACATGTGATTGTTCAGTCATTGTTCTTCCTCTAGCAAAGATAGCAAGCTACTGCAAATCCTAGCCCCGGAATCTGTGCACAACATCATAGGCACCTTAAGTGTGGACAACAGCAACATTAATGAGGCCCCATGCATGTGCAGAGTTAGAATAGTTCTAATTATACTTGTTATAAAATTAGACTTATTAGACTTTGCTTTTGTTATTTTTGAAAATTTAACTTTCCAGATTTAACAATTTGCTTTTTCAAAATTAGTTTAAGGTTTTGCTTTTCTAACTTGGGCACCAATAGAGATGGGCTATTTTATATTTTCTCCTAGCCTTTTTCAATTATAAAAAAAGGCAGGGGTGTGAGTGATCAATGGATTTTCCAGTTTTGAGTGAGTTGTTGCACTATTTTCTTTTTTGAGTTAATACGAAAACAGAGATACGTTTTTGAGCGTTGCAAATTCTACTATTTATTGTTCATATTTTCAGTTAGCTATGGGTTTGTAGATCTAGCATATAAACCAACAATTTTGTGAGTTTTCTAGGATTTTAGGCTGCAAGTCTGCTTACCCTATACTGAAATTTAGCAATGACAAGTGCAGGCGCATTACTCATTATTAGTGAGGTGCATTACTCCATAACTAGTGGGGTGCATTCATGATGGGGGGTACTTCATACCTGTGAGAGGTTGTTGTTGTTGATGTCCGTGAGGGACAATTTGTATCAGTGTCCTGTTGTTTAGTTTCTAGCTAATAAGTTTTGTCTGAAATGTGTTTAAGGAGAGATGCTGGAATGGCTTCCATGTCAGCCTTCAGGTCTCACAGAGTGTGACCAAATAGAGAGAGATTCCAACTTTGCTCAGTGGAAGTACAAATTACACATGCTGATGGAGGAGATGGAACTATGGAGCATAGTCAAAGGGAAGACCAAAATACCCACCAATCTCAAGGATCTGATCTAGTATAAGAAGAAAGTAGTCAAGGCAAAAAGAATCATTCTGGACTCTGCGAAGGACCATTTGCTCCCGCACATTGCGGAGAAGTCAGCAAAGGACATGCATGAGGAGTTAACCTCCCTATATCAAAGTATCAACATGTCCCAAAAGTTGCTCCAAAAGAATAAATTCACTCATACGCATATGAGCAATATCTAGCTATTCAATGAAGATCATTGAGCTTAGAGACCAGCTCTTTGCTATCGATATGAAGGTTGAAGATGAAGAGCTAGTGCCTATTGCACTAAATGTGTTCTCACTAGCATGGAAAACCTTGTATAAAGTGTCTATGCACATGAACACATCCCACATTTCAGAAGCTTTGGGACGATTTTGTGCAGGAAGAAATAAGGTCTGGTTCTAGTGAAGGAACTGAGACCTCTAACCTACTATTACAACTAGAAAGTCGAGATCGCTTACACAGACATTACAAGATGCACAAGAACAAGTAGGAGTGCCAAAGACTTCTTTTTGGGTGAGTCATCCCCCTAAAAAAATTTCCTATTTATGTTGCACTAATGTCTTCCATTCTTGAAAAGGAGCCTTCCAGCGTTAAGGAGGTAGATGCAAAGCAAGTATCACAGGATGCCATGACAAAGGACTACAACTTGATAATCCAGAATGATGTGTGGGAGATTATTCCAAGATCAATCGAGAAGCCAGTGATTGGTTCTTGATTGCTATACAAGATAAACCATGCAGCGTATGGGAGCATCAACAAATTCAAGACTAGATTTGTAGCTAGAGGTTTCTCTCAAAAGAGGGAGTTGATTATGATGAAACCTTTGTTCCTGTTGCTAGGAATACTTCTATCTATACCATTATGTCTATTGCATCTTGTTTTGGTTGGCCACTTTACCAGATGGATGTAAAGACTACTTTTCTAAATGGAGTGATTGAAGACGAAGCATACATAAATCAACCAAGAGGGTTTGAGGTGCGTGGGCAAGACACCCATGTATGCAGATTGAAGAAGGCCCTTTATGGATTGAAACAGAGGCCTTGAACTTGGTACTCTAAGATAGATGAGCACTTGTTGAACCTAGGCTTCTCCAAGACTTGTGCAGATTAGAATCTTTATTATCTGTGTGATGGGACTGTTTTGCTTGTCTCGGTGTTGTATGTAGATAACATGATTTGTACGAGTTCTAGGAAGCTCATTGTGTGGTGCAAGGAAAAACTAGCCAACAACTTTGATATGAAGGGCACTGATCTTCTAAATGATTTGGTCGATAACACTTTGTACAAGAAGTCGATTGAGTCCTTCATGTACTTGGCAAATACTAAGCTACCTATTTCCTATGTAGTGAATACATGAACCCATTTATGTTTGAGCCTTGCTAGTCTCATTGGAAATTTGGTAAGCATGTGCTTAGATATTTGAAAGGCACAATCCATTATGGCATGAAGTACTCTAGAGACGATGAGTCATTCCTACGTGGATTTGTAGATTCACATTGGGCTAGAGATGTTGGTACTTGAAAGAGTACTTTTGAGTATTGTTTCAACTTGGGATCGTATATGATTTCCTGGTTCATCAGGAAGCAGGCAACAGTTGCACTACTTTCAATTGAAGCAGAAAATATGGGACCTTCGTCAGCTTGTTGTGAGGCCATCTCACTTGGTAAGTTTATTGCAAAGTTGACCCATCTGTTGTTGGGGCCCACTATTGTTTTTGTTGAGATCATAAAGATAAAAGAGGGGATCAAATGGAACCACCAACAAACCCTAAATCTGCATAAACCATAAGCACAAGTGTAATGCCTTAGCATGAAAAGAGAACACAATGTGGGTGCCCGTATGGTAAAAGAATAAATCAATTGTGAAAGAATATGATGAGAGGATATTGCAAATGAATGTATCGTGTATTTATACACAACTCATGAGGTTGGGGCATCTTCCCCAACGAGGGAGTTATAAGCCCACATAAATGCCCCAGTCATCCTTAGCCACCTATAATAATCTAAAATATGTTGACTAGGTTAGCTCTTAATCCATAACCTAACGATACAACAAAAAGGGCGCTTAGCCATAAATGACGACATGTGAAGATTACCATCATTCCAACACGCTCTCTTAATCTTAGCACGGGGACATAAAAAAGGATGATAAAGTAGACTGGGCGTACCCAACTCAATAGAGATACAACCATAACTGAAATATAAAGGAGAGTGGCTATGAGATGACCCAACTCCAAACAAGCATGGATGGGTATATGAAGACCCAACCATCATTTGGAAATGCCACCACTGAAATACTCATCATCTGGAGAAACACTAATCCGCCTATCTGATAAGGAAGTGTTGAAGAGAGGCATAAGTACAATGAGGGAAAAGTGAGTAGGCATACCCAACTCCATATAGACTTAGCTATCATTGGAAAAAGAGTGAGTGGGTATGTGATGACCCAACTCAAAACAAATGTGGAACCAATAATCTACTGAAAGAATGCTACCATCAAATTGCTCATCATATGGGAGGATACGACACTAAACAACCCATCTGATAAAGAAGTGTTAGAAGGAACATCCTGAATAGAAGCAATAGAACTCAACTCTGAGTTGTTCATCCCCTTGAGGAAAAGATCATTGAACTACTTGTCTGCTAGAAAACACTATCACTAACCTACTCATCCAACGATGAAGGGCGGGAAGATACATCCTTGTCGAACTGCACATTTACTGGAAGAATAGTACCACTAAACTCTCCATCTGAAGAGGTATTGGAAGAAACATCCCATAAGGGAGAAGAAATGGAAGTACCCACCTCTAGCAAGATCAATCGTAGCAGAAATGAAAGTAGGAAGACCAACCTCCAAATAACTAGAAGACCTCGAACACAACTAGGAATTCTCAAAAACAATGGAGTGGGTGTATGCAATTTGAATACCTAACATAGATACACCTAAGAGAGAACAACTAAGAAGAGAACTTGAACATAATCTAAGAGCTTGAACACAACTAAGAGATCTCAAATACAACAAGGTTGTGAGTGTATGAATACCCAACACAAAGGCACCTAAGAGAGCACAGCTCAAAAGGATGCTCCAATACAAGATGGGAGTGGATTTAGGAATACCCAAAATATAGAAGAGAGTCGGTTTATGAATACCCAAGTCAAATACAAATAGGACTGATGGCAGCTAAACTACAAGATAGAGTTAATATCCAACTCAAGTAGGTTATTCATTGTAGCCAAAATAAATAAGTGAGAGGATTTATGGATAACCATCTCAACAAAGGGTCGACCCTACGTACAACATCCTCCCTAAAGATGAACAGGAACCCGAGAAGAGAATCACACCTTCACCCCTAATGTTAAAAGTAGGACATATGAAGATAAAACCTCCCTAAAACACCACAATACCAATACCAACACAATTCCACAGCTAGGTAAAAGGGGTGTTTACCAGAGACCTAAAAGAAGGAAACACTAAAGTAAGTCAGTCAACTAAAGGAACACCAAGGAGAATTGTCTCGAATAGAATGGGGCTCAACATGCTTCATCTTACTGTGGGCAACAGAGTTGTCAACAACTTGAATGGCACTCTAATTGTCACAGTAAAGTGTAGTCGAGGTCTATACAAGAAATCCAAGTTCACCCAGAAGTTGGCGAATCCATACTGCCTCTGTACCTACATGAACGATGCCATGATATTCGACTTATGTAGTCGACAAAGAGACTACCTTATGTTTCTTGCACAACCAAACCAACGGTCCAGTGCTGAAGCAAAACACATAGCCAGAAGTGGACTTCCGATCATCATTATCGCCTACCCACTAGAAGTTGGTGAAGCCGACCAGCAAATCTGAACTTCGACAATACTTGATACCAAGATGAGTGGTACCCTTGAGATAGCAAACAATCCTTTTGACTGCTTTCCAGTGGCTTTCTCTGGGATCCTACATAAATTGAGAAACCATATTAAAAACAAAGGAAATGTCAAGTCGACTGTGAGTAAGATAAATGAGATTGTCGACCAGTTGTCGATAGAGTGTAGCATCGACTTTGGGAGTTTCACAAATTTTGTTTAGCATAACTCCATATTGAAAACGAGTAGCATAGGGCTTACAATCTACCATCTTAAAACGTGTCAAAAGATCCATTACATTTTTAGATTGAAAAATGAAAAACCATCAGACAGTGGTAATACTTGAAGACCCAAAAAATAATGCAAAAGACCGAGATCTGTCATATCAAAAGATTTAGCAAGTTGTTTCTTCAATCTAAGAATGAGATCGATGTTATTGCCAGTTATGACAAGGTCATCAACATATACAACAATAATCAAAGTGTGTCCACGAGTATGGAGTACATATAAGTTGTGATCAAACTCAAAATGTTTGAAACCATGTCGAAGAAAGAAATTGTCGATCTTAGCATACCAAGCTCTGGGAGCTTGCTTCAAACCATAAAGAGACTTCTGAAGTCGACAAACCAGATTAGATCCTGTCCCAAAACCAGGAGGTTGCTCCATGAAAATTTCTTCAGATAGTTTGCCATGAAGAAAAGAACTCTTCACATCCATTTGATGGATCTACCATCTAAATCGAGTAGCAAGAGAAAGAATTAGTCAAATAGAGTTCATCTTTGTAACAGGGGAAAAGATCTCAGTGTAGTCGATGCCTTATTGTTGAGAAAAAACCTTCGCAATCAGGTGATCTTTATGACGCTCAACAATACCTTTAGAGGTAAATTTGGTCTTGTAGACCCCTCGACACTTCACAATATTCTTTCCTCGAGGTCAGGGAACTAAATCCCAAGTGTGATTCTTCAACAAAGAATCCATTTCTATCTGCATAGCCTATTCTCATTTAGGTTGTCCATGTGCATCTGAGTAGGTGATAGGATCAGAGGTTTCAAGCACACGATTCATCAAAGCAACATTAGCATCTTGCTTGTGACTGCGAGTTTGTCAGCTTGAAGAAATATCACCGACATCAAGACCAGCAACTTCAATTGTCTTGGCAGCCCATCTAGGTAGAGAAGAAAGGGGTGAACTGTTGTTCATTGCAGAAGGTTGATCAGAAGTCGAAACAATTTCAGTCGATGGAGATGGCGGACCAATCGAAACATAAATCCACTGACCAGTCGACTCGGAGGTCGAAGGTCCAGTCGAAATAGGAACAGAGTTTGATTATCCAATCGAAGGACTGAAAAACAGAATAGGAGAACCAAAGTCGGAAACAACATCAAAGTGATCATCCTATAACAATCCAAAGGAGGCATTCAACAACTTGATGCCAGACGAATTCTCATAAAACCATACGTTTCTTCTGATAATGATTTGTCATTTGACAGGATCAAACAATCAATAGGCTTTGGACTCTTCGGAGTAGCCCATCATGATGCAAGCATGACTCTTTGCATCCAATTTCTTTATGCAATCATCGGAAATATGAGCCCAGGAAACACATCCAAACACACGGAGGTGGTCGACTGAGGGCTTCCTTCCACACCATCGTTCGACTAGAGTCACCAAAGGAACAACTCGAGTCGAGATGTGATTGAGCAGATAGTTTGCACAATAGACAGCTTCAGCCCAGAAGCGAGGAGGCAAATCTTTGGCCTACAAAAGACATCTAGCCATTTCAACTAACGTCTAATTCTTGTGTTCTGCCACGCCATTCTACTGAGGGATATGAGAGACCGACCATTGCCAGTCAATACCAGATCGAACTAGGTATCCTTCAAAAGGTCGATTCACATACTCACCACCATTGTCTGATCTCAGGCACTTGATGGGTCGACCTCATTTCTTTTCAGCAAAGGCCCTGAACTCTTTGAACTTTTCAAAGACAAGATTCTTGTTCTTCAAAAAATAAACCCAAGTGAAACAAGAGAGATCATCAATGAAAGTCAAGATATACCTTGCACCTACTAAGGAAGGTAGATTGATGCAACAGAGATCACTATGAACTAGCTCCAAGGGGTTTTGTGCTCGCCACAATTTTCCAGAGTCAAAGGGTGCCTGATGATGCTTGCCAAGCACACATCCTTTACAGAGTCCATCAGGGGAAAAAACTTTAGGTAAACCAACAACCATATCCCGAGTTGCCATCGATTGCAGACTTCGAAAAATTAGATGTCCAAGGCATTCGTGCCAAGTTCGACTTCATTCGTCGATGTAAGCAACAAGAGCAGTGGGTTCAGAGTCAGGTCGAGTCATGTCACAAAACTTATACAAACTGTCCTTCAGGTCGAGAAACCCTCCGATGACAATCAACTGACCTTTCTTCAAATCTCGAACAAGGCATTGATCTAGCCAAAACTCCACAATCTTACATGTCTGTGTAAACTGAGAAACCGACAACAGATTGGCACTAAGGTTCAATACAGATAGACATCGACAATTCTTCCATGTCGACAGGAAACATCACCCAAATCAGCAATGTCAAGAGCAAAATCATCAACAACATAAGATAAGATAAGATAATTTTATTAATGTCCAACGAATGACCACAAAAGTAGGTCAATGGGATTGAAGATTACAGCCTGTACGAGTACAATATGGGAGTGCAAATGCAACTCCTAGATAATGCCAAAAATATCATAAAGAAACAAACAAACAAAATAAACTATAGTGCAGCCTCACCATATATATGGTCGAAGCAAAGAAAAAATTACAATGATCCAGAATATGAGTGAGTATGTCCAAGAGTGGACAACTCAAAACCCTGTCAAAAGAGAGAGTGAGAGAGAGGGTTGACGATGAGGCTGTCAAGGTCATCCTGGTCTGATGGCCAAGGGCGAGGGGGGCGAATTGGGCGTTGGCTCGTTGTTGGAGTCCTTAAGGACTATCGGGGGGTCTGATTGTATGATCCTAGGGGGGATGTAGGAGCGGGGGTACTCCTAGCATCCGAGGCCGAAAGAAAGAAACTTCCGGTAGATCTATGGCATCTCGTCTGAATCTCAGAGGTAGACTGGCAGATGAGAGGTGCCCTACTGTGAATCAGTTTGGAGTTAATCTCTCTAATTCTCAAAGGATGTGTGGACTAATGTGCAGTTAGGCACCTCCGAACCGGTCTTGATGATAACGATCTGTCTCCGAGGGGGGAGGACGAGGAGAGATAAGATGTCTCACCAATCGACTGTCTGGTGCATTCTGGAGCTCAATCTGTTGCTTGTTTCTCCAATCTGATGGGTTGACATGAAAATATGAGGTGATCTTCGTGGTCGTCTCAGGGCGGAGTACGGCATACAAGGACTGTGATCTGTGGCTGAAGATCTCCCTGATGAAGAGGGCTAGGTATCTCTAGTCCTGGTACCGGAAGAAAGTAGAGAGGGAGCCCCCTGCGTCTCTAGAGAAGCAATGGTAGCATCCTTTGATCTCATAATATATGGGACACCTAAAGATGAGGTGCATCTCTATCTTCAGTTCCTATAAGTGACATATCTGGCAAATCCTATCAGACCGTGGTATATGGTGGTCCATCTCAATCCGAAGTCAATGAGATTCGACCCGAAGTTGTCCCAATGGGATCCTAAGTGAGTGCATCCAATGCCTGCGTGTATATGGGGAGCAGACGATGATGCCATCTCGCAGCTCCAAAAAATGCTCTAGATAGAAGGACATCTTCAAGCCCAAGCTCGTCGGAGGTAAGGTCCAAGTGACCCAAATGTACAATCTGCAGATGTCCTCTCTGATAGCCTAATTCAGTACCTGTCTAGTCGGCAAGAGATGGCACGGTGCATCAAGAGAGAATCTGAACGGGGGAAAGCGCTCAGGGGAGATAGTAATCAACTAGAGAAGTCGAGATGCCTCTGAGAACCAACCACATGCACGGCCTAAGGGGGGATCTGAAGCAAGAGCCTTCGAGGAGCAGAGAGCGAGGAAGGGTTACCGCTCTCTCCCGATGGTATAGTCTCTGAAAGATATGACTCTATGAAGGAAAGAGACCAAGCGAAAAACGACCTCGAGGCGGAATGGGTGGACATCGAACTATGCATGAATAATGGGCTGCGAAACTGTCCGCTTGCAACAGGGGATACGCCTGAGAAGTAAGGTCTAGACTCTCTCCAACTTGGCCTAGTCTCTCTGTAACAAACTCAACTCCCAAATCTAATAATCGCCTCCATGAGGTAGAGTTTGGATGAGATGTCATGAAATTGAGCCTAGAAGCACTCTCTTGATGAGGGCAAAGGAACCATACCCTTTACTAAGTCAGGGTTGAATTGCCTACCGCAAACCAAAACGTGGCCCCGTGAACTGTACTCCCATGTAAGTATAGGTTGTGGTGATCTCAATCTCTTCCCCCCTGTAATAGAAATGTAAGTCTATAATAGAGCTCTTCGATGCGTTGATGATCAAAACCTTGGTTTTCCCCAAGCTGACCGTCAATTGTCGAAGGTCACAAAAGTTGGTCAGTGCATTGAGTTGTCTCTGCATGCCCTCAGGGGTGGAGGCCAACAAGACCAAGTAATCAACGAACAAGAGTAGGGAGATCAATACCTAATGCAACAAACAACCATCCCCCTCCTAGATATGCTCATGGAGGAAGGACTCCAGCTCATCAACGTAGATCCCGAATAGAGACGGTGAGAGGGGGCACCCTTGTTTTACCTCTATGGTACTCTGAATGAAGTCGAAAAGACCATGAGCCATTTTGAGGCATCCCAAAACTAAGTCATACAACATCATGATGGCTACCAAGAGGAACTCGGATATGCCAATGTCGCGAAGCCTTTGAAATAGTGCATCCCTCGGAACTATGTCAAACGCTTTCAAAAAGTCTACAAAGCAACTATATACTTTCGAAGAGAAGTGATGAGCCTCCTTAATAATCGCTCGAAATCTAAATATATGGTCAATCGTCTAGTGATCTAGGCGGAAACTAGCTTGCCCTCTAGCCCTGAGATGACGCTTCTCAACCTCCTCAGAGAGCCATTGGTGTAAGATTGTGCCGTAAAGTTTGGAGAATGTGTGACCCACCGTGACAGTACAGTAATTGTTTGGATTTGAGTTGCTTCTTGATTTATGGATTGGGTGAATAATATGTCGTGCCCAAGCGGTGGGGAAGCCTGAACATACCACTTGGTTAAATAAATCAACAATATAAGACTCGAGAGACCGGACACCATGTTTAATGAACTCGGCCCGAAGCCCTTCCTCATCCGCTGCCCTATTGGTATTCATAGATTTGACAGCTCTCCTAATGTCCCGCTCAGAGAAGAGGTGGCATAAAGAAGGGGGGGAGGAAATGTGGGTGGGGGTTGTCCAGGAATGTCATAAAGGGAGGTGGTATGGGAGAACATGGCCTGGGGGTCAAGGTCAAGCGGGGCGGCATGGTGTCTCGGGAAAAGGGCACGCTAGAAGGCTTGCAAGGAGTCACGTAGGGCCCTCACAAAGTTCTCGTCTTCTCCGAGAGATAAACGTTTGCTTTTTACAGTAAAGAAGTTGACAGTATATTTTGCGAAGGCAAGGGGAGGAAGATGGATCATGTGTGAGGGTTGCACAAAGATGTTTATGGAGGGATTTGCAATCATCATCAAACTAATTGTTCATGGGGCAGGAGCTAGGGGTAGGCTTTGTTGATGATTACAGGTGCGTGAGACATCCTCCAGGACACTGACTGAGTGAGCCGGCCTGAGAGAGAGCCCATGAGATGGGGTGTGCCCATGAGATGGGTGTGTTCCTCTCTGAGACGGAGAAGGAACGTTGTGTGTACCCCTGTGTGGGGTGAGGAAGCCCATGAGTTGGGTGTGCCCATGAGATGGGTGTGTGGTTCCTCTCTGAGACGGAGATGGAACGTTGTGCCTCTATGTGAGGTGGAGAAGCCCATGAGCTAGGTGTGTGGTTCCTCTCTGAGACGGAGATGGAATGTTGTATGCCCCTATGTGGGGAAGCCCATGAGTTGGGTGTATCGTTCTGAGACAGAGATGAAACGATGTATTGGCCTCCTCTGTGCAGAGAGTTGAGATGATGCGATACTCCAAATGATTCTCTTGTGTAACGCAATGAGAAAGAGATCTGTTGAGTTGGACGTGCATGTGGTTGAGCACAGGTGAACGTGATCCCGGTGGTAATGATGTATTGGCTGTAGAAAATCCAGGTCCTATCAGCAAGACTTATTGGCCTGTCTTTGACCAAGCAAAGTCACTAAGTTTTCTGCTGTCATAAAATGTGTAATTGCTGTTTTATAACAGCCCTCTGAAAAGTTTGTTTGCTGATGTGTTATGG
>ML801250.1:119163-150342 GCA_009831015.1 Picea engelmannii | reverse complement strand
TTTTGAGTTTGATCACAACTTATATGTACTCCATACTCGTGGACACACTTTGATTATTGTTGTATATGTTGATGACCTTGTCATAACTGGCAATAACATCGATCTCATTCTTAGATTGAAGAAACAACTTGCTAAATCTTTTGATATGACAGATCTCGGTCTTTTGCATTATTTTTTGGGTCTTCAAGTATTACCACTGTCTGATGGTTTTTCATTTTTCAATCTAAAAATGTAATGGATCTTTTGACACGTTTTAAGATGGTAGATTGTAAGCCCTATGCTACTCGTTTTCAATATGGAGTTATGCTAAACAAAATTTGTGAAACTCCCAAAGTCGATGCTACACTCTATCGACAACTGGTCGACAATCTCATTTATCTTACTCACAGTCGACTTGACATTTCCTTTGTTTTTAATATGGTTTCTCAATTTATGTAGGATCCCAGAGAAAGCCACTGGAAAGCAGTCAAAAGGATTGTTTGCTATCTCAAGGGTACCACTCATCTTGGTATCAAGTATTGTCGAAGTTCAGATTTGCTGGTCGGCTTCACCAACTTCTAGTGGGTAGGCGATAATGATGATCGGAAGTCCACTTCTGGCTATGTGTTTTGCTTCAGCACTGGACCGTTGGTTTGGTTGTGCAAGAAACATAAGGTAGTCTCTTTGTCGACTACATAAGTCGAATATCATGGCATCGTTCATGTAGGTACAGAGGCAGTATGGATTCGCCAACTTCTGGGTGAACTTGGATTTCTTGTATAGACCTCGACTACACTTTACTGTGACAATTAGAGTGCCATTCAAGTTGTTGACAACTCTGTTGCCCACAGTAAGATGAAGCATGTTGAGCCCCATTCTATTCGAGACAATTCTCCTTGGTGTTCCTTTAGTTGACTGACTTACTTTAGTGTTTCCTTCTTTTAGGTCTCTGGTAAACACCCCTTTTACCTAGCTGTGGAATTGTGTTGGTATTGGTATTGTGGTGTTTTAGGGAGGTTTTATCTTCATATGTCCTACTTTTAACATTAGGGGTGAAGGTGTGATTCTCTTCTCGGGTTCCTGTTCATCTTTAGGGAGGATGTTGTACGTAGGGTCGACCCTTTGTTGAGATGGTTATCCATAAATCCTCTCACTTATTTATTTTGGCTACAATGAATAACCTACTTGAGTTGGATATTAACTCTATCTTGTAGTTTAGCTGCCATCAGTCCTATTTGTATTTGACTTGGGTATTCATAAACCGACTCTCTTCTATATTTTGGGTATTCCTAAATCCACTCCCATCTTGTATTGGAGCATCCTTTTGAGCTGTGCTCTCTTAGGTGCCTTTGTGTTGGGTATTCATACACTCACAACCTTGTTGTATTTGAGATCTCTTAGTTGTGTTCAAGCTCTTAGATTATGTTCAAGTTCTCTTCTTAGTTGTTCTCTCTTAGGTGTATCTATGTTAGGTATTCAAATTGCATACACCCACTCCATTGTTTTTGAGAATTCCTAGTTGTGTTCGAGGTCTTCTAGTTATTTGGAGGTTGGTCTTCCTACTTTCATTTCTGCTACGATTGATCTTGCTAGAGGTGGGTACTTCCATTTCTTCTCCCTTATGGGATGTTTCTTCCAATACCTCTTCAGATGGAGAGTTTAGTGGTACTATTCTTCCAGTAAATGTGCAGTTCGACAAGGATGTATCTTCCCGCCCTTCATCGTTGGATGAGTAGGTTAGTGATAGTGTTTTCTAGCAGACAAGTAGTTCAATGATCTTTTCCTCAAGGGGATGAACAACTCAGAGTTGAGTTCTATTGCTTCTATTCAGGATGTTCCTTCTAACACTTCTTTATCAGATGGGTTGTTTAGTGTCGTATCCTCCCATATGATGAGCAATTTGATGGTAGCATTCTTTCAGTAGATTATTGGTTCCACATTTGTTTTGAGTTGGGTCATCACATACCCACTCACTCTTTTTCCAATGATAGCTAAGTCTATATGGAGTTGGGTATGCCTACTCACTTTTCCCTCATTGTACTTATGCCTCTCTTCAACACTTCCTTATCAGATAGGCGGATTAGTGTTTCTCCAGATGATGAGTATTTCAGTGGTGGCATTTCCAAATGATGGTTGGGTCTTCATATACCCATCCATGCTTGTTTGGAGTTGGGTCATCTCATAGCCACTCTCCTTTATATTTCAGTTATGGTTGTATCTCTATTGAGTTGGGTACGCCCAGTCTACTTTATCATCCTTTTTTATGTCCCCGTGCTAAGATTAAGAGAGCGTGTTGGAATGATGGTAATCTTCACATGTCGTCATTTATGGCTAAGCGCCCTTTTTGTTGTATCGTTAGGTTATGGATTAAGAGCTAACCTAGTCAACATATTTTAGATTATTATAGGTGGCTAAGGATGACTGGGGCATTTATGTGGGCTTATAACTCCCTCGTTGGGGAAGATGCCCCAACCTCATGAGTTGTGTATAAATACACGATACATTCATTTGCAATATCCTCTCATCATATTCTTTCACAATTGATTTATTCTTTTACCATACGGGCACCCACATTGTGTTCTCTTTTCATGCTAAGGCATTACACTTGTGCTTATGGTTTATGCAGATTTAGGGTTTGTTGGTGGTTCCATTTGATCCCCTCTTTTATCTTTATGATCTCAACAAAAACAATAGTGGGCCCCAACAACAGATGGGTCAACTTTGCAATAAACTTACCAAGTGAGATGGCCTCACAACAAGCTGACGAAGGTCCCATATTTTCTGCTTCAATTGAAAGTAGTGCAACTGTTGCCTGCTTCCTGATGAACCAGGAAATCATATACGATCCCAAGTTGAAACAATACTCAAAAGTACTCTTTCAAGTACCAACATCTCTAGCCCAATGTGAATCTACAAATCCACGTAGGAATGACTCATCGTCTCTAGAGTACTTCATGCCATAATGGATTGTGCCTTTCAAATATCTAAGCACATGCTTACCAAATTTCCAATGAGACTAGCAAGGCTCAAACATAAATGGGTTCATGTATTCACTACATAGGAAATAGGTAGCTTAGTATTTGCCAAGTACATGAAGGACTCAATCGACTTCTTGTACAAAGTGTTATCGACCAAATCATTTAGAAGATCAGTGCCCTTCATATCAAAGTTGTTGGCTAGTTTTTCCTTGCACCACACAATGAGCTTCCTAGAACTCGTACAAATCATGTTATCTACATACAACACCGAGACAAGCAAAACAGTCCCATCACACAGATAATAAAGATTCTAATCTGCACAAGTCTTGGAGAAGCCTAGGTTCAACAAGTGCTCATCTATCTTAGAGTACCAAGTTCAAGGCCTCTGTTTCAATCCATAAAGGGCCTTCTTCAATCTGCATACATGGGTGTCTTGCCCACGCACCTCAAACCCTCTTGGTTGATTTATGTATGCTTCGTCTTCAATCACTCCATTTAGAAAAGTAGTCTTTACATCCATCTGGTAAAGTGGCCAACCAAAACAAGATGCAATAGACATAATGGTATAGATAGAAGTATTCCTAGCAACAGGAACAAAGGTTTCATCATAATCAACTCCCTCTTTTGAGAGAAACCTCTAGCTACAAATCTAGTCTTGAATTTGTTGATGCTCCCATACGCTGCATGGTTTATCTTGTATAGCAATCAAGAACCAATCACTGGCTTCTCGATTGATCTTGGAATAATCTCCCACACATCATTCTGGATTATCAAGTTGTAGTCCTTTGTCATGGCATCCTGTGATACTTGCTTTGCATCTACCTCCTTAACGCTGGAAGGCTCCTTTTCAAGAATGGAAGACATTAGTGCAACATAAATAGGAAATTTTTTTAGGGGGATGACTCACCCAAAAAGAAGTCTTTGGCACTCCTACTTGTTCTTGTGCATCTTGTAATGTCTGTGTAAGCGATCTCGACTTTCTAGTTGTAATAGTAGGTTAGAGGTCTCAGTTCCTTCACTAGAACCAGACCTTATTTCTTCCTGCACAAAATCGTCCCAAAGCTTCTGAAATGTGGGATGTGTTCATGTGCATAGACACTTTATACAAGGTTTTCCATGCTAGTGAGAACACATTTAGTGCAATAGGCACTAGCTCTTCATCTTCAACCTTCATATCGATAGCAAAGAGCTGGTCTCTAAGCTCAATGATCTTCATTGAATAGCTAGATATTGCTCATATGCGTATGAGTGAATTTATTCTTTTGGAGCAACTTTTGGGACATGTTGATACTTTGATATAGGGAGGTTAACTCCTCATGCATGTCCTTTGCTGACTTCTCCGCAATGTGCGGGAGCAAATGGTCCTTCGCAGAGTCCAGAATGATTCTTTTTGCCTTGACTACTTTCTTCTTATACTAGATCAGATCCTTGAGATTGGTGGGTATTTTGGTCTTCCCTTTGACTATGCTCCATAGTTCCATCTCCTCCATCAGCATGTGTAATTTGTACTTCCACTGAGCAAAGTTGGAATCTCTCTCTATTTGGTCACACTCTGTGAGACCTGAAGGCTGACATGGAAGCCATTCCAGCATCTCTCCTTAAACACATTTCAGACAAAACTTATTAGCTAGAAACTAAACAACAGGACACTGATACAAATTGTCCCTCACGGACATCAACAACAACAACCTCTCACAGGTATGAAGTACCCCCCATCATGAATGCACCCCACTAGTTATGGAGTAATGCACCTCACTAATAATGAGTAATGCGCCTGCACTTGTCATTGCTAAATTTCAGTATAGGGTAAGCAGACTTGCAGCCTAAAATCCTAGAAAACTCACAAAATTGTTGGTTTATATGCTAGATCTACAAACCCATAGCTAACTGAAAATATGAACAATAAATAGTAGAATTTGCAACGCTCAAAAACGTATCTCTGTTTTCGTATTAACTCAAAAAAGAAAATAGTGCAACAACTCACTCAAAACTGGAAAATCCATTGATCACTCACACCCCTGCCTTTTTTTATAATTGAAAAAGGCTAGGAGAAAATATAAAATAGCCCATCTCTATTGGTGCCCAAGTTAGAAAAGCAAAACCTTAAACTAATTTTGAAAAAGCAAATTGTTAAATCTGGAAAGTTAAATTTTCAAAAATAACAAAAGCAAAGTCTAATAAGTCTAATTTTATAACAAGTATAATTAGAACTATTCTAACTCTGCACATGCATGGGGCCTCATTAATGTTGCTGTTGTCCACACTTAAGGTGCCTATGATGTTGTGCACAGATTCCGGGGCTAGGATTTGCAGTAGCTTGCTATCTTTGCTAGAGGAAGAACAATGACTGAACAATCACATGTAAAGCGAATACTCCCTCTTTGTGAGGAAAGTGTTTTCCACCAAAACCGGATACTATCATAACATCTTGAACCTCCCCTTTTGCTAGGGGCCTCATCATCATGTTGATCATTTGTGAATTTGAAGAAATATAATCATGGATCACTACTCCCTCTTGCACTTTGGAATCTCTTCAGAGTCATCAAAGTGTAAATCCCTTGCACAAGAAAAACTTCGTTAGCAACTTGCCAACCTCCTTCGTCCTTCTTGTGAACTTCACTAGTTTAAATCTTCTTACACCACAAGATGAGTTGTTTAGGACTTCTTGCAATGATAACTCATCTATATACAAAGCCAATACAAGTGGATCAGATCTAACATATAAAGAACTAAAATTTCCACTAAACTTGGAAAAGCCCAACTTGAGTAAAAACTCACCGATCTTGAAATACCAAACTTGTGGGGCATGCGTCAACCCATACTGGGCCTTATTCAATCTGAATTCATGGGTATCTCACTAGTGCACCTCAAAATTACTGACAATTGGAGCAAAAGCCTCAATAAGATCTATTCTCTCTTTGTGAGAGAATCCTTTGGTATTTGGAGTAAGAGTTGTTGATGTTTTAGCATCGGACAAGAACTTCCACACAGGTCTAGTGTTAGACATGTGGAAGTCGTCCAAAAGTCCTTTCAGACCTTTGTAATTCACTTTAATTAAAGTTAATTATTAAAGTGAAGAGACCCTTATTAATTGAGTGATTAATCTAACAAAATGTAAAGTATTTACATTAGTGAATTAGATGAATCTTAACCATTGATCTGGACTTAATCTCAACCGTCAATCTCATTGAGAGATTAGGGTTTTGGAGACTTAGTCATCAATGGTTATGTTAGATTCAATCAAATCTCAGTATTATAAAAGGACAACAAAGTGAAAGAGAAGATATAAGATAGAGAGAGTCAGTGACTCACAGGGTGTTTGATACATTGAGAGAGGAAAGAAGGATTTTTGCTCAGTTTGAAGGAGGAGAGAATAAGCAGTGCAACAAGAGGAAGAATAACCCAGTAGCCAAATTTTTTTTGTGGAGGCCATACCATCCAGTAGAGTCCGTACAAATTTTCTCGAGGCCGGACAATCACAGGCAGGATGTACAGCTACGGGTAACAGATCTGGGTAGTAGATTAGGGCATAGGGTTTTCTTCAGGAGGGCCAAAACAACTAGGTTTTTTTGGTGTAATTTATTTCTTTTCTTAGTGGGCTATTTTCCCAGTTAGGGAGCCCTTCTAAGCTTGGGGTAATTAATGAAAAACTGATCTTTGAAGGGAAGAAATTTCTGCATGTGTGGAAATTGGTGCATTTTGCTTTTGTTGTATTTTTTATTCCCTACAGTTAATTTTTCAGTCAGTGCATTTTAATCTATGTTCATAAATATTATTTTTTGCTAGTTTTCTTGAGAGCATAAGGAAATAATTTGTCTAGTTGCTGGAATAGAGATTTTAACATGGTATCAGAGCAAGGTTTCTGATTGAGATTTCCAAGTACCGACAGTCAGTTCTAGTGCAAATATGGGGTTTACAACAACAGATCTACTAAATCTGAGTGACCAACAGTCAGATCTAGTGCAGATCTAGTGCAGATCTGGGGTTTACGACAACAAATCTATTAGATCTGAGTGACCAACAGTCAAATCTAGTGCAAATCTGGGGTTTTCAACAATAGATCTATTAGATTTGTGTGACCAACAGTGATATCTAGTGCAAATCTGGGGTTTACAACAACATATCTATTAGATATGAAGTCCAACTATTGGGTTTTACTGGTGCTTGAAGGACTAGGCACATTTTCACCAAAGTTTGTTTAGATCTGAAAGATGGGAACAACTAATTTCAGATTTGAAGACAGATTGGATGGAGCTTCAAACTTCCTACCCTGGAAAGCAAGGGTTAATTTGCTTTTGAAGGAAAATGATCTTTGGGAGGTTGTTGACAAAGTTTCTTCACCAGCAGATACACAACAATTGGCAACTTACGAGAAGAAGCATATCAGAGCCATACGGGTGATCTTGGATGTAGTGAAGGATCATCTGATTTCTCACTTGTTCGAGAAGAAGACGACCAAGGAGATGTTCAACACTCTGGTAAGTCTCTACCAAAGCGAGAACATAAAAAGGAAGATGGTATTGTGGAATAAGCTTAGATCCATATAGATGTCCAAATTAGACTCAATTACCAGTTTCCTCATGAAGATCACCCAGATCTGTGATCAACGTGCAGTAGTTGGGGAGAAGGTGGGTGACAAAAAACTAGTAAATACGACACTGAATGGATTCTCAAAGCCTTGGGAACTGTTTGTCAAGGGTATCTGTGCTCGGGAGAAACTTCTCACTTTTGAGAGGCTTTGGGATGATTGTATCCAGGAAGAGACTCGGGAGGAGTCTAAACAAAGTAGGTAGGAAGGTGACGAGAACCTGGCCTTGGTCAGTCAGACAAGAAAGGGCAAAGGAAAGGGTTCCGGTAAGAGTAAAGGTGAGGAGTCAACCTCATAGCCAGGGAAGAGGAAGGACTTGAGTAAAATCAAGCATTTCATATGTCATAAGCACAAACATTTTGCTTCACAGTTTCTAGAGAAGAAAGGTAAGCTAAAATCATAGCAAGTAACAACATTAGAAAAAACTCAGATGGATGAGTTTGTTGCAAAGTTTGAAAAGGACTTCTCACTAGTTTCTTGCTTTTCTACCAGCATAGTTTCCAGGAGTGTGTGGTATGTGGACAGTGGTGCATCTAGCCATATGACATCGACATAGGATTTATTTACCAGTCTAACAAAGCATGACTCAGGATTACATGTGGAGCTTGGAAATGATGCCAAGTATGCAGTAAAAGGAGTTGGGACAATCTCGTTCTAGCTCGAGTCAGGTAGTTCATTGGAAGTGAAGGATGTGCTATATGTTCTAGGGCTCACAAAGAACCTGCTTTCAGTTTCAGTCATAGAGAATAAGGGGTTTGTCGTTGTGTTCCAGAAAGGGCAAGCACTCATCAGGTTGGAAGGATCTAGCCCTGACACAACTCAGGTCATTGGGGTTAAGAGAGGGCAATCTGTGTAGGTTACAGGGTGAGCGTGTTCGAGCCTTGGTTCATATCAGTGGCAACTTGTGTGAGTTATGGCATAGGAGGATGGGGCTCCTGCATCACAGGGCATTGTCGATTCCGAGGGAGATTGCCATTGTCACTGGTCTCCAGATTTCAGTATTGAGCAACAGGGGGTGTGCAAATGGTGTGTGCTTGGCAAGCATGCCAAGGCTGCTTTCCCAAGCAACGAGTCCAAGCACAAGGATATTTTTGATCTGATACACTTGGATGTATGTGGGCCGATGTCAGTAGCATCAATGTAGGGAGTCATACATTGCGTGTCTTTCATTGATGATTCCTATAGGAGGACATGGATCTATTTCATTAAGACTAAGGATGAGGTCTTCAGTCGGTTTCTGAAGTTCAAGATTCTTGTGGAGAATCAGACAGGAAAGAAGATCAAGGTTTCGAGGTTAGACAATGGGGGTGAGTACACCTCTAATGACTTCGAGGATTTCTGCAAGGAGGTAGGGATTAAGAGGGAGTTGATAGTCTCATACAACCCACAACAGAATGGGGTTGCAGAGAGAACGAATTGGTCCATCATAGGGGCTACCAAGACTATGATTCTTGACCAGGATTTGCCCTTGTTTCTTTTGGTAGAGGCATGTAATACGATAGTCTACGTTCAAAATAGGATTCCTCACAGGATCTTGGGGGATAAGAGTCCATAAGAAGTATTTACCAGGGTAAAGCCAAAGGTAGGGCATTTACACGTCTTTGGTTGTCTAGTCTACATCCATGAACCCGAGGAGCAGAGGACAAAGGGTATTTTTTTGGGATACAACGAGACTTCAGAGGCTTATAGGATTTTCATTCCAGCACAATGAAGGACTATGGTGAGTCGAGATGTGAAGTTCGAGGAGGACTTTGCATCCAGGAAGTTGCATGAGACCTTACCAGTGACAGAGGACGAGCAACAAGAAGCTTTGAAGGTTGAGTCTAGATCACCATCAACTTCTAGTGCAAGAAGTCAACCTTCAGGTGAGGAGGAGGAGAGATCAACTCCTTCTAGTTCTATCAGGATACCTCGATGGTTCATGCAAACATTGAGGGATGCTAAGGAGCATGTCGAGGCTCCTAATAGTACATTGAGAGAGAGCAGGCCTCCGAAGAAGTTTCCAAACTATATGGCGCTAATGAGTAGCATCATTGATTCCAAGTCTTCCAGTGTTCAAGAAGAAGCAGACCAGACGGTTTGGTGGAATGCATGATGGAGGATGATGTGTGGGACAATGTGCCAGGATTGGAGGGATAGTGAGTTCTAGGTGGATCTTCAAGAATTTCCTTCCTTGGTAAGAGGGAGTGTTGATGTTTTAGCATCAGACAAAAACTTCCACACAGGTCTAGTGTTAGACGTGTGGAAGTCGTCCAAAAGTCCTTTCAGACCTTTGTAATTCACTTCAATTAAAGTTAATTATTAAAGTGAAAAGACTTTTATTAATTGAGTGATTAATCTAATAAAATCTAAAGTATTTACATTAGTGAATTAGATGAATCTTGACCATTGATCTAGACTTAATCTCAACCGTCAATCTCATTGAGAGATTAGGGATTCGAAGATAGTCATCAATGGTTATGTTAGATTTGGTCAAAACTCAATATTATAAAAGGAAGGCAAAGTGAAAGGAGAAGATATAAGATAGAGATGGCAGTGATTCAGAGTGTTTGATATACAGAGAGAGCAAAGAAGGATTTTTGCTCAGTTCGAAGGAGGAGAGAATAAGCAGTGCAACAAGAGGAAGAATAACCCAACAACTAGAAATTTTTTGGTGGAGGCCGTACTATCTTGCAAAGGACATACAAATTTTCTGGAGGGTCGTACAACTGCGGGCAAGTTGTACAATTGCAGGTAACAGATCAGGGTCGAGGGTTTTCTTTAGCAGGGTCAGAATAGCTAGATTTTTTGCTGTAATTTATTTCTTTTCTCAGTGGGCTATTTTCCCAGTTAGGGAGACCTTGTAAGTTTGGAGTAATTAATGAAAAGTTTATTTGAAGGACATAAATTTCTGTGTGTGGAAATTGGTGCATTTTGCTTTCGCTGTATTTTTTATTTCCTGCAGTTAAATTTTCAGTTAGTACATTTTATTCTATGTTCATAAATATTATTTTTTGCAAGTTTTCTTGAGAGCATATGGAATTAATTTGTCTAGGTGTTGGAATAGAGATTCTAACAAGAGTCTCATCAAGGTCAACTCCCTTTTTTGAGAGAGTCCTCTGGCAACAAACATGTTCTAGAACTCTTCAATACTCTTGTTAGTTGCATTGCATAGAATCAATCACTGTTTCCACTATAAGTTTTGAAATTGTCTCCAAAAAGCTAGAAGGACACTCTGTCATGGCATCCTTCCATATTTGCCCTTTGTTGTTGAATTTCAAATTCGTCAATTCTACTTCCCACAATGTCTCATTTTTTGTTGGAGTCCTCTGGAATTAGTGTTCAGGTTCATCAACCTTACTTCCTTGATGCCCTGTGCAACTAAATCCAACGATGATCCCATTTAATTGGTATTTATGTTAGCCAATCTTTGTTTCGAGATTACTTTGGGATGCATTGGTGCCCCTTACATTGATTTTGAAGTTTGTCAACTTTACTTCCCGCGATTTCTCATCTTGTCTAATGACGATTCTGATGATTGTTGTCCATGCTAACCAATCATCCCCTTAGAATTGCTTTGCCCCTCAAAGCTCTTATCAATTTTTTAGTTTGTAAACTTCTCCCCTTGATCCATGCACAACTTACTCCAAACATTGTTCTCTGATTAGAGTCCTTTGCATCAACTTTCAATACCTAACAACTCTACTATCTCGATGTTTGTCTTCCTCCAATAGTAGGACACTATTTACCAGTTAGTTGCGTGCAAGGTTAATTCCTTCTTGAGTCTATCATGTTGGGATTTCTCTATGAGCATCTAATTCTGATTGGATTTTTGCTTTTCTTTTGGGTTGTATACCTAGCTTTGTCCAATGTATTCAAACCCTATCGTGTGTGTAGTGGGTTGTCGTCTTGGATGGGAAATTTCGTCTTCAGTTGATATATTCAACACGCTCACAATCTTTGAGGACAACACTCAACACCACTGTAATAAAATCTTTTAACTAGTTAACAACAAATGCACTACAAAGAATATAACATTACCATTGTCCATTCATCATTATAAACATTACATAGAGTAATCTAATAGGGAAACAATAACTTAACAAAAGCAAATAACAATAAAAGTTATAAATATTCGTCAACAAAAAAGCTTGATAGTGGGAAATCTTATTTTAGGGAGAAAAACCCACTTTGAAATATATTCTTCATTGTATTAGTAATTCATTACAATCAGGACCTACCTATCTGATGCACTCACTCAAGTAGGTGTTTGTGTCCTTAACTACTAACCCACAATGTTTAGTAGTCTAGTGAATAAGAAATCAACCCTTGTAAGCTCTAACACACATCCTTTTTATACTACTCAAACCCTAGCCTTGAACCATTAAGAGGTTGGCTATAGTAAATGTTGATATTCTTGAATACATTCTCCAAGATAACCATTTGTACATATTTACAATACATACTTGCAAAGTGCAACTAACTGACTGACTTATTGGGGAAAAACCCATACCACATCAGTGCTCATTGCTATTTTTGATGATTGATTAGCCATAGTACTGAGCTCTACTTGACATTTTTTGGTGCCAATGCTTCCTTGTTTCTTCTTTTTGCACGTCTTTGATAGGAGATGCTTTTATGATGGGGAAACCATCTTGTCACATGTGGTGTTTGGAGCACTTGTTGAGCCTTTGATCTCATTAGTAGCATGGTTAGGTCTCTTTGCTTATTTTAGAGCGTTTTTGTTGATCTTCGTTGGATCACTTTCAACTTTAGGATGATCTCGACCATCTTTTATGTCAATTCTTGGAGATTGTTATTTGACAACATTGTGGATCAAGTTCCCTATCTATGAATGCTTGTGGAAAGGTTTGTTTGTGGAAACTTTTGTTTTCTTTGTTAGTTCCACACTGGTTCATGTGAAGATTTATTAGTTTCGTGGAGGATTAGTTGTGAAAGAGTCTCCGTTAAGAGCTTGTTTTCACATTGTCATGATTAAGGTACTATTGCCGTCCTTATACACACTTGCAAACATGAGCCAAGTCCTGCTCACTTAGTGTGTCCTTGGAGACAGAATGCCTAGGTTCAAAGCCCACGCTGTCACTTTGGCTTGAACCTCTTCCGTCTAGGCTTACTCTTAGGGAAGCCAAGGGGGGTAGACCCTAGTTTCTAGATAAGATTTAGAGTTTAAGTTCTAGGAGTTGATTTTAATTTGTTAAGGTTTGGGGGGAGTCTAAGCTATGATGCAAAGGCAACAATGCAAGATGCAAGAGTTTCAATGTCAAGCAAGCCTTTCCCTAGGTCAACTAAGACTAGTGCCTAAGGTTGGGCAAGGGGTCAACTAAAATGTAAGGGTGTTTAATTACAAGTAAGATTACAAAGGTTAGAAAAGAATAGTTATTCCGCAAGAATGCTAGATACAAGTACTTACAATAAAGAATGCTAAAGATACAATGATACAACACAACAAGCTAACCACGTTTTGTTTAGATGTGCAGGAATTAAAGAAGATCAAGGAAACAACATCAACAACACATCAAAGCCAAGCATACCCCAATAGCACTTACTCTATTGGATTGCCCCTCAATGGCAACATCAACACAATGATGATTCACATAGACACTTAGAAGATTTATAAATTTAAAGCACAAGTGTTCCACGATGATTAAATCACTTAGTTGATTTTACTCACAAAGCATTACTTGTGTTATGAGATTGAAAGATTGAGTTACAAGTGTTAAGCCTTAAGATGTATTAGATTAAGCCCAGGTTTGATTACTTAGTGAGTTAAGGGTTCCTTAAGATTGTAAGATTTTAATTACCCTTATCAAGTATTTCACCAAAAACCTCCTCCCCCGGTTGCCAAATAACTGCTGGATGCTCAAAAAGTGAGGCAACGAGGCCTACCCTAGCTTCACAGGTCAGCCCGAAAGATTGAGTTTTTACGGAAAGGACGCCACGTGCCGTGAGACCGTCCCCCGGTCTAGCACCTTCCGTTGCCCTCCTCAATCCTCGTTTTAGATGGTGAAGATGGTGGTTTAAGATACCCTATTAAGTCTATTAAGTTGGTATATCAATTGGTTAGACTTTTAAGTGTATTAAAGAGTATTTTGGTGACTTTTAAATGCCTTAAAATGGTGATTTAATGTCAAAACCGAAACTTATTCCAGCTTATTAAGTGTGTTATGAAAACATAAAATGAAGCACTTAACACATGTATAGCAAGTAAAAGCAAGCTGAAATAACAATTTAGTTTGTCACCATGATTAAACCATTAACATGAAAAGCTTATTGTGAAAGAATACTAATACACAAAGGAAAGAAGAAGTCAAGCTTACTACCACTTATTTTATGTTTGTTTAAAGCATTAAGATCAAAGCATTAAGTGTGAAAGAGAAACTTGAAAGTTTAGATGTGTGCCTACACTATCAACTTATCCAACAATTTGTTAACTGTAGTGTGCTGGCAAATGGCCTTAAGATGTTATAGCATGAAAAGAAAATCACTTGCTAAACCATTAAAGCATCAATCGTTTAGTGTGTTGGATTAAAGCATATAAAACAAGATAGATCTTGAAAGAGCTTATAACATGCAAATAGATCTAAGTAAGTTGATTATGCCCCAAGGGCTTAAGCTAAGGATTAAAATGTGCGAGAAGACCTAGATCTAGAATATTTTAAACCATTAGAGCATTAGAAGGTCAAAAACACATTACTTATCCTAGACTTACGATTTTGGGGGTTTCTCTCCCAAGGTGTAGGCAATTATTAAGATTAGACAAACTTGAAAGAGAAAGTGAAAAAGCAAGCCAAGCAACTCAATGGCACAAGGTGGAGGCAAGCCTACCTTATTGTGCCAATGAGGTTGTGAGGAAAGTAAGCAAGCAAACCATTATCAACACAAATGCTCACTAAACCCCACGTCCTAGCCTAAGGAGGTTCTTTAGAAATGAGAAACTTGAATATTGCACCTACCCTAAGCTAACTCAAGCTCACACTTGGGAGGTAGGCCGTACCAATTCTCCTCCCAAGCTACGAGCAAGCAAGAACTTATTAAAAAATGCTGAAATAATGAAAATTTAGCTAGAAAATGAAAAGTAGAGGTTGAGATTTGTTACCCACTTGAAGAGAAGTGTCTTGGAGTGTTGTGTGACTATTTTGGGGCAACTTGACCCCCTCAACCTGCTGAAAACCTGCAAAAACCAGCAAGCTATGCTTGCTGGAAAAGCTACACACAACCAACAATGTGAAGAAAAATTTCTGTTTTTAGGGCATAAATTTTTCTCCTTAAAAACCAATGATAAAAAGAGATTTAAATGACCATTCAACTATGTCAAGCTCGCTGAAATATATATGGAGTGAACGACCATGAAAGAATGAGTAAAGAATGAGAAATATGAAGTTTATATGTGCTTTAAGGGAGGACTCTTCCTTGAGGCAATCCCAATAAAGCTCTTGAAGCCAAACCTGCAACACTTGACAAGATAATATGCATACAAAGATAATATGATTGGATATGCTAATAAAATTAAATACTTGCACTCTATCTAGCAAACCCACATATATAGATCTACAAGAACACTTGTTGTTAGATCTACCCAAGTAACACTTTACCCAAGATCTAATCTATGCAATCATCAAATCAAATATTCACAATGTTACCTCACATGTAGCAAGAACAAAAATACTTGTTGCTCTTCCAATGATCCTCCAAAGTTTCTCCTTTATTACTCAAAAATGGATCTTGGAGAAATACTTGCTCCAAAACCCTAAGGACCAAAGAATGGAAGATGGACAAGAAAGAGAGAGAGAGAGAGTGGAAAATCAAGTAGCATAACAATAGCTTAAGATATGGTGAAGAAAAGAGTGAGGGAGGGGTTCTATTTATACTTGGGAAGGCAAAGCTACCCCTCTTGGATGAGTTACAACTGTCACACATCAAAGAAAAGTCACTTTTAGGGTTTTGGTAAATTAGGGTTTTGGCATGGATGGATGAAGTGGAAATGAGTTGGAGTGAGTTGGCAAGGCTTTGATAAGTGAAATGATGAGCTGTAGGGTCTAGGGAGGCACACCAAGGGATATAATAAGTCTCCCATTATTTTTTTTATTATTTTTTCAC
The DNA here is from genome assembly GCA_009831015.1 of Picea engelmannii. Classification (NCBI taxonomy): domain Eukaryota; kingdom Viridiplantae; phylum Streptophyta; class Pinopsida; order Pinales; family Pinaceae; genus Picea; species Picea engelmannii. Next base: position 134,700 of record ML801250.1, on the reverse strand, counting down.
TTTTTGGAGACTTTCTAGAAGGGAGGCACACCACTCTAAGAAAAGTGACGTTTTTGCTTAATGGCTAGGTGAGGGGGTGATGTGAGGGTTGGAAAAGGTTAGGAAAAATCTCTCACCTTTATCCATCTTTACTTTACCCCATTTCCTCAAAATTACAAAAGTGACATTTTTCCAATGTCATGACTTAGCAATTAAAATTGCTGTTTTTGACTGACTGAGACTCCTGGTGGACAAACAAGTAGCAAAAGTTGTCCGACTGAGCTGAAACTTGGTCCAAGGGTGTAGGGGGTCCCATTCCATTTCTTTTGACCACAAATACCCCTATCAAAAATCTAAGGACCTAGTTTTTACAATTTTTGCTCAAAAATAATTAATTAATTAAATAATTAAACCTCCAAACTTGGGAAAATTTAAATAAAAAGTAATTAATTAAAAAAAATTAATCTAGACTCGTCAGAATTCCGCGAAACTCTCTAAGATGTCATACATGGTCATTTACATCATCCCTAAACAATAGTCACCAGAGGATAAGCCCATTAGAACGCCTTTCACCACTTTGGAGGAATTATTGCAAGTGCGAGGGAAAAACTCAAGGGAGATCAATAAGGCTGAAAAGCCCAATTGATAACCTGAGGATAAAAAACCCTCGGTGAAAGGAACTCTCCCAATGAACCCATCCCAAGGCAACTGACCTAAATATGACCCATGCAGACCTATTACATTATTGATCCACGCAGGGGTGCGGAAATTCCGTTTACAAAAAGAAGTGCTGGGGCCAAAAGTGCCCTATAGAACCAAATAATCTTAGACAAATGAGCATCTGATGATGCATCTCTTCATGGCACATGGAGTTGACCCCCTTGTTGGATAGGCGGTCAACAAGTACCATTTAGTTGATAGTCAACTGGTTCATCAACATTACATTTGGCAGTTAATTTAGGGCCGAATCATTTATATGGAGTACAATTGCTCTAATGACCAAATTACAAACATATTCACCAAATCTGTGACAAAGACCAAATGTGTCAAATTTAGCGCTCTGCTTGGGATGAAGGAGGCTGTCATTAAGTGGGGATAATTATGATGTCCCTTCCCCTTACAAACATATTCACCAAATCTATGACAAAATCCAAATGTGTCAAATTTAGCACTCTGCTTGGGATGAAGGAAGTTGTCATTAAGTGGGGATAATTATAATGTCCCTTCCTTCCCCCCAATTCAAGCTTAAGGGGGATATCAATGTATAATCATGACTTAGTGGTCATTGCATTTTTTTGGATAGAAACAATTAGATTTTGGCATTAAAAGGTGGCAACTCTACTTGGACAAGAATGGGGTACAAAGTATTAAGGGTGTCTCTATATGCAAATACAACTCATGTCTAGAATAGCGTGGGGAGTGATCGAGCAGAGAGATTCCTTTTGTTTCTAAATTCTTACATTTCTCTCAATTCCTAATGTGCTTGAATAGATTTGAACAAATTGTTTACAAAGAATTTGACAAAAACAATATATTTTAGATGTGGCTTCACAAAACATAGAAGCAATACTACTTATTTTGAACTTGCTTTTGGGCATAGTCCTTTTGGAGCTTTCTATTTGCAACTATTCCTTGTTGAGGATGGCTTCAAGTTCATGGACCTTTAATGGGTCTGCTCCATCTTCAACTTCATTTTCTTGCAGCTCCTCACTTAGGGGAGGCTCCAATAACCCTTCCCTAGGGGTTGGGTGTTCTACTAGAGTGGATGTTGATGATGGCTTCAGGATCACTACTTGGATTGCGAAGGTTGAGCCTTTAGGTTTAGGCTTTACTTTCTCGGTGGAATGCCCATTCGATACTAGGGCCCGTTGGAGATGTAGTGGTCTTCTGTCCTCCAATATTCGATCACCTTCTTTGTTTTCCTTTTGACACGTTGGAAATTGTCTAAGGGGGCCAAGATCTCTTCTTTGGGTATGGGGCTTTTCCTTGTTTTAATTAATCCTTTAGTGTTCAATGGGTAGGTATCCATTAGATGGCTTGCCTATTTATAAATTTGACATCGAGAAGCAGTGCTATCTTATAATAGTGCTTGAGTCCATTGGGATTTGTCCCATTCCAATAGAATCTTGTTAGGAATCCCTTTATCTAGGTCTATCTTTATGTAGATTCGAGCGAAAGAAAACAAACTTTTTTTTTCTTTGTTGCAATCTTGGCAAGAACCTTTTCCTCCCAAAAGTGCATGGGGAAGTTCGAGAGTCTTACCCATATTAGGGCTGAAGCTATTGAGGTTGTTCTTGGGTTTAGATCAGGGATCCATGGGGTGAGGATAAATGGTTTCTCCTCCCTAGAACCAAGGCCCTTCTTGTATATTCCTTCACTTCTCATCTTTGTTGGAGAAAAGAGCTGCAAAAAAACCAATTGAACCTCGGTCTTGTTGGTTCTAGATTTCTTTATTCTACTCCAGAGCTTATCGACTGAGGACCAAAATCCATTAACCTTGCAAATTGATGGTTGCTTTGAATCTACTAGGTTTCGTATTTGGGGTGAGTAGTGCTTGGTCATAGGTGTTACTGTGGCCTTCTCAACTATAAAGATCAAAAGTTGGATCTTGTTCTAGTTTAGTTCTAGTTCTTGCTAAGGGTCACAACTTCGGCTCCTTTGGGAAAGGTTAGGTGTTGGAAGCCTCCATGACATCCTTGAAGGCAAGCACCATTGAGGACAATAGGGAACACAACTCTCTTAGATTGAGCACGTATCCTCCTTTGAACTCCTAGGTTGCAAAAATCCAGAGGGAGACCTCTGTGCATGATTTTTCTCAAAATCCTTTAGCTTGGTAGAGAGCTGAGCTTCTCCATGCTGCATGAAGTTTGCATTAAATGACCATGTCTTTAGAGACCTCTCCAAGTTTGTTTCAGATGGGCATGGTGGTGGCTAGGGATGGAATCCCTAATTGCACATAGTAGAAGAGGGCACCATGCTTTTTTCCAACTTTGATGATTTCTTTTTGGGGTTGGTGATCATTATTATTTATAATAATAAATAATTATTATATTATCATTGATAAAGTGTGACCTCGAATTGTCACATCTTTTAGATTCTATTTCTATATAAAGAGGTCTTTTACCCAATTGTATTTTATCTCATTCACTAACATTATTGAATATCATTTACATATTCATGTGTGGTACTATCTGGACTCTTCAATCCTAAACATTTCATGTCTATTTCTAACAGATGGTTGAATTTCTCTCTATTTCACATAACTCTTTTGCACATGGACTTTGAACAACAAATCTTTCCTGAGCATGATTTATATTGTGAACCACAAGAAGGTCCAAAAGATATCATAATGCCTGCTTTCAGTTAGCAATCTTGTTGTTTTGCATGTTTGATGCTTTGTCTCTGATAACTTTTACCACATTTAATGCCTTTGACTATTTTTATTATGTAAACAATAGTATCAACCAACCACTGGGTATTATCTTCTTAGCCTATAGTGCCCAATATTTTCAAGAAATATGGCCTTGAAGCAGACACAATTAAATTGGTAAATGGCCTATTGGTCACATAGGTCCAACCAATTGCAACATTAAAAGTGATTCTAATCTTGTTGGAATGAACTAGTTCCAATAATTGTTATACAATGTGATTCTCCATTTTCAAGAGGCCGCTGAGAACCAGGACATTTTCAAAAATAGGGCACTTGTAGCTCTTGGGAGCTTCATCAATTTCCTGCAACATATGTTGCCGATATAGTGGGCAAAGAATATTAAATGGGATGCCACAAGCAAATAGGCAGCATGCAATGTGGCTATTGATATCGTCATTGAAAGTGAGAGGCACTTTGTAGGGTTTTGTATTCTTTTTCTAAGAGGATGCTTGCTCCTAAACAACTTTGCTTCTTACTAGGATCTGGTGAAAACAGTTTTCATTTTTGGCACTGCCATTCATGACTCCCTCATGACCTTTTCTCCTTCAATGGTTCAACTTTAACAACATACTTCCATGGTGGTGAATTGATGGGGTATGCTTTCTCTTTTCTCTCACCACCACTAAGAGCACTGCCAACATTTCCCCCTCCATGTAACCCATGTTCACTACCATTACCATTTTTTGGCATTGCCAGACCACAAGCAAATGAAGACATTTGAAAATTCCTTCCCACAAGCAAAAACTCATCTACACTTTGGAAACCTGCAAAAATCCTTTCTTCCCATGTAGCCACAAAACTACAACTTGCAAAAACTCTTTTGGCTGACCACAAAACTTTGACAACGAAAAATGAGTTCTTTATAGTTTCATGGAAGACATGGGAGAGCAGAAGGGTTGTGCCCAGGGGAACTCGCCTGTGATCCCATCCCCTTTTTTCAGGGAATACCTTGTGGGGAACCCGATGGATGCTTCCCCACGTTTGTGGATGGCATCCTGAGTAAACCTGTTGGTGTAGACCAGTGCACCTCACCCAAAGGGATTTGAACTGGGCACTTGCTGGCACGGAACTAGCCAAATGCCCAACAACAATTGCGACAATTGGTTGAGCTAACCTCTTAGGTTTGTGATTCCTCTTTTTATCTTAATATTTCTTACTATTTACAAAGCACCTTGTGTGGGTGTGTTTCCCCGCCTCCCAATCTGGACTACAGGTTTAGGACCCGTTGCCACAAAATTTGTCATCATGAAAGTGTAAAATCCCCAAGCACCTAAACGATAGATTTGTGTAATTAGGAGGTTGGCCGCTGTCACCTCACCAATTCTCCTCTGCTCTTTAGGCTGATTCTCCTCCAGCTCAAGGGAGGTTTCCCTAAATAGGATTGTTGGAGATTAAAGCTATGAAGTGCAAGGTGATATGAAGAGTAATTTCCAGCAAAACAGGTTTGAAAAGTTGCAGAAATAAATAGTGGATGGGAGGACAAGAAATTAGTGCCTAGTCCATCGGGTGAATGGAGTGATAACAAGGCTCAAATGGGAGGTTGTTATAACGATGGAAAAGAGATGCAATAGCTGAAAAGTACAAGCCAAAAGTGCTTTTCTCCTTGCTGCTTGTTGACCCCAAAATATCACCTTTGAGATTTTGATGGTCAAAGGCCAATTTATCCTTTCATGCTGGCATTCACAGGTTCTTCCGGACAGCACAGGGCTATCATTCAGAGATCTTCCAGGCACATTGGTTCTTATTCTTGTCAGTTAGAGGATGGTTACTTACATGAGTTGAGTTCAGAGCTTGTTCCAGTGTTTTTCTTGGTTATTTCAGGATGAGCTATCAGTTTCAAGCAGAGTATGAGAGACTTGCGGTATTTTGGGACACTTCTTGTCCATGATGATATTATAGACCCCTCATATCAATTATTGGACAACATATTCTTACTCCTTGTCCAATTTTGCTTCCGATGCGTCTAAACTCGAGGGTATTTGGACAAGTTTGTTTTTTCAGTGATGAGGTGGCACAAGTGATGATGTGGCAGGATGAGGTGGCGACCCATTGGGTCCCACACTTGTAAAATTTGGTAAATTTCCTCCTAAAGTTGGGCCCATAAGTTTTCCCAATACATGATAAATAAAGATAAATTAAAGAGAGAGAGTTTCCAAGTCATGAAGGTGCCTTAAAAGCAGCTTTTAGCTTTTTTGCTTTTAGCTTTTCCATTTTTCCCTGTTTTTCCCAAGCTTTTATGCTTTTTCCATTTTTCATCTTTTGCTTTTGCTCTTGCTTTAATTTTTCGCCTTTTCTACTTTTCCCTCTTCTTTCCTTTTCCTCTCCTCTCTCACTCATTCGACCCATCTCCCCTAATTCATGAACTAATGGCCTATTTTAGTCCAAAGGTTCGCCCTTCTCAAATTTTTTACCATATCTCCTTCATTAATCCACATAATTGACTCATTCCACCTCCATTCTTCTCCAAACTTACCCCAGATTTGACCAGAAATCTTGGAAAAGTTCGCTCCACCAGATTCAACAGGTACCCATGCAGTGACACATGGCACATGGACAGGGATCCACTTGGATGATGATTATTGGTTGACCTTTTCCCTAGTTTGGAAAGAGCAAGGCAAATTCCTTCTTTAGTGAGCTATATATTCAACATTCCTCCAAAGTTGTGAGGTTGATCACTCTATTGCAGCATCACTATACTCTCTCATTCTCATTTCTCTCTTAGTTCTAGCTCTGGATTCTCAGTTCTTGGGAGATCATTGTAACAGTTCATGGCTTTTCTTTGTGATGGAGCCATTCCTCTGATTTGACTTGAATAAAGAGTTTTATGTGTTGTTTTTGGCCTAAATTCTTCTTGTTCCAATTGATTTCTAAATTATTGCATGTGTTTGGAGCTAATCCTTAAGTGGGGGTCGATTTGGCACCATTGGAGTGTTCTTTTCTTGCTGATTTTTTTTCCTTTTCCTTCCAATAGTTCGCTCTGCTTGAGTTTTCCACCCAAAATTCCACTTTTACTTGTTTTATGCAGGTTTTGGGTGAGGTCAACTAACCCTCATTCAAAGCCCTTGTTTTGTGTTGTTTGATTTGTGGTTTTGCAGGTTTGATCCTATCTATCAAGCAACACATCCTTAGGGTAGCCTCCCTGTGGTTGGCATGCACCAACCCAAACTGAGAGGGGTGAAATCATTGTGACCTTAGGATAGAAACCCCTAAATTAAGTCTACGTTTGATTCCCTCGTATTATAGTTGACTTGAAACCTAGGGTGTCAGATTTAGCCTTAACAAATGGTGCCGTTTTCCAGGGAGAAATCTTAATCCCTAGTAGATGACATTTTGGTGAATTTAGTTCACCTGGCGACTCCACGAGGATCTGGAGCGACTCCACTGAGGATTTTACGAAATCATCTAGATTAAACCCTACCTCACTATTCCCTTCAACAGACTGGCATACTTCATCATCTGTCTTGTCTACACAAACTCCTACTCCTACCACTGTTGCACAGGTAAATCCTGTACCAATCTTTCCAATGGCGGGAGTAAATCAACCAAACCAACCTAATCCACCTAGGGTTGCATTCACTTTCAATCTTTATGTGCCCTTGAATTTGGCTAATGTATCGAACCCCTTGAATGCCCTACCTGCTGAAAATTATGGCAAACACATGCCTAAACTTGCTCGGAATAACGCTACCATTGCAGAATCCCATATTAAGGGCTTTTTGGAATATTTGGAGAACTTGGGCGTAACTGAAGAGGATGTTGTCATGAGGTTATTTGCACAATCATTGACTTTGGATGCAAGAGACTGGTACAAGGCATTGGAAACAAACACTATTGATGGTTGAATCACCTTTCATGACAGATTCATGGACAAATGGTCCCACAAACAGGACAATGCTTTTTTCCTTGATTAAAAAGAATGAAAATGAATCTATGGAGGAATGTAATTCACGTTTCATGAAATCTTACAATAAAATTCCACAAACTGTTAGACCTAATCCTGCAAGTGCTTTGATTTTTTACATTGAACAATTTGATGGACTGTTTGGTGTTTTTTGAAGCAGAAGGAGCCATAAGATTTGGAGGGAGCTTTTAGGGAAGCCATCAAGATGGAGAAACACTTTGCCACTGCCAATCAAGCCAAGATACCATTGCAAGAATTGCTAGATCCACAGGGCAGGAAAGCCTCACAAGCCCCTTCTCAATCAATTGCCCAACCATTTTTAGAGCCCAAGAAAGAACCTAAGAAAGAGGAGGAAGACCTATCTAGCAACCCTCAAGTTGTAAGCTTGCTACAAGACTTAGTTCAAAAACTTAGTATCTAAGACAAGCCCTCACATCAACCTTCTTCATCCCAAAGGCCATTCAATCAACAAAGGAGAAAATTTCAAGCCCATAGGAACTTTGAAAACCTAAAAAATCCCAATCTTATCCCTGGGGTGAACTTTATTGGGAAAAATTCACATGATTCAAACCCTTACTGTAGAGCTTGTGACATGCCTCACCCTGAAGAAACTTGTCAACTATTTGCCCAATATGCACATGTCTTCTTAGGGTCATATAGTCACGAGGATAACATGGTCAATATGGCAGGAGAATTCCATGAGGATTTGAAGGACTCTCAAGATTACCAGTACGCCCCTTCCTCATAAATCCAATCTCACAATAGGGGTGTGTTTCAGATTGATTCTACTCTCCACAAAGAAGCCAAATCCACCTTAGATTCACCTGCTGCATGGCCTGCTAGGAAGGAGGAGATACAAAGAGCTAAAGAGATTCGCATGGCTAGGCTAGCGAAACTCCAAAAACAATATGTTAGGAGGAACAAAGCCAAATATCCCCAAATTGTTAGGGATCCTTCTTCATCAAATCCACCAACTAGCCAAGCAAAAAATGGAATTTTGGCAACATCACAAGAGCACAAGCGAACTATTCCTTCAATTTTTGATTAGAATAAGATTGGACAGGCAACAAGAGGATTTTTAAACAGTGGTACAGTCACAAATCAACAAACTGTCCAAGGTAAATCTGCTCCAAATCAACAAACAGTCCAAGGTAATGTTGCTGCCCCCAATGCTGATTTTGCATGTTTTTCCATTGAGGCCGAATTAGCAAAGGTAAAAATCCCCATTCCCCTCAAAGAATTGGCTAAAAATCCTAGTTATGACCAGTGTATTTCCAAATTCATGGGATGTCCTTTAGATGAAGCGAATCTCAATGATGATATTCCTAAAATTTTCCTAGGGACAAATATGTTGATTATTACAACGTCGTGAGACATCCTCCAGGACACAGACTGAGTGAGTCGGCCTGTGAGAGAGCCCATGAGTTGGGTGTGCCCATGAGATGGGCATGTCGTTCCTCTATGAGACTGAGATGGAACGTTGTGTGCCCCTGTATGGGGTGAGGATGCCATGAGATGGGTGTATCGATGCGTGTGCCCTTATGGGGTGAGGATGCCCATGAGATGGGTGTATCGATGCGTGTTCCCTTATGGGGTGAGGATGCCCATGAGATGGGTGTGTCATTTGAGATGAAACGATGTGTACCCCTGTGAGGGGTGAAGGTACCCATGTGATGGGTGTATCGTTCTCCTCTGTGTAGAGAGTTGAGACGATGTGGTACTCCAGATGATTCTCCTGTGAGACTTAGTGAGATAGAGATCTGTTGAGTAGGACATCCCTGTGGCTGAGCACAGGTGGACGTGCCCCTAGTGGCTGAGCACTAGTGGGTGTGTGAGATCCCTTGCTTCTAGACAATTCTCCTGTGAGACTCAGTGAGATAGAGATCTGTTGAATAGGACGTCCCTGTGGTTGAGCACAGGTGGATGTACCCCTAGTGGCTGAGCACTAGTGGGTGTGTGAGATCCCTTGCTATATTGTCTAAGAGTAAGATTTACATGTAACCCTAATTGTGATGTAAAGGGTACAGGTCGACCCCACCATAAAATGAAAGATAATTATTGTAAAAGATAATTAATATTGTAATTATTAATTATATTTTGAGTTATTGAGGTCGGCCCTGTTGTGCCAATAGACACCACTTTTGATGTGTCCAGTCTAGTATAAATAAAGGTGATTTCCCCATTGAGGAAACACAAGACACATGTGATTTTGGAAATTTCAACAAGTACACATTCTAGGGCTGAAGTGCACACCTCTCTTGGGCACTAGCTTCTTGGTTTTGGAGAGCACCCTTTTGTGTGCTAGGTCTATGGTGTGGGAGGTCTTTCTCTTGAAAATATAGCAAAGGATTGCTGGGTTTTCTTCCCTTGTTGAGAAGGGTTTCCCAAGATATTTCTTGTGTTCTTGTGCATGGTATTTCTTCTTGTGATCTTGGTTATTGCAACAATTGTGAATGGTGTAGCTGCATTTGTCTATGGTTCAAGTAAATGCTAAAATTGAAATAAACCTCATGCTTGAGCCTAGCATAGTGAAAATTCAACAAAATAGGCAAGAGAAATCTCACATGCCTTTCTAAATGACATTGCAGATTAATGGTTTACTTTTGAGGAACGGCATGCTTGATTCAAGGGCCTCAAATAATATCATGACATTAGAAGTGATGAATCAGTTAGGCTTGTAGATAACTAGGCCCTATAGAAATGTCAGAGCTATGGATGCTAGGGAGGTTGCATGTCTTGGTATTATTAAAGATTATAATTTTGTTTGCTTGCATGTCCACAGAGGCGCATGGTTATGGATGTAGTGATTATTGACTGCCCTACTCAATGGGGCATGCTTTTATCCCGCAAGTGGTGTGCAGATGTGGGAGGAACCTTGCAGATGGATTTGGCGTATGCTAATATTCCTGTAGAAGACAACTACAAGATTCGTGTCTTCAGAGAACAAAAGATGCTTCATAACGTGGAAGACCCAAGAATAGGGGACAATGGCCTCATGTACCCTGACATCAAAGAACCAAAAGCTGAGGAAGGAGATCTAGGTAATTACATGCTCACAGATGATGTAGATCCTCCTATTCATGCTGTCCCAGAATATGAGCCACATCTTATGCAATTCGATGGTTCGAGCTCTTATATTGCATCTGGTGCAGGTATTTTATTCACTTCACCTAATGGCGTGATTTATCCATTTTATTACCGTTTGGAGTTCCCTTGTACTAACAACATGGCCGAGTATGAGGCCCTTTTGTTAGGTTTGAAGAAAGCAAGGAAGATGGGATTGAAGTGCCTTAGAGTGGAAGGAGATTTTGAGTTGACCGTGAAACATGTACGCAAAGAATTTGAAGCAAGACATCCATGCAGGAAAAGGTACAAGAATGTAGTATGGGATGAGATTGAGCTATTTGATGCATTTAACATTACCCATATTGGTAGAGAGATTAATAGGGATGCTGATACGCTTGCTAGGACAACTAGTTTATTTCATCCTTGTATCACTAATCCCTATATCCCACATCTAGTTGAGGTCTCTTTTCGCCCACATGTCCCTAATAACATTACTACCATGCAAGTTTTTGAAGATGAAGAGCAGATTTTGAACTTTATGCATTGTGAGGAGTTTTATGATGTTTTGATTGATGAAGTGCAGGATTGGAAGGAGGTTCCATTGATTCGGTTGAGATCTAACCATATTCCTGCTGGTTTAGTTCCCCTTGAGAGTATGTTTGATAGATCAAATAGATTTTTGAGTAAAGCAGAAAAAGCTAATAAAGCTGATTTTTCCATGCAGGTTGATGACATCAACATTGGTTATGAGGATTCTCCACGCTACATCAAGATAGGAAAAGCATGCACATAAAAGGAAAGAAAGGAAATCATCGAGTTGGTTCATGAGTACAAGGATGCGTTTGCATGGTCTTATGACGAGCTGTAAACCTTTGACCAAAACGTCCTTAACCAAGAGATCCCTCTTAGAATGGATGCCAAACCCTTTAGACAGAGGCTCATATTTATGAACCCCAAAGTAGCCCCTACCATTCTTAAAGAACTCCAAAAGTTGTATGAAACGAAATTCATTGAGCAGATTAGATATTCTGAGTGGGTTTCAAATTGTGTGCCAGTGAGGAAGAAGAATGGGGAGATCAGAGTGTGCATTGACTTTAGGAACCTGAATAGGGTTTGATTGAAAGATAATTACCCTTTGCCTAGTATGGACCACATATTGCAAACAATTATAGGTTCAGAGATGATGTCCATGCTTGATGGATTTTCAGGTTACAACCAGATTGCAGTGGCTGCGAAAGATCGTCATAAGAATGCTTTTGTTACACCTTGGGGCACTTATTCGTACATCCGGATGCCCTTTGTCTTGATGAACGCTGGTGCAACATTCCAACGAGCTATGGACCATGCTTTCAAAGACTTTTTATTTAAGTTCATAGTTGATTATCAGGATGATATAATTGTTTATTCTAAAAAGAGATCTGACCATATTTCCCATTTGCGTGTTATGTTTGACAGGTGTAGGCAGTTGGGCATTTTGCTCAACCCAAAGAAGTCGCTCATGGAGATGTTTGAGGCCAAGTTGTTGGGCCACATAGTCTCAAAGGAAGGAGTGCAAATTGATCTTGAGAGGGTCAATGGTATACAGGAGGTTCCCTTGCCCAGTAATAAAAAAACTATTCAATCTTTTCTGGGGCGAATTGGTTTTGTACACAGGTTAATCCCCAACTTTGCAGATATTGTAAAGCCCATCATAGATATGTTGAAGAAGGGGCATGATCTGACTTGGAGTGAGGAAGTGAAGCAAGCTTTCGAGAATATCAAACAAGCTCTTTCTCACTCTCCCATTTTAGCTAGTCTTGATTATTCACGTGATTTTCAGATTTTCTCTTTTGCATTTGATCATACGATTGCATGTTTTTTGTTGCAGAAGAACATGGATGGGAATGAGCAGTCGATTGCATATATGTGCAGGTCCTTGCAAGGATCTGAGCTCAAATACAAGCCCATGGAAAAACAGGCCTATGTTATGGTCAAGGGGTTGGCCCATTTTAGGCCCTATTTTTGGAACTCACACATTGTAGCATATGTCCCTTTTCTTAAAGTTAAAGATATATTAGTTTAGAAGGATTGTGCAGGAACTAGAGGGTTGTGGGTGACAAAGATACAGGAGTATGACCTTGAGGTCAAGATTGCCAAAATTGTTAGAGGTCAAGGATTAGCCACGCTGATGACTGAGAAGGACTTTGAACTTGAGGTAATTAATCAGGTAAATGTTATTTCTGAAGATTTGCAAGTTTTTGATTGGTATCGTGACATTATATTTTACTTGCAAAATTTTCATGTCCTTCTAACTTTAGTAAGATGCAGAAGCGATCTTTGCAGCTCCGTGTTGTCAAATATTGTCTTTGGCAGGGTCACTTGGGATGGAGGAGCCCTCATGGGATGATTTTGAGGTGTGTTTTACCACATGAGACACATCAGATCATGACTTAGTTGCATGCAGGGGTATGTGGTGGACATTTTTCTGCTAGGACCACTACCCATAAGATCATGCATGTTGGGTACTATGGGCCGACTTTATTCGAAGATACTCATGCCTTTGTCCATGCATGCAAGCCTTGTCAGAGGTTTGAGGGCAAGCAAAGACTTCCAGCTTTGCCCTTAGATTCGATTGTGGTAGAGGTCCCCTTCCAACAGTGGGGGTTGGACTTTATTGGACAGATTCCACAGGTTCTAGTCCGGACCATTCTTGGATATTAACAACTACCGATTATTTCACTAGATCGGTGGAAGCCATTCTGCTCAAGACATCATCCTTTGCTGCTATTATTCGTTTCCTTGAGGAGAATATCCTCACTCGGCTTGGAGTCCCAAAGAAGATCACAACTGATAATGCCAGTGTATTCAAATCAGTTGAGTTGGTGGCCTTCTGCCTGAGATTTGGTATCACTTTACCCCATTCGACTAACTACTACGTATAGGGTAATGGATTGGCAGAGTCTTACAATAAGAACTTGATCCGGATAATCAAAAGAACAGTTGGAGAAAGCAAGAGAGCTTGGGACATCAGTCTCAAGTATGCATTGTGGGCTGAAAGGGTGACAAAGAAGCAGTCAACTGGTAAGGCACCTTTCGAGTTGGTTTATGGAGTTGATGTAGTCCTACCAGTCAACTTGATGATTCTAGTCCACAAGTTGATTAGAGAGTTCGCTACAGATGAGGAGGCCTTGCATGGTCGATTTGATGATCTAGTTCAGCTTGAGGAGGATAGATCAGAAGCTTTCACACACTTCATTGAGCATCAAAGACAGGTAAAGAAAGATTTTGATAAGAGATCTAAGGGAAAAGTGTTCCAGGTTGGTGATTTAGTCTTACTGTGGGACAAGAGAAGGGAGAAGTTAGGAGACCATAGTAAGTTTGATAGCTTATGGTTGGGTCCATTTAGTGTCCATGCTTCAGTGGGTCCCAACACTTCTAGGCTTGTCGATTTGGATGGTGATGTCATGTAGCTTCCTGTCAATGGGCAACGTCTTAAACACTTTTTCTAGTGAGGGGTAAAAGCCTTTCAACATTTTTGGGTACTTGCGGGCATTAGATTAGATGTTATGCATTTTTTTTTCCATATTTTTCCTTGTATTTTAGTCATTTTTTCCTCGCCTAGCAGAGTTTTCCTTGCCTTTTTTTTTTGTTATTTTAGTATGTTGTATAGACTAGATTCGTTGGCCCCACTCTCCCTTTTCCAGCATGTAGTTTGAGTTGTGTTAGATTAGGAAATTTCCTTGCTTTTTTTTCTTTGTTTTCTAGGGGATCTCCTGCTTTTCTAGAGATTTTGTGCTTTTCTGGAAGCCTTTTTTGCTTTTATTTGCCGGTGGCCTCATGCCAATTTTTTGTGTCAGCATAGATTGTCAGTCTGGATGAGGGATCCTTATTTCCATCACTTGAGCGTAGAGTTTAGCGGGGTAGGATGAGAGGCATAGGTGATTATGTCTGTCTCTTCATTATTGCTTCACTGAGTTTTTCCATCTCACAAAATCCCCTCATCTAGCATAGGGATATGATACCGAGGTTGATCTTGTTTTGATCCACCACACATTATGATTCACCTTTATGTTACTTTGCACTGGGGAAGGAGAGTCCTCATTGCTCCTCTATCCGGTAGGTTGCCTTGTATTGACACCGACACCTTATCTATAGGCAACCAAGGAGTACTGAACACCTTAGTGGCTGCAAGCCTCATTGGTAGTCATTTCACACCTGACATGGCTGAGTATCATTGGGCCTTGATTAGGTGACTCTTGTCATGATTCGACTCTAGATTATTTTTCATTATGACAGTGTGTTCGTGCCTTAGGCTCCATCGTCATCATTGGTGGGTGACCTTCGCACGTGGCTTACCTTATTGGCTTCTGACTAAGCGAATGCTTCTTTTGTGTCGACATCGATACATTTACCACATAGAGCAGTGCACTTGTTGGCGAGTGGTAGCAGATAGTAGTTTCATATTGTAGCAGCCTGGAGATTAGACCTTCCATTCCACTTGACTTTCAGAGGGGTCTTGATTTGAGTTTCATTGTTCTTCGGGTTTGACTCCATTGCCCAATGGACAAGTTACTAGTATCATTCAATATGTTTCATGATTGGTTTTACAGTATCAGGTAGTTCATTCAAGATGGATTTCACGCTTTCAGATGTGGTCATTGATTTTAGATTGGTATCAGTTTTTCAGTATTGTTGGTCTCAAATTCCTTTAGTTGCAGACACAGAGTTCTGGGTTCTCGAGATCCACAGGGGATCCCGCCCCTTGAGTCGCCATTTGTTGACCCCAAAATCTCACCTTTGAGATTTTGATGGTCAAAGGCGAGTCTATCCTTTCAAGCTGGCATTCACAGGTTCTTCCGGACAACACAGGGCTATCATTCAGAGATCTTCCATGCACATTGGTTCTTATTCTTGTCAGTTGCCCTTCTCAAATTTTTGGCCATATCTCCTTCATTACACCACATAATTGACTCATTCCACCTCCATTCTTCTCCAAACTTCCCCCAGATTTGACTAGAAAGCTTGGAAAAGTTCGCTCCACTAGATTTAGCAGGTATCCATGCAGTGACACATGGCATATGGTCAGAGATCCACTTGGATGATGATTATTGGTTGACCTTTCCCCAGTTTGGAAAGAGCAACGCGAATTCCTTTTTCAGTGAGCGATATATTCAACATTCCT
>ML801250.1:32494-117672 GCA_009831015.1 Picea engelmannii | reverse complement strand
ATAGAATCCAGTGGAAACATTGCAATCTTGCCAATCTTGAAATCCTGAAAACTGTTAAGTCTGCTGAATTTTGAATGGGACCTAAAATTCTACTTTCTCCATATGAAGTCCAATGAGGTTGGAACCACTCTCAAACATCCTGAAACAATTAATGGTAAAGGAGAATGTCACTTTTAAAGAATTTAACATTACCATTAATTACTAGGGTGGGTGAAATGGAGGGGGTGGGGACCTCTTTAAATAGCATTAATAAGGCAAAATAACCCTCAACTGCACACCAAAACACCTTACAAATCCAACTTGCATGAGAAAACATGAGCCAAGTACTTGTTTGTTACTTAGGTTATAGGTTTTAGGGATCAAATCGACCGGTTTATGATCAAACCGACCGGTTTATGATCAAACCGGCCGGTTTATGATCAAACCGACTGGTTTGATCATAAACCGACCGGTTTGGTCATAAACCGGTCAACTGGTTCGGTTTATTGGCCGGTTTGAACCGGTCGACCATCAAACTAGTCAAACCGACCAGTTTTTAAAACACTGGCACCAACCCAAAATGAGAGGGGTGAAATCATTGTGACCTTAGGATAGAAACCCCTAAATTAAGTCTAGGTTTGATTCCCTCGTACTACAGTTGAATTGAAACCTAAGGTGTCAGATTTAGCCTTAACACTGCCCTATATTTCAGAAATTGTGCTAAGAGTATTACATATGTAGAGAATACCCAATACTTGAGGATATTACAGCTATCAAGAACCATGTAAGAGATACTTCAATCCATTAAGAGAGACATAAATGTATATTCATGGCCAAAGTTCTAATGATAACATGACATGGAAGATGGGAGAAGTGGGAGAAGTACACCAACTTCTAATTCCTGAAATATATGTCTAGCTATTTCAACAACAAAGGGAAAAACAATAAAAAGATATACAAAACATTCTCACCCAGAAGATAGTTGCAGAACCTCCAAAGCACCTCCAATAGATTTGTCATTAAGCTCCAAGGGAGATGTCTCCCAAATCCAACCATCCCCAAAGAAGTGAGGGAGATGCTCTTTAAATAGAGTTTCTAGCTCAACCTCGTACAATTAAAATATTATTTCCTTTATTTTAGAAAGTGCTGGAAGTGTTTAACTACTCAATGTGGTCACTGCTCCATAATGTGTATATTGGATGAGTCAATGGCTTCAAGGTGACAACCCCATTGCATGATTGGTCAATACAATATAAAAAATGTAGCTGACAAATCACACTACAATAGAAGAAGCGACTGAGTAGACAATAAGAGTATGGCACCCTTGTTCATGGAAAATGATGACCCCATGGTTGAGATGCATTCAATTTCGTTTGGCAGCAAGGAGGCTCCA
This sequence comes from Picea engelmannii, assembly GCA_009831015.1. Lineage (NCBI taxonomy): Eukaryota > Viridiplantae > Streptophyta > Pinopsida > Pinales > Pinaceae > Picea > Picea engelmannii. Next base: position 116,300 of record ML801250.1, on the reverse strand, counting down.
TTTCACACGATTGGAATGCACTATATGCTTGGCGGCTCCATCATGGATCCATGGGATGAGTCATAAGGCATTCCCATGTATTTAAATGCATGGCCAATAATAAAACGTAATTTACCTTCCACATATGTGACATTTCCAAGCACATGGTAAAAAGAAAGGTGTATGGCTTACATATATGAGGGGAACGGTTAATTGTGGCTTCATATAACCCTTAGCATGTACGCCCACATGGTACATTATGATAAGAGCTTGGGCTAATAAGTTTAGCGGCTCCCCTTTTACATATGAATACATATGCCCTCTTTCCCTACTCGTGGACAATCATAAAATACGGCTGGCCTGAAATGTGGAAGCCGCCCCATCTATGCGCCATCAATGCCGTGGGAATAGACTAAGAAAGAGAGTGGCCCATGCTTGATGTATATGTCTTGGGCGTATTTAGCAGCCGTCTCATGAATGAATAATGGGTAAGGGCCCATACCATCAAATAATGAAGGCGACTCTAAGGTGAGTCAAACCCATATGTGTAAAGGTGGACACAAAGGCCCACAACTTCATGTGTGGCAGCCATCTTTCCATATAACTTTTTGAAGTTTTATCATGAAGAAAGCCCCTCCACATATATAATATTATAATATACCTTTTAAAAAAAATGGGCTATGTTTGCAAGTGAGGCTGGCTTTATGGGAAGTTCGACTCGTGGCCCCACAAAATAATATAAGATGGCCCCACTTTGTGCTTTGGAATTTTACATGAAAGCCCCCCTTTTTATAATATTACAATATGATTTTTTTTTCAACATATATCCCCTTATGCAAATGGGAAATTTTTTACATAGTGAGCTTTGGATAAAGGGAAAAAAGGGTTCATAACACTTTAATTCACTATGCTATGGTTTAAGATGCCAAGGGGTAGTCTTCATAAAAGTCTTGTACCATGGTCATTAAAAGTGGTATTCCCTAGAACACTCCATTATAAACTAAAGTCAATGAAAATATACCATGTGATGTATGAAGTGTTAGGCTCGGCGAACCATGAGCAACATCATCCACCATAACACCATAAACCCCAAGGCTCCATCAACCAAGATATGCCACCATGAAGAAAGAACCAAGCCATGATAATCCATCATGTAAGCCACTTTGCATCCCACGCTATAAGTTGCCTCTACTAACATCCCAACCTTTTGAAGGTTAGGATCACGATACCAACTTGCAAAAACCTGACTCATGCTAGCCATGCTAGCTCTTTGCTTACATCATACACTCTTCTCCTATGTTTGGTTATGAACCAAAACAAGGCAATATAAAAAATAAATTGATCACAAGCCGGAATAAATATTACAACTTTACAAAGCATGACCTCCAACTCATTAGGATGGACAGGGACACCAAAATCATGCCAAAACTAGCATGTCAATCCACAACCTTCTTCTATCCAATGTTGAATGGGGCTGCAATATGTCAAAGATGGCTCATCCTTGCTCCAAGCAAGGTCTTCATGCTACATCCCATGTACAATATCTCTCCTTATGACTTAAGAGGGTTGCTCTTAAAATCTGCAAAGTGTGTCTTGATAACCTTCCAATAAATATGAAGAAGATACATGAGAAATTTCAGATTCTGAAATATTTTGTGTCAAGTTTATGACTTGTTGTCCTTTTACATATGGCTGGAAATTGCCACAACAAGCCAAAACTTGAATGCCTTCTAGCCCCATACATGTTATAGTGTCAATAATACATTTTTCAGCAAGATTCTCAATGATATAATGAGAAAAAAATGAAAAAAGAGATGGTTGGAAAAATCTGCAACAAAAATTTGCAAGCCTTATGCAACTTACAGTCAAAATGATTTTCAAATTTTGATTTTTTGCACATAATTCCATTACAATCTAGAGGATATAATGGCTGTAAATTTTATGCATTTTCTTCTTTATCAACCAGCTCCCTAATTTGTAAATTTTCTGAATTGTACATGAGAAAACATGGTTGGAAATTAACAATACAGTTTTTTGAAAATGCAATTTTTGAATGTGGCTGATCCAAAGGTAAAAATTGAGCAACTTCGTCATATCTCTGGCAATGCTCTTCATTACTACATGAAGAAATAGATGAATCTGACAGTAGATCACTCTCCAAGGGTTTAATATCCTTCTTCAAGTCTTCAAGAAAAGTATTACTAAGTTCAGAAATTCGAAGAGGACTATTTCTTACCAAACCCTTGTCTTCATGGTATGATGGCATGGGGGCTTGATCATCTTCTTCATGAGCACGTTCTTGACGCACTTGGTCTTCAATGGATTCTGGAGGCACTTCATTTTCAATGGAATCTTCTTCAAGCTCTTCAAAATATGCATTGTTCTTGACTTCCTTTTGATCTTCTTCTTCATATGTGGGGTCCCAATATTTGAGAAAATCTTGGATTAAACTTACAAGAGATGATATTTCCTTTGGACTACTGCAAGTCTTGACCCAAGTTTTTGCATCTCCTTCTAGAGAGTACACAAGGAGTCTTATTATGACATCTTCATGTGTTACATTAAGACATGAGATAAATTCCAAAAATGAAGTTACATGAGAAATTACAAACTTACAATCACCATCATATTTTGGAATGCTATCCTTCCAATTTTGAGGAAGCTGATTAGGATACCTCGGAGTACCCTCTACATCAAAAGATGGATATAGAACATGGAAGCACCATGGTGCCATTTTACAAAGAAAGCAAAGTATGAAATCTGAAAATTACAATCTTATACCTCATTACCAAGATTGAGTGGAGTCGCCCAAGGTGAGTTCTTCAAATCTTTTGTTGCTGTCTTCACCTCCAAAACCAGCAAGCCTTCATTAGTGGAGTCACCAAGATGAGAAGAAAGTCTTCAAAATAACACTCATCAAAATACTATGAAGCTTAGTCTTCAAGATTTTAGGGAAATGGACTTTATCCCTGACAAAAAGGCCAAAATGTTACCACAAAGTCTGTCATCATGAAAGTGTAAAATCCCCAAGCACCTAAATGATAGATTTGTGTAAGAGGTTGGCCACTGTCACCTCATCAACTCTCCTCTGCTCTTTAGGCCGACTCTCCTCTGGCTCAAGGGAGGCTTCCCTAAATAAGATTGCTGGAGATTAAAGCTATGAAGTGCAACGTGATGTGAAGAGTAATTTCCAGCAAAAGAGTTTTGAAAAGTTGCAGAAACAAAAGTGGATGGGAGGACCATAAATTAGTTCCTAGTCCATTTGGTGAGTGGAGTCATTACAAGGCTTAAATGGGAGGCTATCATAAAGATGGGAAAGAAACACAATAGATGAAAAGTACAAGCCAAAAGTGCTCTTCTCCTTGTTGCCTTAACTTCTAACTGCTGAAATATATGTCTAGCTATTGCAACAAAGGGAAAAGCAACAAAAAGATATACAAAACATCCTCACCCACAAGATAGTTGCAGAACTCCAAACCACCTCCAATAGATTTGTCATTAAGTTACAAGGGAGAGGTGTCTCTCAAATCCAACCATCCCCAAAGAAGTGAGGGAGCTACTTTTTAAATAGAGTCTCTAGTTCAACCTCCTACAATAAAAATAATATTTCCTTTATTTTAGAAAGTGCTGGAAGTGTACTCCTTAATGTGGTCATTGCTTCATAATATGTATATCGGATGAAACAATGACTTCAAGGTGATAGCCCCATTCCGTGATTGGTCAATACAACATAAAAAAGGCAGCTGACAAATTGCACTACGATAGAAGAAGCGGCTGAGTACACAATAAGAGTACAACACCCCTGTTCATGGCAAATGATGACACCATGGCTGAGATGCATTCGACTTGATTTGGCAGCAAGGCGGCTCCATTTTGTGAAATTTCTAAACACAGTACACTTTAAACCAATCAAATTAATTTTTAACTGATTACTCAGGGTTTTTCTTCACAGTAAATTAAATACACAACAGAAATAAATTACCAGGCACTGAAAGTAAAAGTAGACAACAATCACATCAAATGTACACACTTATTTTTGGACAAAAGTCCCTGAAAAACCCAAGGTGGGAAAACCGGTGCAGCAGATCTGAGATTTTATTATTATTCAACAAGGAAATATAGAGTTCTCTTACAGTACAAATCGGCCCAACAAAATACCAAGCAAAATGCTCAGCCAAACTCCTCTCCAACACTTGTACGGCCCCTTTATGCGAATCCTTGAACCAAAACGTGCCTGATGAGACCCCTGCGTAAGCCTCTGCGCAATATTGTACGACTGTTTACGTGGGTGCTGCGTCACTTGGTACGGCAGCCCTCAAATCTGAGATAAAGTCCTCTTCAAATGCTGAAGATGTGTGTGCCAATCTGCTTGATGAGTCCTCATCTGTCTCCCTGCAAACCCTCACACTAAAATCTGCAATCAATCTCTCCTTCTCCTTATGCGCCCTCTTAGCCCAACCAATCTCTTTATTCTTCATTGAGCAAGTGAAACCCTAATCTCCAAAAGGATTGAGCACTGAGATCAACCCTCACCCTCATGATGAGATCAATGGTCAAGATTAAAAGACCACAACTTCAATTATTTTTCACTTTAACTTTAGAAAAAGTACTCAGTAAAGTCAACTGAAGATTATAACATATCAACAGTTCTTTTCTTGAACTTAGGAAAATAAATATTTAATTAATTGACTTAGCCTAAGTTTCATTGTCCTCCATCATCCTAGGACACTGTAATGATGATGGAAGACCTTCCTTGCTACAATCTCAACACTCCATCTTAGCGAGTAAGGGATTCTTTCTCAACCCCATTTGATCTCTGAACTTCTCGAACTTCTGTCTGCTCAGTGCCTTGGTAAAGATGTCTGCTCATCAGTTTGTATGTAATCAAGCCTCACGGATCCTCTCTGTACACAATCCCGGATGAAGTGATACTTGATATTGATGTGCTTGCTACGATCATGAAATACCGGATTCTTAGAGAGCTTGATGCAACTCTGATTATCACAGTGAATCACAGTAGCTTGTAGTTCCTGCCTGAACAAGCCCAAAAGTAACTTCCTTAACCACAGTGCCACTGATTTCTTCTTCCTGCTAAACCAAGAAATAATGCCCGATCCAATGCTGAAGCAACAACCTGAAGTACTCTTTTTGTCCTCTGCACATCTTGCCCAGTCAACATCTGTAAAACCTGCTAATGTCACTCCACCACTGCGCTCATACAATAGCTCGTACTCCACTGTCCCTCTGAGATAGCGAAGCACATGCTTCGTAACAATCCAATGTACTCTTCGAGGGTCCACCATGAACTAACTCAAAGAGTTTGCTGCAAAGCTGATATTTGGCCAAGTATTGATCAAATACATGAGCGGTCCAATCAATTGACGATAGAAAGTGGGGTCTACTGTCTTCGAATCTGATGCATCAATCTTCCTCCAGTTTGTAACCAGAGGTGTGGACATGGGCCTACAGTACAACATCCTGAACCTGCGCAAAATCTCTACTGCATACTTCCCCTGTCCTACGAAGAAGCGCCCATCCATCTGCCAAACCTCCAGCCCTAGAAAATAGTGCATCAACCCAAGGTCTTTCATTTCAAATTCTGCTGCCAGGTTGACCTTGCAATTTGCTTTCAGCTGCTCATCTCTAGTGAGAAATAGGTCATCTACATAAAGTACCAGTATAAGAGGCTTTTCCCCTGCAAGAAAGTACAAGTTTGAATCTGCCTCACTTCGCTGGAAGCCCATCTCTCTCAAGTAGCTGTCAATCCTCGAGTACCATGCTTGAGGTGCCTGCTTGAGCCCATACAAGGCTTTCCTCAGTCTACACACATGCGTCTCTCTGCTGCCAACCTCAAATCCCTCAGGCTGGTCAACATATACTTCCTCCTCAACAACTCTATTGAGGAAGGTGGTCTTCACGTCCATCTGATGAACGCTCCAGCCCTTCTTTGCTGCCAATGAAATGACTACTCGGATTGAAGAATACCTGGCCACAGGAGAGAGTCTCCCCATAGTCAACTCCCTCTTGCTGTGAAAACCCCTTGGCCACGAAGCGAGCTTTGTACTTGTCCACGCTTCCATTTGCTGCATGCTTAACTTTGTAGATCCACTTGGATCCAACCACCTTTTTATCCTCTGGCCTCAAAACTACCTCCCATTCATCATTTTTCATAATGGAGGCATATTCCTCCACCATGGCCTCCTTCCACACCTTATGCCGTGCAACACTCTCATAACTGGAAGGCTCAACATTAATGATTTGAGTCATCAATGCCATATATCCAAGTCTCTCTGGTGGTTTGCTTTGTCTGAAGTCCCTCTCTGGAAGCCCTACCAACATAGAATCACTAACTGTGGACTTGTACCACTTAGGCCGTGGCCTAGTAATTTGCTCTGGGGGAACTGTATCATGCTCCTCCTCCTCCTCATCAACTCGCTCCTGATGATCTTGTCCAACGGTCTTCCTCTAAACACCTGTATCCTGTGTCTACTCCTATGATCCTGTCTTCTGACTCTATGCCTTCTACTCCTGGATTCCTGTGCTCTGTCCCTGCTAGTTCGCTACACTTGCTGGAAAATCCTTCGATCTCCTCAATGCACATTCCTCCTCGAATTGCACATCTCTACACACAATAACCTTCCTTCGTGCAGGTACATAGATCTTGTAGGCTTTGGAAGCCTCACTGTAACCAACAAGTAACCCCTTCATCGTTGTAGGGTCCAACTTTGCCCTCTTCTCTAAAGGGACATGATAGTAACATGCATTGCCCGAGATGCGAATATGACTCACATCTGGCCTAGTACCTGAAAATGTCTCCTCAGGTGTCCGCTTCCCCAAAACTGTGTGGGGACTCCTATTCTACAAATATACTGTAACACTGCTCACTTCTGCCCATAAGAACAATGGCATTCCCGGATCATGAATCATCGCTCGTGCTGCTCCAACCACAACCTTGTTCATTCTCTCGGCCACTCCATTCTATTGAGGATTGTAAGGAACCGTGAGTTCCTTCTTAATCCCTGTTGCTATGCAATAATCCTCAAACTCCTTGGAGGTGTATTCTCCCCCATTATCCGATCTTAAGACCCGAATCTTCTTCCTAGTCTGGTTTTCCACTAGAGCTCCAAACTCCTGAAACCTCCCAAAGACCTCATCCTTGGTCTTTAGAAAGTAAATCCAGGTCTTCCTGGAGTAGTCATCAATAAACAAGACAAAGTATTTGGAGCCACTCACTAACTCCACACTCATCGACTCACATACGTCAGAGTGTATTAGATCCAGTACTCCCTTGGAGCTGTGCTCGCTAGATGGAAAGGGTTTCCAGGCATACTTTCCCAACGCACAACCCTTGAAAGGGTCATGCATCTCAGCGGTAATCTTAGGCAATCTAGTGACTGCCTCCCTTAAATGCCCCAAAGCACCAAAATGAATATGTGCCATCCTCCTGTGCCACAACTCACCAATATCTGTGGTGAAACTCGCTAATGTTCTCCTTGGCTGAACTTGTAACCTGTAGACCTTCTCCTCTCGAACCTCAATCATCCTGTCCATCTTCTCACCTGACCCACCCTGTCTGATGAACACCTTTCCTTTATGGAAAGTGACCTCATATCCCTTATCCTCAAGAGTAGAGACTGAGATGAGGTTCTTGGTCAACCCTGGAACATATAACACATCACTGAAACAGAGTGGTTTCTCGGACTCCCTTTGAAATGAGACACTGCCAACTCCTTGCGTCTTATAGTGCCTGTCATCCCCTAACTCAATGACTAGATTTATGCCTCCCTCCTGTAGCCTAGTAAACCACTCTTTGTGCCTTGTCATATGACAAGATGCACCATTGTCTACAGACCACATGTCTAAAACAACTGTTCTAGACATACATGCTATGAAGCATAAATCCTCCTCAAATGACTTGGCAAACTCATCCACTGCTACTGAAGCCGCCATCTGTGGCTTCTTCTTCTTTCTCTCTGGACACTGTGATGCAAAGTGCCCCATCTTGTGACACTGGAAACACTCGACTTTTGAGAAGTCAATGTTTTTATTTCCACCTTTCCTCTTCTTCTTGCCCTTTGCTTTGCCTGCAAGGGCCAAGCCTTCTTCCTCCTCTGCATGAGTTGAAGATGATGGTCTCGCTTGACCAATTCTAATCTCTTCCTGCACAAAATTATCCCACAACAACTGCCAATCAGGGAGCTTCTCCCGAACTACCACACCACAGACAAAAACATCCCATGACTTAGTAAAGCCATCTAGTGCAATACGCACCAACTCAGGATCTAATGTCTTTTCTCCCACTGCTGCAAGTTCATATCTAATTTGTGTTATCCTGGTAAGATAAGGTATTACACCCTCACCTTTGGCCATCTTGGTTCCATGCAGTTGCTTGCGCAAAGCCATCACTCAGTTCTCATTTTTGTTTTGGTAGAGGTCACTTAGGGCTTTCCACGTCTTTTGCCTCAACTTTTCCTAAGAGATGTGGGACCACATGGTCCTTTATCCCATCAAGAATTAGGCTCTTGGCCTTAGCCTCACCTTTCTTCTAGATGACCAATTCAGCTGCACCTGTGGGAGCTGCTGCCTTGTCATTGACATGCTCTGACACATCATTGACATCCAATATCATTGTCATCCTTTCTTTCTAGGTGGGGTAATTCTGAGCCCCTTGTAACCTGTCTTCCACCCTCAAACTCATGGCCATTTTTTGAAAGTGTTGTGTTCAAACCTTCACGGTTCAAACCCTACCTCTGCTTTTCTTTTTATGCTGAAACCCTAGCACAAAAACCCTAGGCGCAAGGGAAGATGACGACTGCCTTAGATCTATGCCTGAAACTTCAGATTTCTGTTGGATCTTGAAAACCCACTTGTGATACTGCCTCTTTAACATTCTTGCTCTGATACCATGTGAAATTTCTAAACCCAGTACACTTTAAACCAATCAAATTAATTTTTAACTGATTATTTAGGGTTTTTCTTCACAGTAAATTAAATACACAACATAAATAAATTACCAAGAACTGAAAGTAAAAGTAGACAACAATCACATCAAATGTACACACTTATTTTTGGACAATAGTCCCCGGAAAAACCCAAGGTGGGAAAACCGGTGCAACAGATTTGAGATTTTATTATTATTCAGCAAGGAAATATAGAGTTCTCTTACAGTACAAGTCGGTCGAGCCAAATACCAAGCAAAATGCTCAGCTAAACTCCTCCCCAACACTTATACGACCCCTCTCTGCAAATCCCTGAACCAAAACATGCCTGATGAGACCCCTGCGTAAGCCTCTACGCAATATCGTACTGTTGTCTGCGTGGGTGCTGCGTCACTTGGTACGACGGCTCTCAAATTTGAGATAAAGTCCTCTGCAAATGATGGAGATGTGTGTGCCAATCTGCTTGATGAGTCCTCCTCTGTCTCCCTGCAAACCCTCACACTCAAATCTGCAATCAATCTCTCTGTAGATCGATCTCTCCTTCTCCTTATTCGCCCTCTTAGCCTAACCAATCTCTTTATTCTTCATTGAGCAAGTGAAACCCTAATCTCCAAAAGGATTGAGGGCTGAGATCAACCTTCACCCTCATGATGAGATCAATGGTCAAGATTAAAAGACCACAACTTAAATTATTTTTCACTTTAACGTTAGAAAAAGTACTCAATAAAGTCAACTGAAGATTATAACATATCAATAGTTCTTTTCCTAAGTTCTACATAGGAAAATATTTAATTAATTGACTTAGCCTAAGTTTCATTGTCCTCCATCATCCTAGGACGCTGTAATGATGATGGAAGACCTTCCTTGCTACAATCTCAACACATTTCACACAATCGGAATACACTATATGCTTGGCGACTCCATCATGGATCCATGGGAGGAGTCGTATGACATTCCCATGAATTTAAATGCATGTCCAATAATAAAACGCGATTTATTCTCCCCCACATATGTTACATTTCCAAGCACATGGTAAAAAGAAAGTTGTATGGCTTACATATATGAGGGTAATGGTTAATTGTGGCTTCATATAACCCTTAGCAAGTACCCCCACATGGTACATTATAACAAGAACCTGGGCTAATAAGTTGAGCTGCTCCCCTTTTACATAAGAATACATGTGCCCCCTTTCCCTACTCATAAAATACCGCTGGCATGAAATGTGGAAGCTGCCCCATCTATGCATTGTGAATGTCGTGTGAATAAACTAAGTAGGAGAGTGGCCCATGCCATCGAATAATGAAGGTGGCTCCATGATGAATCGAACCCACATGTGTAAAGGTTGACATAAAGGCCCATTGCTTCATGTGTGGTGGCCCCCTTTCCATAAAACATTTTGAAATTTTATCATGAAGAAAGTCCCCCCCACATATATAATATTATAATATATCTTTTAAAAAAATGGTCTATGTTTGCAAGTTAGGGCAGCTCTATGGGAAGTTCGACTCATGGCCCCTCAAAATAATATAACATGGCCCCCCTTTGTGCTTTGGAATTTTACATGAAAGCCCCCCTTTTTGTAATATTACAATATGATCCTTTTTTTTTCAACATACATGTCCCCTTATGCAAATGGGAAAATTATACATAGTGAGCTTTGCATAAGGGAAAAAAGGTTCATAACACTTTAATTCACTATGCTATGGTAAGATGCCAAGGGGTAGTCTACATAAAAGTTTTGTACCATGGTCATTAAAATGGTATCCCCTAGAATACTCCGTTATAAGCCAAAGTCAATGAAAAGATACCTTGTAATGTATGAGTGTTAGGCTTGGCTAATCATGAGCAACATCATCCACCATAACACCATAAACCACAAGGCTCCATCAGCCAAGATATGCCACCATGAAGAAAGAACCAAGCAATGATAATCGATCATGTAAGCCACTTCACATTCCATGCTATAAGCTGCCTCTACTAACATCCCAACCTTTTGAAGGCTAGGATCAAGATACCAACCTGCAAAAATCTGACTCATGCGATCAAGAGTCACATGTACAACCCCATGCAATATATGTGGTAACAGGACCATTTCCCATTATGAGAAACTCATCTGATCTAAGTTTCTCATCTTGAGAAATGCACCTGGTCTGTCCAGGTGTCCCAGGATTTGCATGGGAAGCAAATCCAGATCAGTTCTCTGGATCCACACATCTGGGCTGAACCGGTTRCATAGACCTTGTGGAGGGGTGGGTMGGWGGGAGGCTAGATCGAGYTACTCTGGTTTGAGACTTTAAAAGGTGTCATTACCCTCRAGGGATTAAGGAAAATATCCGGGGTAAGAGAACATTATATATGTTAATTCTCCAAGAAGACGGTTCTTTTATATATGTACATAGAATAAAAAGGCTCGAAGTACTGCAAGGTGTCATCATCSCTTGAGGGATTGATGCATTCAAATATGGAAAGTTAATCCCTGAAAGCCAGGTGRAACATTAGAAAGAAATTTAAAAAATCCTGAAAGAAACAAAAGAGGGAAATTGGCTGTTGGTGTACACTCATGCTTGTATAAGAAAAAGTATGAAAAGTTTAAAACCCAGCAGATTTATGGAGAGGCACTGAGTTCTATGGCAAAATGTTCAGGATATGATGTGAAATGGGCTCATGGAGACACCTAAAAATGCATGTGGACCAGAGATCATGCTTGTTAAGTTAGTTAGGTAGATTGGAGGATGGACTTGACACTACACTAAAGTGCACAATATATGCAAAGAACACTGAAAAATTTAAGTGCACAATATATGGAAAGAACACAGAAAAATTTAAGAACATCACCTTCTAAACAGGAAATAATCAGTATTTTACACCTAAATAGCATTAAAGAATCAGGAAGAACATATAAAGCACTGCTGAATTCTAATACATTGCAAAACCTTTAAAAGCTTGGCATGGAAAATTTAAATATTCTTTCTCAAAAATTTGTTGTCTAAATAGCCAAACCAGAAAAAGTATATTTGTGTTCCTGTCGGTATATGGAAGTGGTGGTCTTGCGGTTTAAGGTTTTTCATAACATTTTCGTGGATTTTATTCTCATTGTCTACATTCAAGTTGTATCAAGTGAATACAAAACATATAATTCCATGTATCAATTACTTGACGATGTTACGCGATTTATGTCTATAGAGTCTAGTCTGCATTAGGTACTTTGAAAGAATTTCATTAATGTGCATAAACCCCTGGATTATAGGCTAGCACACATTTTGTTGCAATCCACAGGACTTTCAGTATTTAATGATTAAATTTTGATCACTTTAATCTCTATTAAAACTTCACTCATTTTCATGCTTATTTCTGAACTTTTCATGAACATGTGGTTTGCAGAACATTGTTGGCCATGAATTAAGCCAGGGCATTATATCTGAATACCTGCAAAGGAGATCCTCTAAGAGAAATCTTTATATAGACATGATTCCCAAAGAGGATATGCAAGCCTATATGAAACCTCCAGCGGAGGAATTGTGGTCTGCTGGAAACAGAAAAGCAACCAAACGCTCTAATGAAAGGAACTCTGTAGCTGTTCAGCAAGAACCAAAAGCCCTGACAGAAATTTCAGAAGCAAAGGATGTTGCAAAGGGAAAAGCTAACGCTACCAGGAAAAAGAAAGGGGCTAAAGTGATTTCACTTGCAGAAGCTGCAAAAGGCTCAATTGTCCTCCAAAGTGGTCTACCTTGTGATTGCCAAGCTCGTAGGCATAAGCTTATAGCAAACTGTCTGTCCTGTGGCAAGATCATTTGTGAACAGACAGGAGAAGGTCCTTGCAGCTTTTGTGGGGCACTTGTGTTGCGTGAAGGATCTAATTATGCAGGGCTTGGCGAGGTTGCATTCCCTGTATCTGAAGGAGAAGCTGCAGCAGAGGCATTTAAGAATAGGCTTGTTCAGTACGACCGTAATGCAACTGAACGGACAGTTGTTATTGATGATCAGAGTGATTATTATGATGTTGAGGGAAATGCATGGATTTCAGAAGAGGTATAGCTGACTTAACAAGGCAGTTTGAAACTTAACAAGTTAAGCCGATTTTACAATCAGTTTTGACTGACATTGTTGCTGTGTAAATATTGACAGGAAAAACAACTATTGCGAAAGAAACAGGAAGAAATTGAAGAAGCAGATCGAGCTCGTCGAAACAAACTTGTTGTCACCTTTGATTTAGTTGGTCGTAAGGTCATCTTCTTCTGCAGAGACCTTTGAATCCGTGAACACTATTTCAGATCAGAAGCAATGCATGACTTTTGCAATTCAAATGTTTTTAGCAAATAACTTACTATGACGTGTATATCAACAAAAATATGGTTTCCTACTTGTCCGCTGTATTAAGATTGTGATGCTGTCAATCTCTTCAAATGCATCATTAAGTGAATTAGCCTATATTTGAGCAGTTTTTCATGTATTCATATTACATTATTTCAGGTTGTGATGACTGAGCAAGAAGCAGAGGAGATGGAGACACAAAGCAGTATACTGCGGCCCACTTCTAATTCCCAAGATAAAACTTGCAATCGTATAAAGGCAAATCCGAATATAAGAGATCTGCCAGTTTTTGTAGATACTCGTGAATCAGGTCGTGCAAAGGGATCACAGCCTTATAATAATAATCGTAAAAAGCCAGTCAGATCCCAGACTGGTGTGTGCTTTGAGATAAGTGGAAGAGTACAGCATGATGATCCAGTGGTGGAGGCACTTTCCTCAGGTGGATTTAAGGAACAAACACCTGTTGAAGGTCCTTGGAAAGTTCCAAGCGTCAGTAAGCAATTTTGTGACCCCGAAGGCGAAAATAATGAATGTTTTAGTTGATGCTTAACAAAGCCTACTCTAGAGCAAGAGTAGGAGGTTTAAATTAAAAAATTCTTGTAATTGCCACATTACAAGACAAAAATGTGTGCAAAGCCATTGATATTCCGATGGATCAATGATTTAATTATGCAAAGTACAAAATAATAAAAGCTCTTAATGTTTATTCAATTTAGTTAGACGATTTAAGGTTCACAATATAAAAGCTTGAATATTATACCCACAAATTCACTGAACTTTGGTTGAGATAAAGTTTTCCTGATATTAGTTCAAATCATCAAAGATCATTGCTATAAAAGAATGTCCAAGCCAACCTCTACAAAGAACACTACAAAAAGGTTTGCAAGATTTAACCCAGTTGTTGAACATAAGCATGTAATCAAACAACAAGGATGTTGGAAGCAAATGCATAGGTTCACAATATGAAAGCTTGAATATGTACCCACAAATTCATTGAACTTTGGTTGAGATAAAGTCTTCCTGATATTAATTCAAATAATCAAAGATCTTTGTTATAAAAGAATGTCCAAGCCACCCTCCACAAAGAACACTACAAAAGGGTTTGCAAGATTGAGCCCAGTTGTTGGACATAAGCATGTAGTCAAACAACAAAGAGGTTGGAATCAGATGCATGTTGCAAGTTCCATTCTTGTTCACCCCAACCTTGTTGGACATTGGCAAATTGAAACCAATGACTTGTTAAGTTTCATGCCCTTAATTTCTTTCATTAATTTGTTGTAATTTCATAAAGAGATGTAAAGGTGATGAATGATACACACCGAAAGATAAGATAAGATAATTTTATTAATGTCCAACAAACGACCACAAAAGTAGGTCAATAGCTTTGCTAAGTACAATGGTGCTGATACAATGAGCGAGTACAAAAACAACTCTTATAAGCAAGATGCAGAATGTAAAACATTGATCTAAACTAAAACCTTGAAGACTGAATGCTGAGAGCGAAATTTGAAGAAAAATGTACAAGGAGAGTATATCCAAAATCTTGAATACAAGTAATGTAGGTGTATCAAGGCTGGCTAGTGCTAGCTCTCCTAACATGCAAGCCAGAATGGGTGAAACTCTATATAGAGCATTGTCTAGAGGAGTACGTGAGGAAAAGTTGGTTTGGACAATGTTCTATTGCTCAGAAGAGAGAGCTTGTTGTCGAGGTATGGAAGAAACTGTTTGACTACTAGTGTGATATTTGGATTGACATTGTTGTTGGGGTCTTTGGGAAGTAAGGATGCCCCCCGCCTCACTGATTTGGGATCAAAAGTAAGGCCACTATTGGTTTGCTGCTTGGTTCCCCTAGTGGATGGGAGCATTGTCAAAAAGGAAGTAATTGCTCGGGTGGAGACTGGTTTACGGGGTGGTTGGAGGATTTGGGAATGGAATTTGAGGACCTCCCTCATGTATAAGGCCAAGCATCCCTGGTTGAGATATCAAAAGAAATTAGAGAGGCTTTGACTCCCTAAATAGGTAATGGAACTGCCCTTGAATCTCGTAGTAAGTGGGATAGTTGAATATGAAATGCCCTTTGTCTCAACCTTGTGAAGACGTCACAACTGACAAATTTTCCCTGAATTTCAAGCAAGCAATTGGCTCCCACCTGAAGTTTGTGTGAACCTACTTTGAATTGGCATAAGGGAATGTGAAGAGCATGCATCTAGTGACAACATATGTATAGAGGTTAAATGATGAGGTTGTCGTCCCTCATCTTCATGAAGTGCTCTATGTAGAGGGCCATCATATGACGTAACTTGCTTGATGGGTTTGTCCAAGTCAATTGTATGAATAACCTATAAATGTCATCCTAAGTAATCTTGACCAACTCCTGCCTAGTAGGCAGGAGGTGGCCAGGTGCCTCTAGGGAGTATTTGAATGGAGGGAGGTGGTCCATCAAGATACCCACATACTTCAAAAGAATTGAGACCCCCACAAATCAACAACATGCCCATTTAGGGTGGGGGAGGGTGTCTAGTTAAAACAATGGACTTTGATGAAAAATGGATCAGGTACAAAGATTGATCTTGACTCGCAATTGAGTCGACAAAACTTTGAACATGATGGAGTGCAACCACACCGAACACAGTGTCAAATTGAAGGGGGTGGGCACCAAACTTTGCAAGAACAATGGGTTGACGAATTATTTTTTTGCATTTGATCATGTGTTGAAGAAGGGTCTAAACCCTCTTAGCAGTGGTTTAGTTTGACAATGGTATGAATATTGGAGTCCATGAGAGTCATCTTCAATGATATGCCCTAGAAGTGGTGTCGAAAACATGGTCTCTTGAGCAGAGCTAAGGACCCATAACCCTTGTTGACTTGAGGATGAAGAGCATGCCTCACATTGAAATAGGGCCTTAAAAATGTACCCCTATGAAGAATAAATGATACTTTGAGAGGACCCTTTTCAAACCATTGAAGATAATAATCTTGGTTTTACCTGGCTTGATCGTCAATTAGGGGTGGGGGGGTGTCTAATTAAAGCAATGGACTTTGATGAGCAACGGGTCGAGTACAAAGATTGATCTTGACTTACAGTTGAGTCAACATAAATTTGAACATGATGGAGTGCAACCACACTGAACATAGTGTCAAATCGAAAGGGGTGGGCACCAAACTCTACAAGAACAGTGGGTTGAGGAATTGTTTGTTTGCATTTGAACATGCGTTGAAGAAGGGTCTAAACTATCTCATCAATGGATTAGTTCAACCATGGGATGAATAATGGAGTCCGTGAGAGACATCTTCAATGATATGTCCTAGAAGTGGTGTTGAAAACATGGTCTCTTGAGCAAAACTAAGGACCCTAGCCCTTGTTGCTTGGGGATGAAGACACTACCTCAAATTGAAATGGGGTCCTAAAAAATGTACCCCTATGAAGAAGAAATGATACTTGAGAGGACCCTTTTCAACTTATTAAATAATTAATCTTGGTTTTACCTAGCTTGATTGTTAATTGCGAAGGGTCATAGGAAAGGGCCAATGCATGTAGTGGTCTTTGGAGGCCCTTTGGGGATGAGTCCAAGTGGATCACATTGTTAGCGAAAGGTAGAATGGATATTAGACCCTGATGAAAAAGGTACCTATTGTCGTCCTGGATATGCTCATGAAGGAAGGACTCCAAGTGATCAATGCAAATCTCAAACAAGGTGGGGGATAGGGGGCAACCTTGTTTGACCCCAATGGTGATCTTGAAAATATTTTACACCCCATGTGTTGTGAAAAGACAACCAAGGACAAAACTTGTAAAGGTGCATGCCATTGGTTGGAAGGGTTTTGGAAATGCCAATGTCTCTAAGTCTCTATAATAGGGCCTTCTGGGGGATTGAGTTGATTGCCTTCCGAAAGCCTACAAAACAACAACAAACTTTCGAAGAGTGATGTCTTTCCTTTTTAATGATAGCTTTGAGTATAACGATGTGATCAATGGTATGATATGTAGGTTGGGAGCCTTCCTATCCTCTAGCTCTAAGGTGTCTCCACTCAAGCTCATGCAAAAGCTTCAGATGAAAGGGGAGTAGTATAGAGTTTTGAGAATGCGTGACCAACCATGATCATCCTATAATTATTAGCATTTGCACTAGAGCTTGATTTATGGATTGGGTGAATAGTGTGATGGGACCAAGTTTGTGGGAAACTTGTGATGGCAACATAGTTGAATAGATCGATGAGAAGATCCTAGGCATCTGGCGGAGGTGGGACGAGAAGATCCTGGGCTCCCCCTCATCAAATATGATAGTAGTTTTGGGTGGGTTGGTGGATGGTGGTGTATAGAGGAGGGGGGGGGGTTGATCTGGTGAGAGAAATAAAGGAGGTCATGGTCAACTAAATGGGGGTCATTGAAAGGTGGCATATGAAGGGTAGCAAATCCAAGTAGGTCATAACATAGTTGACCACACTAGCATCCCCACCATGGGGAAGGCATGTGAAGTGGCTAGAGTCTAGGAAATAGGGGATGTTGTTTAGGATCCAAAGTTCATAACATTTGCTAATTCAAAATGGGTGTATGCCATATGCTGTAAGAGGCACCAAAGTATTGTAAAAAAATGATGAAAATGCCTATTGAATTTGGATCTATCCCCTGAATACAAAGCTCATCCTTATATCGATCAAGGAGAGGAATCTGGAAAACTCTTCCGAGCATTGAAGTCAACTAGGAGGATGACCTCACCACAATAGAGCATCGAATGATGTCGACATATAGATTCAGGTAAGGTTCCCCATTTGAATCATTGTGAACAATGAAATGATAAGATGCTAGGGGAAAAATACTAAATTGTAACGTAGATGTCTCTAGGGAGAGGAGCTAAGTCGCAACTCAGATTCACATCAATCTCGAAATTCGTTAGGAGTGATTATAGAAACATGCCTTGAAGAGTCTCTAGTTAGAGAGGCTATGCCATCTGAACCTCGAACACCACTTGAGCTCTGATCGCCTGTTCGCAAGAAAAGAACCAATGGTAACTAGGGACACTAGGGAGAGCCCATAGAGGACTCACATGGGTATTAGTAATAAAATTATATTCAACGAACTAAGAGCATCGAATTTCATGCTCAATGATGACCAAAATGTGCCATTGTCATTCCAACAAACCATTGAGATCCTTGAACCTTGTTGCCTCTCCCAATAGGCCCACCATTTGGAAAACCCAGGATAGGGCCACCCATGGGGAGGAGAATCATGTATGATCATCTAATTACCTGCCTATCGTGCTATTACAAATTTCTCTTAGAATTGCTTGAGTTCTACAACGTAGGATTTGGTGAGATCCTTGTATAGGTAGACCCTTTGGGGTAGGGAAAAGATATTTTGTTTGGACCATATGGCTTAATGTTGGTCTCTTGAAGATCTAAATCAAAGGAAAAGAGTGGAGTTGGAACCAAACCAAGCCCTCTTGATGCTAATATCAAGGAGGTATAGGGTATCTCAAAGGAATGAGGCTCCAACGTGCAAGGGGTCCGAGGAGGGAGAAAGTGAGGGGAGTCACTTCACTTTTAAATTTAGTTCATGCATCTGTGTAGTGCACTTCTCTATGAGATTACCTTGCACTACCTCCTCAACCTCAGAAAGGGGGGAGCTTTCTTATGCCCCCTTTCTCTATCAATTTAGAAAAATTATGAATTTGGTCTCCCATTAAAATAGGTCATGTAGAGAGAATTACCAAGTTTTCGGGGGTTGTCTTTGTTTTAGGACTAGCATTTGAGAGTCTCTCATGTGTTGTCCATAATCTAACTTGTATGCAGATCCTTCATAAAAAAATGACTCATCTTTGTTGGTTCCCTACAAATATCTATGTATTACATACATGTGTGGATGATGTTGGAGCTAGTAGGTGCTTTGTGAGATTAAAGGGACGTGTAGAGGCAAAGCTCACATGGATGTGTGAGGGTGTGGATAGGGAAGAGAAATTAGATGCGGGGTTGAGGGAACTAATAGGTAAAAGGGGCTAGGGAAAGTGGAGAGGACAAGGGGAATAAGAGATAGATGGTCATGGGTGTGGAAGTTAGGGTGGGTATATAGTAGGTCATTGTTGTGGATCCCTAGAGGGGAGAAGGGTAGGGACGAAGGAGGGAGGGAGAAGGTAGGGAAGGTAAAATAATAAATGAAATGAAGGGCGTGGTTGAGGAGGAGAATGTGATGTGTGCATGTAGGTAGAGCATGGGAATGAGATAACTTCTATGAGAGCCATCATTGGTCATGGGTGGAGTAGGCCCCATAGGGAGCTCATTCGAGCTCACGAGGAGATCCAATAGGTCAAAGGAAGAGAAAAGAAGAAAGATTCCATTTAGTGGCCAAAAGCCTTTACTTTCACATTAGTTGAAAGAATGAAGAACTATTTTTGAGTGGATGGTGACGTGTGTGCAAGGGGAAATGAAGGACACTAATGTTGATGTTTTGGTAGCTGCAGGAGGAACTTTCCTCTAAACAACCTTTCTTAGAAGAGAAAAAGATTTTAGAAGTCTAGGAAGACCATTGAACAACTAAAGAATACCCCAGAAGAGAAGTCGGCTCACAAGGAAAATAATAAAGTGAAAAATAAGATTCTCAGAGAAGAAGTCGGCCCAAGTAGGTGACTTGAAGAATACAAATAAGGGAGATGTCTAGCTCATTTGACACACTCACACACTCACTCACTCATTGGAGACGGGTGTTCCAATCTGAGGCAAGAAGAAGACATCTACTGCGACATCTTGGAGATTGGTTATTCTTGATGAAGGATTTCTCTTGTGTGCTATCACTCTGAGGAGGTGTGCTCTACTTGTATGGTGCTGCTGGTGCAGCTGGGAGCACTAGCTTGTGCACTATCCTAGTGCTAGAGTTTCTTTCTTGTCTGTTGCTCTTGAGAGCTGGTGTATGGTTGGACTATTGTGGATGAAATCTATTTTAGAAAGGTTGCTAGCTTTTTCCCCCATTTTGGGGTTTCCCAGGATAAATCTCATGTGTATTCTTGTCTATTGTTTATGCTGCTATTATTGTTCAGTGTATGATTTAACTGTTAATGTTAAAGGAATAAAATAACACTGGTAACACTACTGCTCTATAAGTAAAGAAAATCTAACATGGTATCAAAGCTGGTTATCTTCAAGACAATTTAACAACTGGGAGGAAGATCTTGAAAAATATAGTTGCAAAATTTTCTTTGTCAAGCTCGTTGAGCACTAGTTCCAATAAATTGGGACTAAAACCACCATAGAATAGTTCACCCTACCCTAGCGCACCCCTTGCAACACTCTGTTTGCAGTTCCGGTGAAAGTCAGAAATTGGAAATTTCTCAGTCCTAGGGTTTTTGCCAGCGAAAATGTCTACCGGTATGAGAGTTGAAGATATATTGGATGGAGCAGATAACTTCAGATCCTGGAAGCATAGGGTACTCCTCATTCTAGAAGAGAATGAACTATTCAATCAAGTTAAGAAGGTGCTTCCAAAACCCGAAGAAGAAGAAGCCAACACAAAGTTCAAAAGGAATGAAGTCAAGGCCAAGAGGATCTTGACAGACTCAATAAAGGATCATTTGATACCTAATGTATCCGAACTAAAGACACTGAAGGAAATGTTTGATGCCCTAACCAAACTTTATGAAAGTAAGAATACCAATGAGAAGCTTACTCTAAGGCATCAACTCAGAAACATGTCAATGAACAAGTCAGAAACAATCACAAATTATTTTATGAGGATCTCGTAGATCAAGGACCAGTTAGCAACCATTGGAGATCCGGTATATGACGTTGAAATTGTGACTACTACACTCAATGGATTTCTTTCTTCTTGGGATCCATTCGTTCAATGGATTTGCGCTAGAAGTAAACTTCCCACAAGTTTAACAAGTTTTGGGCAGACTCTACCCAAGAGGAATCCAGATTGATATCCAAATCACATAAGACAAATGATGATGAAAATCAATCCCTTGCTGCTCAAGTAAAGAAAAGGAAAGAAAGGAAAGAAGGAAGTCCAAGGAAATCTAAGAGACCACGTTATAAGAAGGATGCATCAAATATCAGATACTACAACTGTAAGGAGATGGGACATTATGCCACACAATGTCCTCTTAGACATGAAAAGGGAAAGAAGAAGCACTATGCACATGCAACTGATATTGAAGAACAAAAGTCAAAGGATGAAGAGTATGTCTTCTAGCAAGTGGTGCTTCCAAGCACATGACCGGTGAATAGACAAAACTATAGAAGACAACTCAAGTGGGACAACAACAACTAAACTCCAGGTTTGCATGTCAGGTTTGATATTTTATATCGATGTAGCTTAAGTAAGTATTGTAACTAGAATAACAATCTTTAGGGTTCTATTATTGCTATTGCTATAAAATGTTTAGTAACACTTGAATATTGTTGGTATGAATACCATTAAGTAAATGATCATGGTTTAGTATTAATAATGCACTTGTTTGCAAGATGATCTCCTCTAGGAGATGATCCTGGTTACTGACCTTGTTCCAGGCATATTATCTTGTAAATTCCATGGAGATGTTGTTGTCTCTTGTTCCGGGAAGGTCACAGGTAATAGCTTTGAGAGGGAGCTATAATGACGGTTGCAAGAGGCAACATATTAGATGGTCTCCAACTAAGACATGGAACAGACTATCCAGACATAGAGCTGTGTACACATCCATGTAACGAAGGAGAAGAGGACGAAGTTAGAACCTTCTAGCGAGAATGGTACTTTTGCGGGATACAATTATATGGAAGTGATGAACAACAACATAGAGAAGTACAAGGCAAGATTTGTGGCTAGAGGGTTCTCCTAGAAAGAGGGAGAAGACTACGATGAAACATTTTCTCATGTAGCAAAGTACAGTTCCATCAAATCGATTATTGCGATTGCTTCTGTAATGGGATGGAAATTACACCAGATGGATGTCAAGACTGCTTTCTTGAATGGTGTAATAGAGGAATAAGTGTACATAGAGAAGCCACAAGGTTTTGTTGGACTATTGTGGATGAAATCTATTTTGGAAAGGTTGCTAGGTTTTTCCACCATTTTGGGGTTTCCCAGGATAAATCTCATGTGTACTCTTGTCTATTGTTTATGCTTCTATTATTGTTCAGTGTATGATATAACTGTTAATGTTCAAGGAATAAAAGAACACTGGTAACACTACTGCTCTATAAATAAAGAAAATCTAACATGGTATCAAAGTTGGTTACCTTCAAGACAATTTAACAGCTGGGAGGAAGATCTTGAAAAATGCAGTTGCAACATTTTCTTTGTCAAGCTCGTTGAGCACTAGTTCCAAGAAATTGGGACTAAAACCACCATAGAGCAGTTCACCCAGGGCATGGTATGCAAATTGAAGAAGGCCTTGTATGGATTGAAACAGGCACCCAGGGCATGGTATGCAACGATAGATAGTTACCTGATGAGATTGGGATTTACCAAGAGTGATGGGGATCCCAACCTTTACTACAAGGTTGAGAGTGGTTGTCTGTTGATCTTGGTCCTATATGTGGATGAACTGTTTCTAACAAGTGACGAGAAGATCATAGTTGGGTGCAAGAGGGAGCTCACTTCAGAGTTTGAGATGAAGGATCTAGGTATGATGCATTACTTCTTGGGATTGGAGGTGTGGCAGAGGCCAGATGAAATTTTCCTTAGCCAAGGAAAATACACTGTTGAGATCCTACAGAGATCCAGGATGATGGAATGAAAGTCCATGGCCACACCTATGACGATAAATCTGAAGCTCCTGAGTGATTCATCTTCAGATTTGGTGGATCCCATGATGTATAGAGAACTGATTGGATCCTTGATATACCTGGTTAACATCAGGCCAGACATATGCTTTGCAGTAAACAACTTGAGTCAGTGCATGGTTGAACCTAGACATGTACATTGGATGGAAACGAAACATATGTTGAGGTACCTACATGGTACGATTGGATATGGATTGAGATATGTCTCAAGTGGAGATGTGAATCTAGAGGGATATACAGACTCTGACTGGGTAGGGAGTGCAGTGGACCGGAAAAGCACATCCAGATGCTACTTCAGTCTGGGATCATGTATGATCTCATGGTTAAGAAGGAAGCAAACATCAGTCGCACTTAGTACAATAGAGGTAGAGTATATCACAACTAGTGTGGCAAGCTATGAAGCAGTGTGGCTTCGAAAGTTGCTTGCAGGGATATTTGATCTAGAGTTGGAGCCAACTTTGATACATTGTGACAATCAAAGTTGCATGAAGCTTTCAAAGAATCCTTTATTTCATGACAAGTCAAAGCACATAGAGATAAAACATCATTACATCTGAGACATGGTGCAAAGAGGAGCCGTGGAGCTCCAATACATATCCACAGATGAGCATATAGAGAACATTCTCACCAAGCCCCTATCCAGAGTGAAGTATGAATACTTTAGAGACAATCTTGGCGTGATGCAAAATGTCCATCCTCGTTGAGAGGGAGGTGTGTTTTTTATCCTCCTGCCAGCTAACCCCTCTGGCGAAGGGTTCCCTAAATTAGTCATGTTAGGTGATTGAGGGGGTAATGCACTGCCGGAACTGATGAGAGAAGAAACATCACACATAGTCGTGAGACTATGGCGATGACTGTGTGTCATTGGAAAATAGTTGTGTGCTACTATGGTGGATGTGTTCCATTGGCGGAGACTGTGTGTCTCTGGATAGTAGCTGCGTGCTACTACAACGGATGTGTTCCACTAGAAGTGATTGTGTATCACTGGACAATAGCTGTGTGCTACTATGGTGGATGTGTTCCACTGGCAGTGATTGTGTATCACTGGACAATAGTTGTGTGCTACTACGGTGGTTGTGTACACTGGACAATAGTTGTGTGCTACTATGGTGGTTGTGTACCATTGGCAGTGATTGTGTATCACTGGACATTAGTTGTGTACTACTATAGTGGTGGTTGTGTACCATTGGCTGTGGTTGTGTACCATTGGACAATAGTTGTGTACTACTATGGTTTGGCATCATATTGGATGGCATTGTAGTAGCTGTGTGCTACTAGATGATTGCCATGGAGACTACTAGATCGTTTGGGAGTAGCTATATGCTACTAGTTGATCACATCATAGTCATGGAGATTGTGACCAATGATTTGAGCTACCGATGGCATGGTAGTAGCTATGTGCTACTAGTTGATTGTAGAGTAGTTAGTGGACTACTAGATGAAGACATCGTGGAAAGATACCTCCCTAGCTAAGAGGGAGTGTTGATGTTTTAGTAGTTGTAGGAGGAACTTTCCTCTAGACAACCTTTCTTAGAAGAGAAGAAGATTTCAGAAGTCCAGGAAGACCATTGAACAATTGAAGAATACCCCATAAGAGAAGTCAACTCACAAGGAAAAGAATAAAGTGAAAAATAAGATTCCCAGAGAAGAAGTTTTCCCAGGAATGTGACTTGAAGAATATAAATAAGGGAGACGTCTAGCTCATTTGACACACTCACACACTCATTGGAGAAAGGCGTGCCAATCTGAGGCAAGAAGAATAAATCTACTACGACATCTTGGAGATTGGTTATTCTTGGTGAAGGATTTCTCTTGTGTGCTATCTCTCTGAGGAGGTGCACTCTACTTGTATGGTGTTGCTACTGCAGCTGGGAGCACTAGCTTGTGCGCTAGCCTAGTGATAGGGTTTCTTTCTTGTCTGTTTATCTTGAGAGTTGGTTTATGGTTGAACTATTTTGGACGAAATATATCTAAGAAAGGTTGTCGGGTTTTTCCCCCATTTGGGGTTTTCCCAAGATAAAAATCTTGTGTACTCTTGTCTATTGTTTATGCTGCTATTATTGTTTAGTCTATAATATAATTGTTAATGTTAAAGGAATAAAAGAACACTGGTAACACTACTACTCTATAAGTAAAGAAAATATAACAACTAAGAGATCAAATACAAAGTTATTTTGTTATTTCCTTTGAAAACTAGAAAAATGTGTGTTGCAAAAGGAGAGCAGAGAACATAATGTCTATATGGTTCGTTGGTTATTGTTTTTGCATGTGGTAATTTGGGTATGTGATTTATTAGTTATTGTTTAATAGACATCTTTAGGGTAAAAGCTATGTACATTGAAGTCTTTAAAGTTGGTCATTGATAATAATAATAATAATAATAATCTATTTTTAAGGTCACAGCCAAGCCACACCAGATTGGTGTATGAGACCCCCTTGTTTGTGGGACAAGGGACCCCCCTCCGCCCAACGATTTCACTGGTAAAGACTACGAAGATATACATACCCTACCCCCTAATATGCTTAGAATGTTTTTATTATTTATAACATTAATTTATATATTTAAAAAATTAAATTAAATATTAAATATAATATTTTAACAAATAAAGATTATAATATACAATATTATAAATGAGTTAAACATCTAATCCTTCAAAAATTTAAAATGATATATATATTTTTAAAAATCATAGAATATAATGTAATTTCAAATTATTTTTTTAAGTTTGCAACTTACAAAATGGGGAAGAAAACATCGCTACCATAACCTGAATCAAGGTAGAAAACATATCCATTTTTTTTTTCTACAATTTGAATTATGGTGTGACACCAAAATAAGATGTATTAGCCACCAAACAAGTGTTCGAAAGTTATTGCAAGTCACAATGGTTTTGCTTAAACTTAATAGCATTTTGTTAATTCCAACGTTTCTTCAAAAATAACATACGTCTCAAAAAGTATTCGCGTTTGGTTTCCATGGATCATAATTCCTATAGAGTATAGGCCGTGTACAAAAAAGTTTGCATTATTAAGGTTGTGGATAATATTTATTCTTGTGAATATGTATTTTTCACCATAGAGTTAAGTGGTATTGCAATCAACTAGCTAATTCAAAGTTGTGGAAATAATTTAAAATAACTCATTAGCCTGGATAAATTATTAAGTTAAAATCTCATGTAGATCTACACTTAAGCTATAAAATCTCAAGGACATAAATCTTGCTAATTTTTGTAAATAACAACATTTTCACAAGTTCAACTTTGGAATTACAACAAATAATTAAAAAAAGAATTGGAAAGTCAAATGACAAAGTGAGATGATTTATTAAAATTGCGGAACTTTAAAAAATAAAATATATATATAAGACTGGAAGTATTAAAATTGCAGAACTTTTAATTAATTTTTGATTAAAGATAAATACATGATAACATATATATAAGACGGGAAGACCAAACATATGAATATGATGCCATTTTTCTGTGTTCTATGCTAACATATACATATGCACATCTTTGTCAAAAACTGAAATGGTGATGCTTTGTCCTCAATGATACTATGGGGTTCTGAAGTTGTGATGTCCACTTTTGAATAAATGAAAAGATTATGGGTTGTGGGATTTCTTTGGTAAGATTGTATTATATATCATGAAAATACTGTTTGTGTGTTGAAGATATTAGATCATCGCTTTATTATTTTTGGGATTCTCTTTAAACAGGCCAATTAATATATTTGACTAATCTTGAGTCATAATTAGCTTCTTTTGTATTCTTTTATCCTTTGTGGAAGAAAAATATTTTGGAGACATGGCTTATATGTTGTTTCCTTCCCATTTTAAAGATAATTGTTTTTGAGGATAATCTCAAGCTTATAGCTAAGTAATTTTTTCCGCTTGTCCTACTACTTGTGTTTCCCATGACTTGAAATCTCCATGATATCATTAGTCGTGTGAAAAACATACCATCCTTTCCCCTTTCCCTTATTATACCTTTTAGATTTTAATGATGATTTTGTAAATTATTACGAGTCGCTTAATGTTTTTTTACAGACAAAAAACTTTGTAGAATAAGGGAAAAGGTGGCCAATAAAATACATGTAATACACAAATTTAGAGGTATTATAGGTTTTACCTCTTGTAGATTTACCATCAACTTGATCAAATTCTAGACCTTACCTTTATAGAAATATGTAGACGAACTAATTAAATTAAAACCATTGTGTATCTTCCATTAATATACAAATCCAAAGATTTATAAAAAAAATTGTTTTTCATACCGAGCACCCAAACAAAATGTGGATATTTGACTAGCAATAGATAATGTTTATCAAAAACCAAATATTGAGTTGTTTCATGTGATTAGGATTAGGTGCAAGTTTTGAGATGAACTTTCAAGACTAACTTACCCCTTTTAGAGGTGCTTCAAAATCTACCTTGTGCTTTCTATTTCTACTCTTCAAGGATCCTTTTAATTGTTGCGTTTTGGATCTTTGCCTTCATTTGAAAATTTTGCTTCAATTCTTCTATGAATTCTCCTTGGTCTTCTTGTTTCCACTAGTTTTTATTTGCAATGGTACTAGTCTTGAAGGCGATGGTATCAGAAGAATCCATTTTTGATTCGACGATCTATTTTAAAGTTTTTTCCGCAATGGAATCAATTGTCAATGCCACGATTTCAAACAAATCACAATTTTAACCACACCCCAAAAAAGGATGCTATTGGTAGTGCCACTTTTTGAAACATAGTAAAAACAACCACTAAATATGATCTCTAAAAACACAAGAACTCTAGAGGGCTCTCATCTAGTAGATAATTACGTTATTAAGGATGGTGGATTTGATCAACATCCTTCCCTTATTAATTTTACAAACATTCCACCTATAGTGACTAGTAAGTCGAGGAGTGCAATTATTAAGGGAGTTATGATCTAGATTAAAGTCTTATCTAAGAATCCCTCAAAATGTGGAGATATGCTTTTAAGGTCACTTTCCAATCCCGTTCTTATTCACTATAATTTTCTAAAGTCAAAACCTTAAACTTTAAATTCTTTTCCCTTTATGGCAAGATTTTCCAACTAGTTTGTCATGGCATTTTGACATGTGTAAATAATAAATTTTATTTAGTCATTATTTCTTGTTGCTTTTTTTTCCATGCTATTTTCCCTTTTAAGTTATAGGATGTTGGGCATTATGTTCATCATAGCTAATATCAATTTTGAATCTCTTTTCACAATTATTTTTCCATGTTTGGCCTCAAAACCATGTTTAACCACTTCCAAAAAAAAATGGAAACCTCAACATTAGTATTTTTAGCTTTTCCCACATTTAGGGTGGAAAATGATGTATTTCCTCCATCTTGGATGATGCCACCTTCTCTTCTCTTCTCTTCCCTTACCCAAGTTACTTTTAAAGGCCCCATCGAAATCAATATTGACTCACTCTTTCAGAGGTGGTGTCCATTCAAATAATACTAGCATCTATTGGTTCTCCTTTAATGAAATTATTTCATAAAAAGATTCCCCATTTTCCCAAAAGAGTTGTCTACTTCTTGATTTACCTCTTGTTGATGGGTGCTTTGGGCACTTAAAAGAAGGTTTTAATTCTACCACACGAATCCACCACAAAACATCAACATGATTAGAGATATCTAAAAGATGTCCTTCTCATTAAAAAAAGGGCGGTGCTCCTTAAGAATCATAGTTCAAAGGTAGAATAGGATTTTATTGGTTGGGGGATTTTGAAGAACTAGGAGAATAACTCATAAGAAAATTGTAGATATTTCCAAGTGATCTTATGAGACATGATATGATAATAGTCTACAAGCAAATTTCATTTTTGTGCAAATGTCCTCATGGATAACATGAGAGTATATGAAAAATTCACATGAATTTCATTATAAAACATACGAAATATGGTGAAAAGAAAAGTGGATTTGTAGGAAAATAAAAAATACATAGAAAGTAATCTTCCCAATGGACATTGAGAAAATACTTCTCGCCAGTGTTCTTTATTTTTAATATTTTCTTTCTCTTTGTACTCAATGGAATTTTAGTGAGACATACCTCACCCTTTGTGTATATGTTCCTCGAAAATCTTATTAGGATCATAATGTGATAGTTCCTTAGCATGGCCTAGCTACATCTAATCTAAATGTCTAGTAGTGACTCCCACTTGACATGTTACTTTTGCACCACATTGTGTACTAATAGCTTGATAGTGAAAGGAATAAAGTAATCTTTGTTCTTATCAACAAACCATTTGTGCAACTAATATTTTTATTTTGAACTAAGGTTATGAGAATCCACTGCACTAGCTTTGAAATCGATTGATTCAAACAAGTGTAGTGGGTTTCTGGGTTGAAAAACACTTGGCACATGTACCCAGGAATATTAAACTTTTCTTAAATGGCTCCCTTGAATTAATATCTGAGATGCAAGTTTTTATTTAAGATATGAAAAAAACAAAACTAGGAACAAACATATGAAAAAAAAGATAGGGAGAGCTGGAAGTGTACATGATAGGGAAAACCCTAGTTTTAAAGACTATAATCCTACCAGACATCCCTTTACACTATGAGGTTTAGGGTAAAAAAAGAATTCTTATACAACATCGTTTCAACGCTTACACATTGAATTAGGCCTTTCAAGTAAATTGTCCCAATTTGATTTACTTTAAATTTAATGCTATTTTGTAAACATTGATATATCGATGTTCCCAGTAAAGAACATCATTATATTTACATTTAAAAATGTCAATATGTAGACAATTGTGTGTTAATTTTTTTCCCAAAATTTCAATTTAATGACATTCAGAAAGGTCGTTAAATTGACAGGAATATGCCACTTCATATTGAGGGAAGTTGATGTTAAGAGCACCTTAATGGCATACAAATGTTGATATATACACCTCCAGGCAATTAAACTGATGTACATATGTCAATATGTCGACATGCAGGGAATTGAAACGATGGATAGACATCCATCGATGTTGATGTGTACATTTTACTATGCATTCTCTATCCCACAATTTGGTAATTCTTCCCTCTAAAAATCACACCAACAATGTGGAGGACTGTTGCCCATTGTCTTAAATTCAATATTGGAAATGGTGGTGATGCATGGTCATAGTAACTCGAAAACATTGACACACAGTAAACGTTATTGGTCTGCTATGACCATGAATCACCACTACTGACAAGCTTGAAATCATGACCACAAGAAACACTACTTTGGAGAGTCGGTATGGGAATACAAAGGGGAGAACAAAAAACTGTGAGATGGGAATTGCATAACAAATTGCACAAGGAAACAAATATATAATTACTTCGGTTACTTGTGAAATGACTATTCATCACATTTTTTAGTCATTTTACTATGTGAATCAATGAATACATATAACATAAGACAATACATCTTAGTATACACATTGATCTATTTGTTTCATTAAAATAAATTTTAGTAGAAGCAAAAAGAAAATATTATACCAAAGGATGAGCCTACCATAATGTTTTTGTATTAGTTCTTTTGCTGAGTCAAAATTTCAGTTTCAATGGGGCATTTCTAGAGTGATTATGAAATGCAAACAAAATCTAGAAGGATTGCCACACCTTTATTTACAAACATGTTTGTACTTGCATCATACTCTGGCATAGTCAAAATTTTTGCTTTCAACAAGGCACTTCTCATGGGATTTGGTAACATAAGCACTTCCATTCACAATAGATTTTGTATTTGGATCTTTCTTGGCCAACTCACCGAAATAATGATGTAACTAGAAAAGCATTTTTAAATAGAGTTATGGTAAGTGTTCTAGATTTTGTTTGCGTTTCATAATCACTCTAGAAGTGCTCCATTGAAAGAATCTTCTTGACTTAGCCAAATAATGGTTCAAGTATAATCACTATTGTAAATATAAGTGTGGTAGGATTTCTAGATTTTGTTTGTGGTTCATAATCAACCCAAGATTTGATTATGCTCTTAGACACTAATTAACGACCATTGTTGAATACTTAAAATCATCCTAAAAACTTTTAGGATCCACTCATTCTTAAGAAATACATAATGAGACACAACAAAAAATTGAATGATGATATGATGAGTATTAACAAACACTATTGTGTATCTATAAACACTTGCATAACATGCGTGACCATGATCATGCATTTGTATATCTACATTTTTTAGATATTTTCTATACAAATATAGAGGGGTACCCAACAATGAAGTAAATGTAATATTTGCATAAGCCTAAGGTTATAAGATCAAAATCTTAGGAGGACCACATGATTCGGTATTGAGCCTCAACCTAATAAACAATAACTTAAAATATTGAAAGCATCCAATGAAAATACTAATATTCTCATAATTTTTATATAAAAAATGTGTTTACCACCAAGTACCATTTATGGTCACAAATCGACAACAAATGATCAAAGTATATGAAAATACAAGATTGTTATGTGGCAAACACAATTTATGATCAAATTTCATTAGTGAGGCAAACACCTCTAATCAATGATCAAATTTGACTATGTACAACTATTCCTATAGGTATGTCTATCATTTTGATTTATGTCTTTGTGCAACTTGTTTTTACCTTTCATTTGAGCATTAAGCTTATGATAATTGAGACTTTGAGCTTGAGAAGCTTGCTAAATACAATGTAATGATAATATTAAAATTTTACTTTTACAAGAGTAATCAAAGACATAATGGCATAGGTTTAGGTCTATAAATGAAACAAAATAAAAATGAAAATCACAAAAAAGCAAAGATCACACAATGAAGAGAAGGAAGTTAGACATGGAAAATAGAGTGTAGAACAAATATTATAGGTTTTGGAAGGGCATATGGATCAAGTATAACTTTCTCCCAAAGTTGAAGACTGTTAGATGATGTCTTCAACTTGTCATCATGGTATTTGCAAATGGATATAACATAGTTACCAACTTGATGAGAACTCCCTAGAGTCCTCATTTTTTTAGAGGTCGTATTTAATGGCTGCTTTTAATCTTGTTTCAAAAAATGGTGCTACTAGTAGCACCTTGTTTTTCGAGGTAATATCTTGACATTTTGAATATTTTTAGCTATAAAGTATCAACGTTTTTTTCAAATGTTGTTTTTCCATGTTTTTCATTTTTTGTCGAAAATGTTTATTTTTATTTTTGTTTAATTACGTTTTTATTTTTTCATTTTTTTCGATGTTATGAAAAAAGGAAAAAAATAAACATAAAAAATGTCGTTTTAAACAATATTAAAAAATTATGTTATATATCATTTATTTTTTTCAAAGTCATGTTTTTTCATCAAATTATATGTTATTATTTGATTTGGGATACCATACATTTTAAATACAATGAAATATATTGTTTTTAAACACTTTTCTACCTTTAGTCCAATTCATAGCTTATAATTGTACCTAAATAACACTATTTTTAAACAATTAGAGAAAAAATAATAATTAAAAGCTAGTTATAAAGAAAATATCATATACATTTTGAAAACCTTTTGTTTAAAATGCCATGTCAAATAAAACATTTTTATGGACATAATTAACAAAAAAACAGAGAAAAATAACATTTTAAAACATTTTTTNAAATAATAATTAAAAGCTAGTTATAAAGAAAATATCATATACATTTTGAAAACCTTTTGTTTAAAATGCCATGTCAAATAAAACATTTTTATGGACATAATTAACAAAAAAACAGAGAAAAATAACATTTTAAAACATTTTTTTACATTTTTTTTTATAGATTTTATGTATATAAATAACAATATTTAATGTTATTTTCACTAAAGTATTATTTCACATTAAAATGAAAGCCAAATTGTAAACCATATATTATGTCATAGAACATATAAAAAAAATCATCTTAAAACAACAATATATAGATATTTATTCTCAATGTAAAACCTCAAAGGAAAAACATTACAATATAACTTCTGAATAATTTGTCAAATTGACCATGTTCTTCAGTGACATCTTAAAACTAATCATTAATATCAACTAGTCCAAACTCATCATTTTCAACATGTACATCATCATTTTCTTGGACATCATTCTACTCTTCCATTGGGTTTTCTATGTCTACAGGTTGTCCAAAGTGATCCTTTCCATACAACCCTTACAATGGTGGTTGAGGGGCCTTTGAAATTTTTGCCACACACGTTTCACTAAAATCTTGATGCAGGAGCGTCTTTGGCCTTAAGCAATCCGCATCAACCAAAAAAACATTTCAATCTCAAGTTAGTGAATTTTAGGGTGAAAATAAGTGATACAACTCCCATTGTTGTAACACGAGTGCTAAAAGTGATACAACTATGGTGTTGTAACTTACGTTGCTATAAAACCAGTGTTGTAACTCATGTTGTTGCGACACTAGTGTTGTAACTCATGTTGTCGTGACACCTATGCTATAACTCACATTCTACAACACCAATTGTTGGTGCACGTGTAGGTAGGTTCAAGACCCTGGGTTCAAATTACTTAGTCCAACAAAACCCTACATAGACCGACCCTTTCGACATAACCTACAAGCAGATGAAGTCTCACCCGAGGTATCTTTATGGGAAATACATGAACCAAGATTCTGCAGTAGTGGGGGAAATATGGGAAACACACTCTGTCGTACCTACAAGATCCTTTCGTGCATTAGATCCTAGTTAATATGATCTCGTTACTTAATTATATATGCATATAAATTCATATTCATGCTATTTAGTGGTTAAGCATACAATTGTGGCTACTACGCATTAGTCTATCAACAATATCAACAAATGTAAACGTTCACCCATATTAAAGACAAGAATTAACACATTAGAGACATGAATGATCATCCACCAACACAATTATACAAAGATTTACTGTGATTCACCCCCCTCCGGGCTATGTCCACAAAAGATTGGGTTTTTTATTATATTTGAGTATCTTGATTGCACTCTGGGCTACAATGGATGCTTAGCATACAATATTCTTCACAACTGTAGTTTCTTTACACTGTTCTACTCTCTTAACCTCTCTTTCTCTCTAGACCTCGCGAACGCAACAACTACTACAACAAACACAACAACAACAACCTCGAACTTTGTTGATCTTTTGCATATTTGTATCTTTTTCTCTGGTTGTTTTTCCAGCTCATAATGAGTTGGCTACCACTCATGCTCAACTAGAGACAACTCATTATGATCCAGATACAACTCACACTCGATTGGTTTTCCCAGATTTTTTGCTAGCTGTTCTTTCCTATCCCCCGTATTCTCCTCTTTCCCCTCTCTTCTTTGCCCTCTCTTCTTGATCTTGCGCCTTTTCTCTGTACCTCGTCTCTTCACACTGTTCCATTCCCAAAACTGCCTGCCCAATAGGCCCCCAACACTCACCCGTGGCTTGTCCTGAGCCACTTAGGATTGTTATGTCGCGCTCCTCCATCCCTCAACAAATTTTTGGAGGCTGTCCTTCACTGCCTATACTGTTGCTGTTAGTTCTGATTCCTTGTTCGATATTTCCTCCATCGTCTGCACTGTCAAACTAGTCAGTTTGGCCTCAGTGTCTTTCCCTGCTAATGTCGTTATGCTTTGTGCGAAAATTAGTTCTTCTAGTACCTCGAGGGCTTCGTCTTTTCACGGTTGTAGGTCCTGTGTGATCTTCCGTTGTTCTTCCTTCATCTGCTCAACTGCACTGTATAGTTTCTTGTTAGCCAGAACGGATGCCATTCTTTTTGCTGGTGTTAGAGTATTTACGCGTTCAGTGGCTTGATGCGCTTGTTCTTATGTAGTCATTATTTTCTCTTCTAGTGCTTGTATTTCTGGGTTGCTAGTAATCTCTATCCAAATGTGTGTGCCTTTGTCGCACATATTTATGCATTCATGTTCCAAGATTTTTATCTTTTTCCACTGCTGTATGCGCAATCCGTTCCCTTTGTTCTCTTTCTTTCGGTGGCGTCCCTGGTGTTGTGCGCACTTCCAACTCTATGATGTTTGTGCGAAGTCCCTTGATAGGCTCACTAATATTTAGTACCTGTTCCTCTACCATGGATTCTACCACCATCAGTACTTCTGGGACCTCCTTGTATAATTTTTGGATTGCTGCATGGACCTTCTCCGCCATCTGTTCAACTTCCTCCTTTTCGTTCAAGGCTTTGGCGGCCTTTGCTTCAACCACATCTTTGTAGTTTAATGATTTCTTGGCCTTTCCTTCTGCTTCACTCTTTTCTATCCTGTCTTTCTCTGCCTGTCCCTCTGCTTCACTCTTATCCTTTTCTGTGAGTTCCACTCTCTGTTCTACTACGCACTTTTCCTATA
Organism: Picea engelmannii; assembly: GCA_009831015.1. NCBI lineage: Eukaryota > Viridiplantae > Streptophyta > Pinopsida > Pinales > Pinaceae > Picea > Picea engelmannii. The sequence continues at coordinate 81,024 of ML801250.1, read as the reverse complement.
GCACAATGGTATATTGCTTCTGTTGTTCTGCCTTCTCGGCTTCTACTTTATCCAATTCATTGGCTGCAGTGTCCACTCGAAGACGTAGTTCTTGCATGATCCCTATGTGCAAACCCTGTAATAATTCCACTGGCATCTATGAGACGACTTGGTTTATGTGACTTAGTCCTTGTAACTTATCTTGTACCTTAGGGTTGGGTAACCTGATTGTCTCTACTTGGATTTTGATCACTCTGCGCTCTTCTATCAGTTGTGCTGATACCGAAGTCCGTGATTTATCTGTTATGCCTTCTTGGGTTGTGCCTGATCCCTGCTTAGGTTCCAATCAGACTGTTTCTAATAACTGTTGAAGACTCAAACATTGGTCTTGCACCTTTATTTGTAGTGCTTCTTGTTTCTTTGTTGTCTCTTCGAGGAATTCCTCCACGACATCCCTTATTTGGTATCCAATTCTGTCCATGTATTCATCTGTTAGTGTGTAGATGAATTGCGGCTTTTGAGCCTTCTACTTCGCAGATGAACCTGTGCTTTGGTCCTACCGTTTCCTCCTCGTCTGAGGTGGGGGTTGTGGAGGTTGGTCTGTTGGCCTTGTTTTTGGTCCGTCCCCTATGCCATTTCCTTGATCGGTTTCCTTGGCACCATTATATTGAGGGTCCATCTCTATATCTATGCATTGTGTCACTTCATTCCCCCCCCCCTTGCGCTGTCGCATCCCCTTCTGTTGGTACCTTCCAATATGGTTCCCAATATTGCATGACCAGCTAGATGTCTTCTTCCATTATCTTGTATTTCGTTTGGACCAACTCCTCCCTTAGATCCTTCCTATATTTGATGTACATATGATTCATGTTTGCATGAAACTGTATGACTGGGCCATATGCCTCCACCAACTGTGGTGACAAGCATGTTGTGTATACTATGCCAAATCGTTTCCCCACAGAGAAAGAATTGGACATTGTTTTCTAGTCGTCTCCTCTTGTTTGTTGAAAACCATAAATTATGGTACTTTGCCACTACGCATGGCTTCCCTATCAATCCTAAGAATTGTGCTTCCTCTAGGTCTTCCCATGCTATGAAGGCAATCAAAATCAAGAGCCAGGGGTAGTGAAACTCCATTCCCTTATCTTGAGCTTCTGTGCAGTCTAGTAGGAACTGGTTTAGTAGGAATGGTGCCCAACTCATTGTAGTGCCTTCTACACATTTTTCTGCCACAACTATGACCCATGTTGGTGCTTGATCCTTCGTGCACTTCCGTAGTAGTTTGCATGCTAACATATGTGTAGCTATTCCGATGGTTGGGTCACATATAGTTGGTACATCCAAGCCACACACCCATTTAACCTTGCAAAACTTCATTTGCATAGCCCATGTCTGTTCTCTTTCTGTATTTTTGTCTACGGATAGGGTAGTAGGGTCTTCCCCCCAGGTTGGCAGCCCAATGATTCTTGCTATCAAGTCCATGTTAATGGATATTGGCCTATCCAACACATGTACCCCCCATTCATGAAGGATAAGAGGAGTTTAACACATGCATTGAATTCGTTGTTGCGTCTGAAGTGTGGGATATCGAATAGGTTGAGGAGGCCTGCTCGCTCCAATCCTCTGGCCCAAAGCTTGGTAACTAGTACACTCTGCTTTGTGAGTGGATCTACCTTGAGTTCCAATTATTCGTGGGGCACAAGTTCAGGGAAACTCACCACCTATATAATGTAATTATTTGCATACTTTGATTGGGGCACCTTCCCTAGCATGTCCTCGTCGATGATCACTCCCTTTGGAATCTTTGGAGTCACCAACCTATAGTCTGGATTCTTCTACAATGTGACCGGTGGGGTGTCATCCTTTCTAGGCAGTATGTAGTCGCGAGGAAAGCTTGAATCTGATGAAGATGCACCCGAGGCTTCCTCAATATCTGGTTCAACTTCTAGTGCTCTGCTGTGAATCCTCCTTAGTACAACGACTGCTACTCCTGTAGCTTTGGGTGGTTCCTTTTCTGTAGTGAAGTGGTGTTTAACGGGTGATGTAGCTCTGCAAATCATTCTATCTCTATGCCCTTTGTTTTTCCTGGAATGCTAAGTAACAATAGCCCATGTTTGGAAATCCTGACTGCTTTTATTCCATGTTTCCATTTGTGCACTAATCTTCATGCCTTCCCTCCCGTCTCATTCGCTAGTAGTGTGCCAGGTGCTTGCGTTAATGGCATTTTATTTCCGAATATGTTAGTAGATTTCCACCATGTACTGCCACTCAATCATGTGTATTAATGGAATTTTTCTTTTACTCGTCTTTATGATTGAGCCTTATGGTGGCTTTATGCCTTTTTTTAATTGTCATTTTATGACCTATCCTCATTTGCCTGTAACTATCATTTTCGTCCTTTTCATACTGAAAGCAGTCTCATCGCGTGGGATGATGCAATTAATACTGCATACATTATCGATTTTGTGTCGGGTCTCTTTGGTTGGCGTAATTTTCCCTATCTGAGCAGTTCCCATTGTCATTCCTTATGCACATGTTTTTTTTTTTTTTTAGCTGCGTGGTTTTTCTTATTGCGCAGATTTTCATCCCTCTTGATAGAGTTTTAATCGTCTTCCATTCACCCTTCCTTTCAGTGCTTCTCTATTAAGGGTTTCCAACTGCGCAACACCTGCCTCTATCACCTCCTAGATCACACATGGTCCTAACCAGTGCATACAAAACTTTCCTTGGTGCTGCATAAACTTGCTATCATTTAGGAGTACCAAGTCGCCTACTTGGATTTTTTTCGACTTAATGTGTCTATCATGCCATGCTTTTTCCCTTTCCTTTTGAACATGTTGGTGAAACATTATGATAAATTGATCATCCTCAAGTTGTACTAGTTGTTCTATTCATTCTTGTATTGCGCTCGAATATGAAAGATCTGTGATAGCTGCGATGCGCACGCTCGATACAATAAGCTACATTGGCATTATTGCCTCCTGTCCGTATACCAATCTGAAAGGTGTTTTCCCTATCAACTTCTTTATGGTTTTCCTGTATGCCCATAATAAAACATGGATTCTTAAGTCCCAACCATCTCTTCCCACGTTTCAGATTTTTGTTAGTGCATTCTCTAGGATTTTTTTGAATGCTTCCATTTTTCCATTGGCCTGTGGGTGGTACAACGTACTCTTCTAATGGTGAATTCAAAATTCTCCAGTCAAAGATGCTATGGTATTATTGATGAAGTGTGTCCCTTGATCACTCATTAATGTTCTTGGACACCCAAATCGAGTTATTATGTTCTCAAACAAAAAGTGCGCATCAGTTTCTATGCTGCAATTCGTAACTGGCGTGGCTTCTACCCATCGAGTTAGATATTTTGTTGCTGTAATGATGTACCTAGCCCCTAATCTTCTTGTTGGTGGGTTGATTGGTCCAATGAATTCTACGACCCACTTATCAAAATCATGTAATGTCACTTGGGGGTGTAATGGCATCTTGTCCCTTCTGGAGGGTTTTCCGACCCTTTGACAAACATCGCATGTCTGACCGTATTCCTTTGCATCTCTGTGGAGTGTAGGCCACCATAGTCATGTGCGTAAGATCTTCTGCGCAATATATTTTCCTGCATAATTTCCTCCTACTATCCCGTCGTTCGCTTCTCCCAATATAGTTGGCCTTTTATGTTTGACTACACAACATCGTAGTATTCCATTTGCACCCAATTTATATAAGCTTCCTGCAATTAATTGGTAGTCTGCAACCTTTACAACCAACTACTTTTTCTGCACAACTTTCATGTTTGAAGGAGCCATCCCTATACTTTATAATTGTACAATGTTCATAAAATAATTGTCTTCCACCTTAACTTAAAATATTTGTGTATCTGAAAATCTATTATCCAAGTTTACTGCCTCTTCTACTGATAGTATGCACGACAAGTGATATGGTCCTGCATTGAGTTTACCTGGTTTGGCTGTTACTTCAAAGTCATATTCCTGGAACAATAGAATCCATCTGCATATCCTTCCCCCCAACACTATCTTTTTTACTAGATATCTCACCGCAAAATGGTCGGTGTACATCTTGAAGTGTGAGCCTAACAATTAGTGTCTGAAATTTTGTAGTGCATATACCATAGCCAATCCCTCACATTCTGTTGTGGTATAAGTTTTCTCCACTGTTGATAGTTTCCTACTTGCAAAATTGATTGGGTGATCGATCTCTCCCTCGCTTGGCTGGGATAGGATCGCGCCTAATGCTATTGATGATGCATCCACATGTACATGAAATTCCTTGTTCTAGTCTGGGAAAATTAAGATCGGCACAATAACTAAATTTTGTTTCAGTGTGTCCAATCCTTTCTGACAGTCATCATTCCACTGGAGCTTCACTTATTTTTTTAGTAGTTTTTCCATTGGTGTTGTAAGCTGTGCATATCCTTTGATAAATTTCTTGTAATACCTTGTGTGGCCCAATGTTGCGCGCAACTGTTTGACTGATGTGGGTGGTTGTAAATCTAGAATAAATACAATCTTTGTGGGATCAATTATTAATCCTTGTTTACCTAGCACGTGTCCCAATAATATTCCGAATGGTGCGAAAAAATACATTTCTTTAGATTCAAGAATATTTGATGTTGTCTACACTTATCCAACATTAGTCTTAGCAATTCAATGTGATCCCTTAGCAAAATAAATATTGTCCAATCGTCCAAGTATACTTCAAGAAACTTATGAATAAATTCTTTAAATATTGCGACAACTACTCTTGAAAATACCTCAGGTGCATTCTTTAACCCAAACGACATCACTATGTACTGAAAACTTCCCCATTCCGTCGCGAATGTAGTCTTATGTATATCATCCTGCACAATTTGTATTCAATGGTATCTTGAGAATCCATCTGTGAATGAATAATATTCTTGCTTGCCTATGTTTTCAAGTACTTCATCTGTAAATGGTGTTGGGAATGGATAATGTAGGCATGCATCATTCAATTTCCTCAAATCGATGCAGATTATTATACCCTCTATTCTCTTTTCATGCAATACCATGGGGCTTATCCATTCTGATTCCTTGACCAGTTCGGTGACTCTTTCTTTTAGCATGTGATCTATTTCCTCCAAATTTCTTTATATATTGGGTTCAATCTGTAGGGTATCTGTTTCACTAGTTTAGCCTCTAGTTTCAGTGGGATCCTCATCTCCCCTAGCTCACCCGCTATCCCTTTCATATATGAGAATGTCATGGGGAATAGGTCTTGGTATTCACACATTATATATGCTATCTTTTCTACGGTTTCCTCATCCCAATAATCTCCTATCTGTGCAAACTTAGGATTTTATTCTGTCCCAATATTAACTTTTCATGTCTTGATTGGCTACGCGTATGTTTTGGATTCCATAACTAGGCCCTCTACTGTTTGTTCCCCCTCTATTTTCGGTACTTGGATGTTGCGAGGATCTTCGTCATCCTGATCCTTCTATGCCATATTGTAACATTCCAATAACTTGTGAACCTTCATGGAGGCGTTTTGTACGCTACATACATATATTACTTCCATTGATTCTTCTTCAACAAAGATTTCATGTTTAATCACTTGTAGCACTGTAATTATTAGGGGTGACTCATTCTGAAAGGTAAATGTTACCTAGAATCATTGAGTCATGTATCTTTGCACTGTACTTATTAGGGGAGACTCAGTCTGCTGTATCTCTGCACATATTTAGTTCTAGGTACCAGTTATTAGGGATGGTATCCAGGGTATGTATGATCCCGTGTGTCCATTCTTTCCTTGGGATCGATTTCCATGTTTTTTCATACTACACAACATGATATGTTGGGTTTCCTTCCCTGATATACTTCTGCACCATGTCGCCCTCATCAGTATTGAATATCACCTAGATTAGTCTCCTACAATGTTGCCAGTATCCTATGTTTTCTTTGTTTGTTGCCCACCATCTTGCTCGGGTGGTTTTCAATACAATGTCTAGTGCTAGTATCCTCTGTTGCTTCAGTACCTTTGCCTCAAATATTTGTACAAATGTTTTTATATATGTCAACCTATTATACTTAGGTGGGTTGCTTAGTTCTATTTCAATCTAGCGTACTGATTTGGTCATGCGTGCGCATCGTCGTGTTGAGACTTCATGCATCCTCTGCTGCCAATTTTCCAGACCTGATTCTGATTCTGATGTGCATGAAATGATGATTCTCCAACTCAGTGCATTATCTGCGGTTGGGTTAACATAGTCGTCCATCCTCACAGTCATGTTGTACAGGTTATCAATTTCATCACCCTTCGCTAGTTCTATGTACCTCCTTCCTTCTTTTGGGTATAATGGTGCATTAACTTTCATTTCTCCTTCTTCAAATACCATCTCTTGCCTTCTCAAATTGATAATGGATTGGTTATTGAAGGCCCATTCTAGTACCATTAGCGCTGGATTTAATTGTCTATTATCCACAATCTCGTTAACTTCAAAATATGCGACACTGCGCACTCCATCTATATTCACCATTATTACTGTTAATATGCCAATAGGTACTATTTTGTACTTGTTTGCTAATCTCAATTGAATGGGTGACCAAACTAACTTGGGTTTTCCCATCATTTCCCATTTCTGCTTAGGTAACACATTCACATAAGACCCCAAGTCTAAGATCACGTTGTCTATGTTGGATTCTCCAATCTGCGCATTAAACCTAAACTCTCCATTGGTTCTTTTCTTGCATAGTAGCTGGTTCAATACTTTATTTTTTTATTAGAGAATACCTTTCGTTGAGAAACATGATCGATCATAGAGCATAATGTATGCAATGCATTCTTATCCTCGAATAACTCTAGGAAACTCTTCAAAATTTTTCCTAAGGTACTTATCTTCTCCAATGATCCTTTGATCATGGTATGGTCATCAATGGGATGCATATCCCCCATAGGTGGCACAAATGATGTGGACATTGCCTAGTATTTTCGCAAGAGTTATTTCCTTGCCTCTTTATAGGTATCCTTCTCTTCTTATGGGTCAAATGCTAGCATAGGTGTTGCTGATTTCTTTACTCATTGCTCAGCCTGTTTCCTTACATTGGTTGCATCCATCCCTGTTTTGGTTCCTCCATGTGTAACAACCACTATTTTGGGTCCCTTGTCCCGTATCTTGATGGATATATTTTGAATGTCCAGGTTCTAGTTTTGATTAACTTTGGCTTGCCATTTTGCCAATGGTTTTGGACAATCCTCTATCGCATGTTCTAACGCTCAAAAGTAATTCCATGTCGTGCAGGGATTTTCGAAATCCTGTGCTAGGTGTCATGGTTGGTTACAAGATATCCTCCTTAGTTTCCTTGATTAAATCCTCTTTGATTATTATATTTCCGCCCCCCTTCGACCACAACATTCTCCTCCTGAATCCAGTACATATATGATGTGCGCTCCCTCATAATATCAAATGCATAACAATCCTTGTCTTCATGTCCCACTGATTTGAAAAAGTTACAAAATAATCTTCTTGGGGTACTCTAATATTTTTGTAATAACTCGCACTCATGGGGGTTATGTCCCCATTTCTTGAATATCTCGTAGTATCCTCCTCCTGGTAGTGGGTTTGGTGCTCCAGCTGCTAAGTACTGCACAAAGGCTGGACATTCATCTTTGTGGTGACCTTCAGTCCTACATTTGGTGCACCAAATGTATTCCTGTTTCTCTTTCCCCTTCATGATTTATGCTAATTGAATTGTTAATGCAGCTAGTTGGTTCTGTATTTGCGCCATTCCGCTATTGTCTCTGACCAGAGAGGCTTCCAACTACATAGCAATCTACAATGATTACAATTGTGACATAATATTTTACTATATTAACATATTGTGGATGTGAGGTAGCAAGCCTGTGGTGAACCACTCTCTATGTTGTTGATCAGGTATTTGGAATGTTAACCTCCCCATCACATCTTTGAATCTCTGATCAAACTCCCATACTGAATCAATATGTACTTGCTTGATATCCTTGAGCTCAATAATGTACCGTGACTCAAATTTTGGTTTCTTGAATTCTTTTAATAATGCTTGTGTGATCTCTGCTAATGCCCTTGTCTGACCTAGTAGTGTGGTACTTTGGAGCTTCATGTACCAAATTAGTGCGTGTCTTCTAAATGTTGTTTCCAACCGTGCAATATTTGAACTATCATTGTGGACATTATTTGTAGTCCAGAAGGTTTCACATATGAACATATGTTGTTCTGGGTCTTCCGATCCAATTCCTTTGAACTCTGGTAATCTTAGTGTATTATCTACTCCTGCAATGTTACTGTGTGTAGGACCCCTTCCCGGTGATGCTGGTTGATTCTGATTACCTATACTTCTACCACTAATGTGGTTACTGCTTCTATGACTTCCCCTACTGATTACAAGTGCTCCGGAGAGGTCTTTGAACGTTGTCTCAGATTCAAGTGATGCACACAAGGTTGTGGTTTCGACCCAAGACTCAACTCAGGAAGGAATTATTGGTTCTTCTATAACTAGACTGAACTGGATATCTTCTTATTCTCTTTCTGTTTATTGTATTTATATGATATGGGTATATATGTGATGTTCTGGGTACTCACTGCGCTTCTTTCTCTCTTCAACCGCAATTCTCAACTTCTTGTACCTTATCCCACTACGCAAAACTCCAAATTCGTCTTCTCCTTCTGACATCCCTTCCTCTTTCTCATACATTATCAGTCTCCTCTTCCTTCATCCATTTTTCCTACCCTCGGATCAGATCCTAGTCAACAACCCCAGTCCCTATGTGCGTGCAAATTTATTTAGCTATCCAACTCCATCGTCATCACTTATTTATCACATTGCAACATTTTTATCTAGGTAGATAACGATTTTATGAATATTCCTCGCGGGCCTTTAAAGAAGTCTTTTTCTGTGACACTATAAGACATGGTACATTCTATGGAAAATTCTGTTATGTAGCCTCCTGATATACTATCCAACCAAAAATCAACTGTGCCTGAAGTTATGTTGTCCACTAAGTTCACTTGTTCCACTAGTTCAGTAGTCCAGTTATTTGGCGCACATGGTCTATGTCTACTGGTATTTTCAACAAATATTTCCAGCCATTCTGCTAAAAGGTTAGAAATTTTCCGAAAAAGATCTTATGCAAGTCTGTGTACACATACCTTTGCAACCATTGCTTGTTCTTTAACAAAGGTTTTTTATTCTCCTTCTGAGAAAATTCTTGTTCCTTTTGTTCTATCCATTCGGTTATCTCCTTCCTCGTTGGTATCCAAAACATTCCCTCACTTCCAGATTCTGGGTCCCAACAACAAAACCATTTGTTGGCGTGTGCGCAGGTAGGTTCAAGACCTTGGGTTCATGTTACTTAGTCCAACAAAACCCTACAGACACCGACCCTTTCAGCATCACCTACAAGCAGGTGAATTCTCACCCGAGGTATCTTTATGGGATTTGCAAGAACCAAGATTCTATAGCGGGGAGGGAAAGATGGGAAACCCGCTTTGTCATACCTACAAGATCCTTTTGCGCACTAGATCCTAGTTAATTTGAACTCGTTACTTAATTATATATGCATATAAGTTCATATTCATGCTATTTAGTGGTTAATCATACAATTGTGGCTATTGCGCATTAGTCTATCAACAATATCAGCATAGATTGACATTCACCCATATTAAAGACAAGAATTAACACATTACAAACATTAATGATCATCCAACAACACAATTATACACATAGTTACCGTGGTTCACCCCCCTCTGGGCTACGCCCACAAAATATTGACTTCTTTATTATATTTGAGTATCTTGATTGCACTTTGCGCTACAATGGATGCTTAAAATACAATATTCTTCACAACTGTATTTTATTTACACTGTTCCACTCTCTTAACCTCTCTTAATGTCTAGACCTTGCAAAATCAACAAATATTACAACAAACACAACAAAAACAACCCTTAAATTCACAGATCTTTTACATATTTATATATTTTTCTCAAGTTATTTTTCCAGCTCACAATGAGTTGGCTACCACTCATGCTCGACTGGAGACAATTCATTATGAGCTGGATACAACCCACACTCGACTGGTTTTCCCAGATTTTTCGCTAGATGTTCTTTCCTGTCCCCCATCTTCTCCTCTTTCCTCTCTCTTCTTTCTTGATCTTCTTGATCTTTTTCCTTTTCTGTGTACCTTGTCTCTTCTCACTGTTCCATTCCCAAAGCATCCTTCCCAACACCAATGCTACAAATCATGTTGTTGCAACACCAATGTTGTAACTCACATTGCTACAAAACTAGTCGTTTTGAAATTCTGTTAGAGTGTTATGGATCATGTGTGTCATAACTACACGTGTCTTGTAAAATTTTTATGACAATTGGTGGTCCAAATCTGTGATGGAAGAACATGATTGAAATGGTGTAATATCCCCAATGGGAATATGCTAGGAAAATAATGGTTTGTTGTCAAACATGTAGTTCTGGTTGTGTACTTTCGTCAAATACTTGCATTACATGTGTTATTAAACTGATTAAGTACTTTTCACAAACAATTTTCTAGTATACCCATAATGAATATTTTATAAAACATGTTGCACTCAACTAAATACCCCAGAAATGGAAGAGATAATATGGAACTTTATTATGAATGAAATCTTGAGCACACAATATAAGTCTATGGCTGCTAGAGCAACTGCAAATACACAAATTTGTAAATCCAAAACCTGGTATAGTTCCTTGAAATCTTCCAGTAGATGGTATGACCTCTCTAGTGGCTGCTAAGATTCTAAAAAAACCACACTAGGTGGTTGATTCCCTACTACAACAAAATTACTACTGTTCACGACCTCTTTCCACTTCGATATTGACTGCAGTGGTCCGACCACTGCACCTAAGTATCTCTGCAACCTTATTTTGTAGAGGTCCTCGTACGACGAGGCTGGGTGACTAGAAGTGCCTCGCGGGATGAGGTTGTTTAACCAGTGAGGATGCCTCCAAAACCCTCCTAGTAGCAAATTCATCCTGCAGGGATCCGTGTGGGACAAAGCTGGGCGACAAGTGGGGCCTCGTGGGACCCTCATGTTCGACCAATGAGGATGTCTCCTATCATGTTTTCCCCAAAACCTCCCGGTACCTGCAAAAAATAAGATAGACCTCCTTCGGATAATTTCACAAATCCCCTATGCAAAACCAATATACCTCCCACCGAATACAAACCCCAAATTGAATCTCGAATGGAAATCCTAGATGGATTCCCCTCTTGTATAGCTAGGGTGGATATTACATCACTAAAACCAAACCAACAATGGAACAATTTTGATAACCCATAATGAAAGAATGGCTCCAAGAGCACTTCCAAAATGCGAGATCAAATCATAATCCTAAAATGAAGTTCTACCCCTCCTTTTATCCTTCTTCCATGCCTTCTAGAACTTTCCCCCTTTTTTTACTAGATCAATTGTGAACCTTATTCCCCTTTTACTTTTACTTTAATATTAAAAGTCACTTTAATAATGGTTAAGAAACTTATTAATCTAAAGTTATGTTATTTCATTAATGTCACTTTAAAAACATAACATCTCCTAACTAAGTGACATTACATGACCCCCTTTTGAATATTTTTTCCTCCTTGAAAAGGAACGAAAATAATTTCCACTACAAAATAGGGGAACCCAAAAATGGGGACATGAAAAATCCTCCCTTCCCAAAGATTTATATTCCTCAAGAAATTGCATCACGACCTGATGCTCCATCGACTGATCCAGACCGAAACTGAAAATGATACCATGGTCTCAAACCACATTGCAAGATGTGAAGCATCCTCCACTTAAGACGTGGTCCGATAAGGCACTGACATAAGAGGTATCCTGAAAATTCCAACAAGTAAGGCCACTCGATGCTGCAACAACTCGATCAACCCCTCAAGGATCGACTTTTCTAGCGTACCAATTTCATAAAAGAAAATACTAGCTCTCACCTTCATGTCAACTGTTGAATTGTCTACTATTGAAATCCTAGGGTCCTAAGCTAATCTCAGAACAGAACCACCATGTTGATGCTGCACTACTCTGATCATAACCACCCCACCATTGTTCCAAGTCTTCCCCCTCTTCCCCAAGTACTCCCACATGAAAGGCCCATAAGGGATGAATCTACTACCATGAATATCCTGCATAGTCATCCAAGTGAAGTCATGACTTGTAAATCCACTTCCATACTCAATCTAAAATGTCGAAAAAGGAAGTCTCTCCTAATCAGTAACAATGACTCTGGACTGCTCATGGAATCTACACATATCTCCACTAGATAGGTCAATCACCTGCGCTACCCCAGAATTAAAATATATCGTCAGGAAGTACGTGAACTATTCAATCATTGCATACATACTATTTGTCCACTCTAACCTCAATAAACCTGTGACAAAATATGCCCACATTCTCTTCCACTCTCGCCCAAAAATGGCCAAATACTGCATCCAAACTATGGAATGAGTGTGCCTCAAACTGCTCTGCTGACAAGTCGTATACTCCCCTACATCATCCTCGAGGCCTCTTCATGTGAACCTCTCTTGGATCTTCCTAGATGATGTGAAACACTCTCTTCTCTTAGCACTGATATGCAAGGTGATGATACAAGAATCCATCTCACTATCATTGATAATCCATGCGATCATAAGCTGCATAAACTTGTTCAACTCCTCAAAATATCACTCCTCCAAGAAACCACCTCTAAGCATCCCAAGAGTAAACTGTTAAAAATAAAAACTGGTCATCTTGTCTGTTTTGGATGCCAAGCTGTCAAAACCTGCAGTCCCAGGGTCCCAAGATAATCTCCTCAAGGAACGATTATGCTAATGCTACGCCGCTCTGAACATAACTATTTGACCCTCATGTCTAGACTGTAGCCTCCACTCCTAGAAACCCAAGCTGTAATGTCTAGAAGAACTGATTCCACTACTATGGATCATATTCTGTAGATGCGCCTCGGTGGAACCAAAGTCTAGATGTCCATTGGCATACACAATCCTGGGTAAAGAAAATCTATCCTGCCATATAACATGCGCCCATTCATATCCTCTCTGAGTGTCCCAAAAATGACACATACCACTCATATGAGTTCCTGGAACCCACATCCAAACTAGGAATCCTCTATGCCTCATACCAACCAACTCCAACTGTGCTACACCGATAAAATATATGCTAGCTAATATGTATATCTCCTACCAAAATGTCATGAGAAATGTGTTGTCCCGATGCTGGTCATTGTACTTAGGCATCCTATGGATTCTAAACGCCTCCCTAAAGAAACACTCTACTTCCTGTGATGCCTCATTCTGTTACATAATGTTTCTTTTGCAGACATATGGAATCTCCCTTGGATTACTAGACCCCTATACCAAGACAAAAACACTACAATTAGACCCCAACATCCCTTTAAACTCATTTTAACCAATCAAAAAGAGAGAGGGAGAAAGGGAATGATGTACCTATTTACGAAGTTTGTCCTCGCTGATTCCAATCCGTGAGCTTGATATTCAAACTCCCTAGTGCAACTTGATACCTGCAATAGGGAGAAAAGAGAAATGAGTACCTCCTACTCTAGTTGATTAGGTAAAACAAATCCATCTACGAAGATTGAAGAAACAATAGAAAAGCATATGAAAGAATACACAAGATTGAAGGAAATAGGCCAAGTATATTCAATGAGAACCAAAAGGATAACACTTATAGAACATGATTGATGCGGCAACCACGTTTCCAATCTCTCTTCATCCAACCCCTTTCACAAATATACCAAGATCAAAATGATGATACTCTCACCGATTTCTTCTTCCCTTCACCTTGGAAAGCCCTCAATATATAGGCTTGAGAGGAACAACCACCATGAGAAAATGAGGGGTATGGTTTAGGATATGTATCCTTAAGGTTTGGATCAGATCATAAGGTGAATCCATAGCATGGGGGTCAAACATAACCAACCCCATCTGAAATAGTTGTCCCATAGAATTAGGTGGACTAGATCCCCCTTTTTCCTCAATAAGAATGGATATCCTCTAGAGTGAGAGACAGGGCGCCATCCTAACAATGGCACTCCTGTAAAATGGAAAAGGGGGTGCCATGGCCCTCCCCAAGCATGGACAGGGGGCATCAACCTTCATAAATGCTAAAAAATAGGTTGTTTTTCCAAGAAAAAAGTGTGTTTTAACCTTGAAATAATGGGTTTGTTCCTCCAATATGGTTTAGGGGTCATGGACAACTGTTTTCATGGTGTCAAGGGGTGGAGACACCTAACAAAGTGAATGTGACAATTGGGAAGGTGCATATTCCACTTGCGATAGTGCATGCAACACTTACCGAGGTGCATACATCACTTTCTGACACTTGCGACACTTAGGGTGCAAAACAAAAATGTGACATATTGATGTGTAACAGATGCCCCCTAAAGTGCGAGGTTAGAAGAGAAAATGATGGCCAAAACACTTTACAAATTATTCAATGCAAGGGAATTGGAGTGGGAGAACCTCACATAAGTTGCAAACATTCATCAAATAATATTAATATATGTTCCATTTCCGAGGCATACATACCTATGTTCAAAATACGAGATTACTCAAAGCATGGAAGCCGACCAATACACTGTGGATCCATGAAAATACTGACTAAGGATATGGCCATCAAATATACAATGTGGATCCATACCTCCATGACATGAACTGATAACAACCACAAAAAATACAAAGTGGAGCTACAAGATAAGCACAGACCAATTCAAACTAGATCTATGTAACATTATATATATCAGTAATATTTCCAACACAATGATGGTACTGAATTATTTAACATGCTCAAATGATATTGATCGCATCCTAGGAAACAAATATAAGAGAGTGAACGCCCAACTCAGGGTCTTCGTTCCGATCCCGATGCGGCATGAATCTAGCCATGTGAATAGATGATTTTATGTCGAACATGTTAGATACCACTTGATTACTAGTCATTGATGTAAAACGTTAACAAGTGTGAAGGAAATCACCAATGATGTCAATGACTCCCAAGGTACCCTAGTACATTGTAGTGAATGTGAATAAATGAAATGAGGTTGAACATTTGTGGAATCATCCGATCAAAGTTTAATGATGTAAACCTACTGTTGGAAGCAAGGAGGCCTACAGGTCCCAAGGTACTAACTGGTTTCTAAGTCTAATTCCTAGATAATGTATTGAAGTCAACAGAAAAAGACTTATCGAAGGAGGGCCTTGATGTATACCCCATTATCGACATGAAATTGACACAGGAAATTGATGCAAGATGTTGGATTGAGTGAATATGGACTGACATAGGAAATGGAAACTGGTAATACTGCATATGGATGGTTTGAAGTGAAACTTCCCTTGAACATTATGAGGCATGAAAAATGACTTGGAAACATTTTACTCGACTTGGAAACTATGGAATGAGTGTGCCTCAAACTGCTCTGCTGACAAGTAGTATACTCCCCTACATCATCCCCAAGGCCTCTTCATGTGAACCTTTCTTGGATATTCCTAGATGATGTGAAACACTCTCTTCTCTTAGAAGTGATATGAAAGGTGATGATACAAGAATCCATCTCACTATAATCGATAATCCAGGGGATCATAAGCTGCATAAACTTGTTCAACTCCTCAAAATATCACTCCTCCAAGAAACCACCTCTAAGCATCCCAAGAGTAAACTCTTAAAAATAAAAACTGGTCATCTCATTTGTATTGGATGCCAAGCTGTCAAACACTGTAGTCCAAGGGTCCCAATATAATATGCTCAAGGAATGATTATGCTACTGCTATGCCACTCTGAACATAACTGTCTGACCCTCATGTCTAGACTATAGCCTCCACTCCTAGAAACCCAAGCTGTAATGTATAGAAGAACTGATTCCACTACTATGGATCGTATTCTGCAGATGCGCCTCAGTGGAACCAAAGTCTACATGTCTATTGGCATACACAATCCTGGGTAAAGAAAATCTATCCTGCCATATATTATGCGCCCATTCATCTCCTCTCTAAGTGTCCCAAAAACAACACATACCACTCATATGAGTTCCTGGAACCCACATCCAAACTAGGAACTCTCTATGCCTCATACCAACCAACTCCAAATGTGCTACAATGATCAAATCTATGCCAGCTAATATGTATAGCTCCTACCAAAATGTCATGAGAAATGTGTTGTCCCAATCCTGGTCAATGTACTTAGGCATCCTATGGATTCTAAACGCCTCCCTAAAGAAACACTCTACTTCCTGCGATGCCTCATTCTGTTACATAATGTTTCTTTTGCGAACATATGGAATCTCCCTTGAATTACTAGACCCCTATACCAAGACAAAAACACTACAATTGGACCCTAACATCCCTTAAACTCATTTTAACCAATCAAAAAGAGAGAGGGAGAAAGGGAATGATGTACTTGTTTCGAAGTTTGTCCTTGCTCATTCCAATCCGTGAGCTTGATATTCAAACTCCCTGGTGCAACTTGATACCTGCAATGGGGAGCAAAGAGAAATGAGTACCTCCTACTCTAGTTGATTAGGTAAAACAAATCCATCTACGAAGATTGAAGAAACAATAGAAAAACATATGAAAGAATACACAAGATTGAAGGAAATAGGCCAAGTATATTCATTGAGAACCAAAAGGATAACACTTATAGACCATGATTGATGCAAAAACCACATCTCCAATCTCTCTTCATCCAATCCCTTTCACAAATCTACCAAGATCAAAATGATGATACTCTCACTGATTTATTCTTCCCTTCACCTTGGAAAGCCCTCAATATATAGGATTGAGAGGCACAACCACCATGATAAAATGAGGGGTATGGTTGAGGATATGGATGCTTATGTTTTGGGTCAGATCATAAGGTGAATCCATAGCATGGGGGTCGAACATAACCAACCCCATCTGAAATAGTTGTCCCCTAGAATTAGGTGGAGGAGATCACCCTTTTTCCTCAATAAGAATGGAGATCCTCTAGAGTGAGAGACAAGGCGCCATCCTAACAATGGATCTCCCCTAAAATGGAAAAGGGGGCTCCATGGCCATCCCCAAGCATGGATAGGGTGAGTCACCCTTCATAAATGCTAAAAAATAGGTTGTTTTTCCAAGAAAAAAGTGTGTTTTAACCTTGAAATGATGGGTTTGTTCCTCCAATATGACTTAGGGGTCACGGACAACTGTTTTCATGGCATCAAGGGGTGGAGACACCTAACAAAGTGAATGTGACACTTGGGAAGGTGCATATGCCACTTGCGACAGTGCATGCGACGCTTACCGAGGTGCATACATCACTTTCTGACACTTGCGACACTTGCGATAGTTAGGGTGCGAAACAAAAATGTGACATTTTGATGTGTAACAGATGCCCCCTAAAGTGTGAGGTCAGAAGATAAAATGATGGCCAAAACACTTTAGAAATTCTTCAATGCAAGGGAATTGGAGTGGGAGAACCTGGCATAAACTGTAAACAATCATCAAATAATATTAATATACGTTCCATTTCCGAGGTAGGCATACCTATGCTCAGAATACAAGATTACTCAAAGCATGGAAGCCGACCAATACACTGTGGATCCATGAAAATACTGACTAAGGATATGGCCACCAAAGATACAATGTGGATCCATACCTCCATGACATGAACTGATAACAACCACAAAAAATACAAAGTGGAGCTACAAGATAAGCACAAACCAATACAAACTAGATCTATGTAACATTATATATATCAATAATATTTCCAACACGATGATGGTACTGAATTATTTTACATGCTCAAATGATCTTGATCGCAGCCTAGGAAAAGAATATAACAGAGTGAACGCCCAACTCAGGGTCTTCGTTCCGATCCCAATGCGGTATGAATCTAGCCATGTGAATAAATGATTTTGTGTCGAACATGGTAGATACCACTTGATTACCAGTCATTGATGTAAAACATTAACAAGTGTGAAGGAAATCACCAATGATGTCAATGACTCCCAAGGTACCCTAGTACATTGTAGTGAATGTGAATAAATGAACTGAGGTCAAACATTCATGGAATCATCCGATCAAAGTTTAATTATATAAACCTACTGTCGAAAGTGAGGAGGCCTACAGGTCCCAAGGTACTAACTGGTTTCTAAGTCTAATTCCTTGATAATGTGTTGAAGTCAGCATAAAAATACTTGTCGAAGGAGGGCCTTGATGTATACCCCATTATCGACACGAAACTAACACAGGAAAGTGATGTAAGATGTTCGATTGAGTGAATATGGACTAACATAGGAAATGGAAACTAGTAATACTGCATATGGATGGTTTGAAGTGAAAATTCCCTTGAACATTATGAGGCATGAAAACTGACTTGGAAACATTTTACTCGACTTGGAAACTATGGAATGAGTGTGCCTCAAACTGCTCTGCTGACAAGTCGTATACTCCCCTACATCATCCCCGAGGCCTCTTCATGTGAACCTCTCTTGGATCTTTCTAGATGTTGTGAAACACTCTCTTCTCTTAGCACTGATATGCAAGGTGATGATACAAGAATCCATCCCACTATCATCCATAATCCAGGCGATCATAAGCTGCATAAACTTGTTCAACTCCTCAAAATATCACTCCTCCAAGAAACCACCTCTAAGCATCCCAAGAGTAAACTCTTAAAAATAAAAACTGGTCATCTCGTCTGTTTTGGATGCCAAGCTGTCAAACATTGTAGTCCCAGGGTCCCAAGATAATCTCCTCGAGGAACAATTATGCTAATGCTACGCCACTCTGAACATAACTGTCTGACCCTCATGTCTAGACTGTAGCCTCCACTCCTAGAAACCCAAGATTTAATTTCTCAAAGAACTAATTCCACTACTATGGATCATATTTTGTAGATGCGCCTCGGTGGAACCAAAGTATGCATGTCCATTGGCATACACAATCCCGGGTAAAGAAAATCTATCCTGCCATATAACATGCGCCCATTTATCTCTTCTCGTAGTGTCCCAAAAATGACACATATCACTCATATGATTTCCTGGAACCCACATCCAAACTAGGAATCTTCTATGCCTCATACCAACCAACCCCAACTGTGCTACACCGATCAAATCTATGCTAGCTAATATGTATAGCTCCTACCAAAATGTCATGAGAAATGTGTTGTCCTGATCCTGGTCAATGTTCTTAGGCATCCTATGGATTCTAAACGCCTCCCTAAAGAAACACTCTACTTCCTGTGATGCCTCATTCTATTACATAATGTTTCTTTTGCGGACATATGGAATCTCCCTTGGATTACTAGACCCCTATACCAAGACAAAAACACTACAATTGGACCCTAACATCCCTTTAAACTCATTTTAACCAATCAAAAAGAGAGAGGGAGAAAGGGAATGATGTACCTGTTTATGAAGTTTGTCCTCACTGATTCTAGTCTATGAGCTTGATATTCAAACTCCCTGGTGAAACTTGATACTTGCAATGGGGAGAAAAGAGAAATGATTACCTCCTATTCTAGTTGATTAGGTAAAACAAATCCATCTATGAAGATTGAAGAAACAATAGAAAAGCATATGAAAGAATACACAATATTGAAGGAAATAGGCCAAGTATATTCAATGAGAACCAAAAGGATAACACTTATAGACCATGATTGATGCAACAACCATGTCTCCAATCTCTCTTCATCCAACCCCTTTCATGAATCTACCAAGATCAAAATGATGATACTCTCACCGATTTCTTCTTCCCTTCACCTTGGAAAGCCCTCAATATATAGGCTTGAGAGGCACAACCACCATGAGAAAATGAGGGGTATGGTTGAGGATATGGATCCTTAAGGTTTGGATCAGATCATAAGGTGAATCCATAACATGGGGGTCTAACATAACCAACCCCATCTGAAATAGCTGTCCCATAGAATTAGGTGGAGGAGATCCCCCTTTTTCCTCAATAAGAATGGAGATCCTCTAGAGTGAGAGACATGGCGCCATCCTAACAGTGACGCTCATCTAAAATGGAAAAGGGGGCACCATGGCCCTCCCCAAGCATGGACAGGGAGCGTCACCTTTCATAAATGCTAAAAAATAGGTTGTTTTTCCAAGAAAAAAGTGTGTTTTAACCTTGAAATGATGGGTTTGTTCCTCCAATATGACTTAGGGGTCATGGAAAACTATTTTCATTGTGTCAAGGGGTGGAGACACCTAAAAAAGTGAATGTGACACTTGGGAAGGTGCATATTCCACTTGCGATAGCGCATGCAACACTTACCGAGGTGCATACATCACTTTCTGACACTTGCGACACTTGCGACACTTAGGGTGCGAAACAAAAATGTGATATTTTGATGTGTAACAAATGCCCCTTAAAGTGTGAGGTCAGAAGAGAAAATGATGGCCAAAACACTTTATAAACTCTTCAATGCAAGGGAATTGGAGTGGGATAACCTGGCATAAGCTGTAAACAATCATCAAATAATATTAATATATGTTCCATTTTCGAGGCAGACATACCTATGCTTAGAATACGAGATTACTCAAAGCATGGTAGTCGACCAATACACTGTGGATCCATGAAAATACTGACTAAGGATATGGCCACCAAAGATACAATGTGGATCCATACCTCCATGACATGAACTGATAACAACCACACAAAATACAAAGTGGAGCTACAAGATAAGCACAGAACAATACAAACTAGATCTATGTAACATTATATATATCAGTAATATTTCCAATATGATGATGGTACTGAATTATTTTACATGCTCAAATGATCTTGATCACAGCCTAGGAAAAGAATATAACAGAGTGAACGCCCAACTCAGGGTCTTCGTTTCGATCCCGATGCGGTATGAATCTAGCCATGTGAATAGATGATTTTATGTCAAACATGTTAGATACCACTTGATTAACAGTCATTGATGTAAAATGTTAACAAGTGTGAAGGAAATCACCAATGATGTCAATGACTCCCAAGGTACCCTAGTGCATTGTAGCGAATGTGAATAAAATAAATGAGGTCAAACATTCATGGAATCATCTGATCAAATTTTAATGATGTAAACCTACTCTCAGAAGCAAGGAGGCCTACAGGTCCCAAGGTACTAATTGGTTTCTAAGTCTAGTTCCCAGATAATGTGATGAAGTCGACAAAAAAAGACTTGTCGAATGAGGGCCTTGATGTATACCCCATTATCGACATGAAACTGACACAGGAAAGTGATGTAAGATGTTGGATTGAGTGAATATGGACTGACATAGGAAATGGAAACTGGTAATACTGCATATGGATGGTTTGAAGTGAAAATTCCCTTGAACATTATGAGGCATGACAACTGACTTGGAAACATTTTACTCGACGAGTACCAATAACATAATGTGACGTAAATAAGAGCACTCTTCGATTGGAAGAAAAAGTATGGCGACACATAGAATTGGTATGACTCAGAGACAAGCAGAATACCCAACTGTAAGACGAGACACAAACATGTGCCATTTTCAAGGGCGACAATAGGTGCCATATTGTATTCCAAACAAATTGACCCACTTCCTTTAATCCCCCCCCCCATCCAGATAAATGAGTACCTTTTTCTTTTTAATGAGCTTGAGGAGGATAATAAATTCTCGGTATAGCTCATCCTTCGGATGAGTCCCTCGACATATGTTTAACGAACTTGAGGAAGGAGGGGTTCGGTCCCAGATGGGTCTTGGATATTGGACTCACATAGGTCCTTCGATGCATAATTTTACGAGCCCAAAGAAGGTACACTTGGTGTTTTTTCACATTTATAGAGTCTGAAAAGAACTTAAAGATGACTCCATAGATGACTTTTTCATAAATTTAGTCTCCCAAGCCCGAAAAAAGTGTAAAACATTACATGGGAGAACTCTTCTAATCATGCTTGATTAGAGTGTTCCTTTTTTGTAATTAGTCTCATGAGGCCGAAAAAAAGATAAAATACCACTTGAAAGACGCCCTTTCAAACCTTTTAATGAGTGTGAAAGGAAGCAAGCTCACTCAACATTCTTTTCTTATTTACGAAGTCTGAAAAGATCTTAAAGGAAACTCCAAAGAGTTCCTTTTTCGTATATCTTTTATGATTCCGAAAAAGAGATAAAATTATACTCGGTAACGTATTCTCATGTTTTAACAAGCACGCGAAAGAACAAAGACTGATCTTTAACCTATTCTCATGTTTTTATGAGCACGAGAAAGAAAAAAGACTAAGCTCATTCTAGAAAAAGTACTACATTACGATGGGAACGACCCTCGAACGAGGATCACTCCTAGCAATGTGTCTCTATAGAGGTATTTTAATCCCAACTATAGTGATAGGAGCTAGTGGCTTCAATCTAGAATGTTGTCCAGAAGCTGGATACCTACCCCCCAAGCATTGTTTCCTATGAAGACTCTTATTCTTTCCTCATTTAGGCTTCTGGTTACTAATGGGAATATTTTCACTAGGAAAATAAAAAGAAGGTTCAAGTACTCGATATCGAAGGAGATGCAGTTTAGATGGAGGGGGGTATGTTTCATTTTTTAACGAGCTTGACAGAGATGATGAACAATGCTCGTAAGCGTCTGTTTCATTTTTTAATGAGCTCGACATAGGAAAAGAACTATGTTCATCCAGACCAGGTACTACCAAAGGATCAGATGATTCTAGGGGTTGTCGCACCTGAGTCGAAATCATATTTAACATGGAAACCTGCGGGGTGGGAGGATTGGGTAAAGGAAAATCCCCCATGAGCGAGGGTCCTTAAGGAGACCTACTCCTACACTCTCAAAACTAAGTTGTCCTAGAAAATGGACAGTATTCGTTGCAACATTGTAGAGATTTGGAGTTGTATAATATTTCCTTGATGGGGAAATCATAATATATGAAACATTGTGGATGTGACTTCCGTCATTGCATATAACCAACTACAACCAAGTAACAAATTATAATCCAGGTGCACATCAACCACTTCGATATCGACTGAAACAATTTTTCCCTTCAACGTCAAAACAAAATATTGAAAGAGTCCCTGAGGTTGAAAACCACGTCCATCAAACACTTTAAAGGTGGTAGGGGACTGGTTAAATTTAGGAGAACCAAGGGATCTCCAACAAGACCCAGATAGAGGCTCGCTCATACAAAACTGTCCGATGGATGTTCTTTCCACTAACCGAAAGTTGAATTTGGAATACTAAGTGGTGGGAGAGTCTCTCCTTAAAATAATCCAGATTAAACGTAATAAAGTTTGATTCCGCTTCATCCATGGCTCCAATGGTTGACAACATGGTTCTTCTTTGGGTTGGAAAGTTCTGTAGAACTTCGAGGGTCGACATAGCACAAGGTGCCTGTGCCAAATCTTCAACGCTATTGTAGTTTTGGGAATTTTCAGGCATTTGGATTAAGTGTCTCTTTTCGAATTACACTCTTGGGAGAGCGCAACACTGCGTCAGAAATTGGCTTCTCAATCTAAAGAGGATTGGAATATGGAAGAGGAGTGGATGGGGAGGGCTGATTGATAGCCTTTCCTTTACCATGATAACCTGGAGGAGTTTCATAAGTATTTGATCGAGTTGTAACATTAACTGTGTTAAACATGTACACCTCAGAGGCGCTTGTGGAAGCATCCCCATGGTGGGAATGGCCTCTGTTTCCCTCTTGCAGAGGGGAAGGATTTTTTGCAACCAAATGTTACTACTAAACTGATTGGGAGGTACACTTCAGAAATTTAGTGACAACCTCACGATGAGGATAGTATTTCATGTAGTGGTCTTCCTCACAGATCATGCATAGAGACTTATCCTTCCTATTCGATTGAGTATCAACAGTCTTAGGATTATCTTGCTTGTTAGAATATTTCTTGGATTTACCCTTGTTTTTATTCTTACCTATGGGTTGCTGAGATGAAGTGGATTGGACCGCATTCACCTCTGATATTTGAGCATGAGTGAAAGTAGTTTTGGTGTCTGAAATGAAACTTGGTTCTGGAGAAGGTCTTAATGGATCATTCGATGAACGAGGACCGTGAGGGATCAGATCGTAAAGTGTGCTAGAATGGGAATACACCAAGTCCAAATACTGCACATAGCTGATATCCTTCTCCTCAATAACTACATTTCCCATAGAAACATCGCGAGCGATGGGAGGCAAGAACGACTTTGTAAACCAACACACAAGGAGTTGGTTTAGAATTGGAGACTTAATCAACCATATCTGCCGTCTCCACTCGTGAATATGATTAGAGATGTGGGTGGAAGAGGATTGCTGGAGTGAGGTCAAAAGCTCTGTACCGGTCTCATACTATATAGGTAACTGAAAATGCGTCAGGATATCCATGGAAAGAGAAGTGAAGTCGACAAAGGAGTTACTCGACAACTCAATATACCATTTGGCTGCAACACTTGTAAGTGTTCTCTGAAAATGTCTCAAACTAATGGAATTGTCATCAAAGACTTGGAAGAAAACCATAAATGGAAAGTCATAACCTGGTTTTAAGGATATTCCCCAGGTTTTCTATCGAATTTCAGGATGTCGGATGGTAATTTGGCAAGGATGAAAGGCCAAAATGAGACATGCTAAACGAGATCGTTTGTTAAATGCAACAGATCTGGCATATCTAACTTAGCCAAGAATGGTAGATTTCGGTTAGCTTGTGGATACTAGTGGTAACCATATGGCATGGAAACACCAGTAGGACCATATCCAAGTTGTGAAAAGATGACAAAACTAGATGGTCCTCCCATATATGATGGCTTCTTGGGTTGTCCACCCATGAAAGGTGTTTGTGTTGATTGTCCACCCAGGTATTGTGATTGAACATATGGACCTCCTATGTACTGAAATTGACCTGATGGTCTCCCCATTTGATGTGGTGGGCTTGATGGGCCTATCGTATATTGTGTTTTAAGGTACAATTGCATTGGAATAGTGGGGTTTATAGATTGATAGGGAAAATTTTCTTGTGGAGGAACGTCTACTGGATTGGATTGACCCCACAAAGGGTTAGAAAATTTTGGATATGGATGTCCAAGATATATTCTAGTGGTAGTAGGGATAGAAGGAATTGTAGGAGAAACTTTCCCCTAAGATTTTTGATGTTGCAACCATGCAGGTTTCCCCCCAGTAAAATGTTTCCCTACAACTGAAGGTTTCCCCCAGCTGAAGGTTGGCCTCCCTTTGAAGAATGACCTCCAATGTAGGATGTACTAATATGGGATGTATGATATGGAGGTTGAGTAGCTTGTGTAACCGTGGTTGTGTGAACGACTTGAATGTTGGTCATTTGATTGATGGAATGACCAAGTAAAGCACTTGGTGTGTGCATGTGTGGAAATAGTGAAGCATGAATATTACCTGACCCATGTGTGAAAATAGATGTGTTCATAAGTGATCGAGTCAGGGTTACCTGGGTCAATGATGTTTCTGGTAAGGATGAAGCACCAACAGTAACAACTACATGAGTTGTGGAAAAAGATAAGTTCCCAAGTCCTTCAGAAAAACCAAACAATGACGGATTCATGCCAAAAGATTGTGTAGTAGTCGAATCGGGCAGTAAATAGTAAGAAGAATACACATCAAAATATCTCGTAGATGGTGGCTCAATGGGTGGTAGGCCAAGTGGATCAGTAAACAGAGGATTCACGTAAGATGCAAGGATTTCTATGAAGTTCATGGCAGGTTCTTCAACATGTTGGCCACTTCTAGAAGTGATGATACAGGTATCAGAAGTTTGATCTGTGATCATTCCTTCGTAAGAAACATTGTGTTGGGGTTGTTGAGTCTCAAGATCCATACCTTGTAAACTGTGAAATCTTCGATCCTAAGGCCAACTATGAAAGTAAAAGAAACACACTCCTACGAAAAATAAAAGTGATCAACCAAGCAACAACATATTTAAGGATCTTTCGAAGATGGGATATCAGGATGCCATCAAAGAAATGAGAATCAGTTACCCCGACCTCCATGTAACAACCCTTCTTGGTGCAATCAACCCTTGCTTTCTTGGGACCACCCTCCAAGATTACTAAGAGTGTGATACAACGTCTACCCCAGGTATCGTGGGGATACCCCCATAGTCACCTCTGTAGGTACCTAGGAAAGGCCACTAAGGATACCAACTCGCAATCAGCCTCCAGGTGGGTACAGTCGACAGTTGGGACTAAACGTATGGGAATGATATCAAAGTCCAAATCTCTTCAAGAGAACTGAAGACAGGTGGACCGGTAAGACTCCAGAGGATCCCAAACAGATTCAGAGTTCAAAGCACTGAGATCAAATGAAACCAATGGTTTCTTAATAAAAACCCCCAATATAGGCTCTTTCCTCTATGATTGGTCAAGATTTAGAGGGGTGATCTTCGCTGCTCTCCCACATGCATCCTCGTGTTTATCCCATGTATGAGAGGGAGTTCCACAATATGCTTATATGAAAGTTGCATTTGTACACTCTTTAATGCTCTACATTTTTTTCAGTAGTCTTGGACAATTTACTCACTTTTCCTAGTCCAAAGACCCTAATCCTGTGTTACTGTTTGTGTGCTAAAACCAAAAAATGTTCTATTTGTTTTTATTAGTGTGGTTGATTTTAATGGATTTTAACTCAAAGGGTTCACGGAGATGAAACTGATGACATGAGAGACTCGACTTCAATAGAATGCAAAAGAATGATATGCAGTTATTTTCGATGAATTCTATGTATGGGAAAGAAAATATTTCTATTCTTCTTAACACAAGCAAGCATTCAAAACAATGCAACTTTCAATTTTTGGGATCAATATGATGCCAAACTACCAAGCAAATGTTTCCGAAAACCGAAATGCACATGCAAAACTAGCTCTTTTTTCAAACATATACCAAAATGAATTCCTAATGAATGCAAAAAGTTCATTTGTTCAATTATCTATGCAAGGAGATATGCAATATTTTCTACTTCTTAACTTTTAAATGAAAAGAAAGACATCTATGTTTGACACAAAGAAGTATGAGGTAAAAAATCAATCAAACAAAGTGAACTCAAAATGATGAGAACTGAAAGAAAAAAAGTGTGAGATAACTCGTTCAATCAAGGACTCAAAAATGCAAAGGAGAAGGAAGACAAACACTCATGAAAATCCTCAATAAATGAGTAGCAAGAAACACCATTCAAGACTAGGTTGTGGCAAACAAGAGAGTTCTAATCATCCAAAAAAGTGATATGTTTCAAATGAAAACCAAAAGGGCTTAAAACCAAACAACTTTTGTAAATCCTAGTTGATAAAAATCCCTAAACAACCAAACAATATGAAGGCTTTGTGAGATGAATATCAAAAAAACTCAAAGGCAAGAAGAACCAAGGGATATGATTAACCCAAGGGGACCACAACTAGGAGAAAATTTGCAAACTCAAGGAAGAAACATAAATGAGTGATAACTGTCAAATTATCAAGCAAACAAAGTCAAAGACAATCTAGGAGTCTCTACGGTAAAAGCCTCTCAAAAGAAGATT
Source organism: Picea engelmannii (assembly GCA_009831015.1). Classification (NCBI taxonomy): domain Eukaryota; kingdom Viridiplantae; phylum Streptophyta; class Pinopsida; order Pinales; family Pinaceae; genus Picea; species Picea engelmannii. The sequence continues at coordinate 53,549 of ML801250.1, read as the reverse complement.
GAGCAAAATCAAGCAGAAAGAAGAAAAAAATCCTAAAACAGGAGATTGATGCCCCTATTCTCAAAGGGACATAGCGCCATGGCACCCTGGTTTACATTGCATGGGAGCAACAATCAAGTAGTGGCTCCTCGGTGTGAACTACAGGGGAGGGCTAGTTTTTTGAAAAGTTCAAAAAAATGCTCAAAAGGAAAAAAAATAAAAAAAACAAATCAACGACTCTGTGATATTTTCAATGAGGAAGAGGGAAGGTTAAATAGATTAGATTCAATCACCAAAAAAGATCTAATGATAGGCAAAGGATTGATACGATCCAAGGAAAGGCTAGTCAAAGTCCTTCCCCAATCGAGTCACCAATTTATGTTACATAATGTTTCGTCTGCGGAAATATGAAACATCCCTTGGATTAGTAGACCCCTATACCAAGACAAAAACACTACAAGTAGAGACTAACATCCCTTTAATCTCATTTTAACCAATTAGAAAGAGAGAGGGATAAATGGAATGATGTACCTGTTTACGAAGTTTGTCCTCGCTTCTTCCAATCCATGAGATTGATCTTCAAACTCCCTAGCACAACTTGATACCTAAAATGGGAAGGAAAGAGAAATGACTACCTCCTACTCTAGTTGATTAGGTAATATAAATTCATCTACGAATATTGAAGCAAAAATAGATAATCATATGCAAAAATACACAAGCTTGAAGGAAATAGGCCAAGTATATTCAATGAGAACCAAAAGGAGAACACTTACAAACCACTATTGATGTAGAAACAACCTCTCCAAGCTCTCTTCGTCCAACCCCTTGCACAAATATACCAAGATCAAAATGATGATACTTTGACTAATTTCTTTCCCCCTTCATCTTGGAAATCCCTCAATATATAGGCTTGAGAGCCACAACCACCATAATAATATGAGGGGTATGGTTGAGGGTATGGATCCTTAATGTTTAGATCAAATCCTAATGTGAAGCCATAACATGGGGGTCAAACATAACGAACGCCATATGAAAGAGATGGCCCATAGAATTAGGTGGAGGAGATCCCCCTTATCCCTCAACAAGAATGGTTCTCCCCCAGAGTGAGAGATAGGGAATTGTCCTAATAGTGGAGCTCATTCAACATGGAAAAGGGGGCACCATGGCCCTCCCCCAGCATGGCCATGGGGGCGCCACCATTCATAAATGCTAAAAAATAGTTCGATTTTTCCAAGAAAAAGGTGTGTTTTGACCTTGAAATGATGGGTTTCTTCCTCCAATATGACTTAGGGGTCACGTACAATTGTTTTCATGGTGTCAAGTGGTAGTGACACCTAACAAAGTGAATGAGACACTTGGGAAGGTACATACAACACTTGTGATAACACATGCGACACTTACTGAGGTGCATACATCACTTTACGACACTTGCGAAACTTAGGGTGAGAAACACAAATGTGACATTTTTATGTGTAACAAATTCTCTAATGGAGTGTATAAAATGTAGTCCCTACCATGCACCTCTGGTAGACTTGTGTTGAAATATGTTTCCACACTCTCCCACCTAGTGTAGATTGCCATAATCCTATTGGGTAAGTATGAATTGACTTGTTCTGCTGACAAGTCATGCACTCCCTCACATGTCTTCATACATCATCCTCAAGGCCCTTCCTTGAGACCCTCTCTCTGGTCTATCGTTAATTCTTAAAGTACCTAAGATGCCTTAGCAAGGGTGAATCATGTATAACTCTCATGATCTCTTCCCTAAGTGTGGACTCAGGGACCAAGTATATGCTATCTCTATAGTGGATGATATCATCCACTACTATGTACCTGTCATCTCGAATAAGACCATCCATTAACTCATAAGAAAACTAGTCCTTGGAATATTCCACCAGAAGATGGGACTTCCAATCCACTATTTTAGGGATCTCCTCCTGACGTGTATGTACATCCTCCATACTGATCACATGGCCACAATGTAAAAAATTCGTCATTCTAGTCTCCCTGTCCCTGTATGGATGATAACCCGATTGAAAATCAATCTCTAGAGAGTACTCTATCCCATGCCTGAATATTCTCTCCATCATACCCCATGTCTCACCTAAATGTCCCCAATGATCCTCCCATGTCCTGATGTATATGGGGAGGTCATCGATAAACCACTATAGCTTCTGTGTGAATATGGGGTTCACGTGAGACCAAAAGGTGGAAAATAAGTTCACCAACCCCAATGGATTGACCAAGAACTTGAGGTGCCCATAATGACAATCAGACATAGTATGGTGATATCCCACTCGAAGACCAATCTCCAAGGAATACACCTCTCCTTGAATATCGTCCATCCACTCATCGATCTTGGGTAAACCAAACTCAATGATATGTATAAAGTCCCTGTCTGGAGGTGTCCCCTGGGGAATCATTTCAAAAACCCTCTGTACTCCACTGTATACAGTTGAATACTGTTGTATACCACTACAAACCCCTGTATAAACATGTACCACCCTATATCCTACATGTTCCACTGCATCAATCACCCCAATAATATGAAATGAACCTGGATCCCATAGTGATGTATCCACATTTGTCCATACTCAATCCCCTAATCAACTGGTACATATACTTCCTTGCTAGCTGGTCCACAAGGGATTTTCTCAACTACCTCCTATGTAGCTAATATTTGAGCCAAAAGAAATGACTCATGATCCTTGCAATGCAAAACAAGTGCATGGTCAAAACCCTCTATGTTAAACTTCTCCTCAAACACCTGCAACTCTGAATGCTCTTCATACAAAATTGTCACACGAGGCTCCTCCCTCAGATCATGAGTGCCAATCATGCCCTCATGCATTACTGCTGCCAAATATGACATTAATGATGAAGAATGCGCCAAACTCAACTCCATGTGAAACTCATGTGTAATATCCATAGCTTCCTCTTCATTATCTCTCATGCTTGACTCTCTAGAAGTTATATAAAAATCTAAGGGTAGATCATCCAACACCAAATATTCATCATATTTGGGTGCTAATACACCCTCATCATGCGCATCCAAAAAGTTGGCCTGAGGTTCTGTCAAACCTTCCTCAAGAAGTGAGGTATTTGCTTCATCTACTACCTTAGATTTCAATCCATTTTTATTCTCCTTCTTCCCAATAAGAGGCTTCAACAACTCATGATGCTCTAACAATTTTGTTAGATTCGTATGATATTCTTGAGAGAATTGTAAAAATTTTGCCAAGAGTTCTTAATTTGTCTTCATTTGTAAAATCCCCTTAGGATGGAAAGATCTCCAGCTATGATACCACTATAATATCCCTAATGGGAATATGCTAGGAAATAAATGGTTTGTTGTCAATCATGTAGTTCTGGTTGTGTACTTTCGTCAAATACTTGAATTACACGTGTTCTTAAACTAATTAAGTACTTTTCACAAACAATTTTCTAGTATACCCATAATGAATATTTTATCAAACATGTTGCACACAACTAAATACACAAGAAATGGAAGAGATAATATGCCACTTTATTATGAATGAAATATTGAACACACATTATAATTCTATGACTGTGGAAGTAGCTGTAACATACACAAAATTGTAAAACCAAAACCTGGTATAGTGCGTTGAACTCTTCCAGCATATGGTACAACCCCTCTAGTGGCTGCCAAGACTCTAAACAATCCCCACCATGAGATTGATTCCCTACTACAACAGACTGACTGTTGTCCACAACCTATGTCTACTTCGGTACTGACTGCAGTGGTCTGACCATTGCACCTAAGTATCTTTGCAACCTTAGTTTGCAGAGGTCCTCACAGGACAAGGCTAGGATATTAGCGGTGCCTCGGGTGATGAGGTTGTTCAACTAGAGAGGATGCATTCAAAACCATCATGGTAGCAACTTCATTCCGCAGGGATCTGCATGGGATGAAGCTAGGTGACAAGCAAGGCCTCACATGATGCTTGTGTTCAACCAACAAGGATGTCTCCTGTCATGCTTTCCCTGAAACCCTCCTCGTACTTGCAAAAACTGAGATCAACCTCCTCTGAATAATTTTACAAATCCCCTGCATAAAGTTGATATACCTCTAGCTGAATACAAACCCCAAATTGAAGCTCCAATGGAAATCCTTGATGGATTCCCCTCTTGTCTAGCTAGGGTGGATATTGCACGATTGCAACCAAACCAACAGTGGATGAGTTTTTCTAAACCCTAACAAAACTATGGCTCTAAGATCACTTCCAAAATGAGAGATCAAATCATAATCCCAGAATGAATCTCTACCCCTTCTTTTATCCTTCTTCTATGCCTTCTAGAACTTTCTCCCTTTTTTGACTAAATCAAATGTGAGACTTTTTTTTTTATAAGTGAGTGTGAAAATCTATATTATTGAGATAAAATATGGTACAAAAAGGAAAAGGGGGATCCCCTGATCTGCCAAAATGGAAACCAGATCAGGTATCCCGAAGTTGCGTTGCCTACTATAGCTGGGGGGAGGGATGGGCCGCCACCACAGGAAACCGACCTAGTCCTCCATAAACTTGTTTGAAAACTATACCATAACATATACATAAAAGATGAAAATGTAGTACAGTGGTATCTCCTACTCTGATAAACAACTCGACCAGTGGTTGTTGTTGCGCTAGTCCAATATGATAGGCTAGCTTTCATCTCCATCCTTTCTTGCCTCGTTCTCCTTCTTCTGCTCCACCGTGCACGTCTTCCTGATACAGGTTGGTGTTCCACATCAGTCTGCTGGAGTGATTTCCATGTGGTGGACATAGTGTAGGTATAGGTGGAATTTTCTTTCCATTCATTCCATTTTTTTCTTTTTGGCTCCTCTGGTCCTCTGCTATTCTTTTTGCACTATCCTCCAGGTTGCTGAGGCGGCTCAAAATTTCTGTGAGCATATTCCTGTGGTCCCTGATAGCCTCCCTGCTGGTTTCTTTCCTATCAATTCTCAACTTGCCTATCAACATTTTTGTGCGCCAGGATTCCTCCACCGTTTTGTGGTAGAGGGTTGTCCTGGGCTGTGTGGCCCCTGGGTCCCTTATCCCGTCCACTTCTTTAATTAGATCCGCCCAGGCTTTTCCCTAGAACGTGGTATTAACTTCTCTCTACCACTTGTCAATAATCGCTTTTCCCTTTGGATCCACCTGCGTAAGAAAGGTACCCTTGGATTCCCTGGCCGCCTACTCCATCCTTGTGATATTTCAGGTGTTTGTCAAAATTTCCTCCCCCTAGGGGCTTCTCTTACTATGGGTATTCTTCATTCTTACCATCTCAACTTGTTTTTGGTGGCTCTTGTATTGAATTCTTCCTCTATCTCTATTCTCCCCATCCTGGTAAGTCGGATGGCCTCTATAAATGATTCCCTCCGATCTGTGGCTTTACCTGGTGTTTCTTCTCTTATGGGGCTTCTACAGATGCAGGCTTATCCTGGTAATCATGGGTCTCTCGTAAAGGTGTATCTTCTGGTCCTTTTTCACTATTTCAAATTGTGTGCTCTTGGGCACCCTGTTGTCATCCTTGTGCTAATCCTTTGTCTTGCACGTTGTATGCCAATCATTACCTCCCCCCCGTATCTATGCGTGAGTGAGGTGTAACCATACCTGACCACGTGCAACCCTTTTGTTCTTTGTCCTTTGCCTCCTGCTGATTATTCTTTATGCTCTCCAATAGACAACCCCTATACTTCTTTCTATTGAAAAGATCATGGTGTTGTACCTCCTCTTGTTGTGTGACCGAGATCTGCATTGTAACTCATGTTTAAGTGGTGGCCTATTGGATTTTTCCTGGATCCTACGTGCCCTTCATTTCTTTCTACACCTCCAGCCTCGAAGTGGTCGTCTGTACTTCTACTGTCGTCATAGTCCTTTACCGCTACTTGGATGTAGTCTATTCAGAACTAACCATTCAGGATGTTACTCCATATGGAATCCAGTTCTGGTCCTTCCTTGTTGACCCCTTCGTTAGTGATTATGTCCACTAGTCCATTTGCTGACCTCCGTACCCAACGCAACTCCATTGTGATCCCCATCTTTAAGTGCTCTTGAATTTTTTTCAAGGAATGAGCCAAGCGCCAGTGCCTCTGAATTTTGCCCACTCTGGTACCGTTTTGAAGCCTCTTGACTGTATTTATGACCAGCGTGGAATCTCCTTCCACTATGGCATTGGTCATCCCTTCCCGGTGTAGAATCTTGAGGCCGGTCTCTAGGGTTCCAAATTACACGGAATTGTTGGTTGAGTTTCCCAGAATCCCAGTGTACAATCGGATGATTCTTCCTTTACTCCCTAATTACTCTTCCCATTCCTATCCGTCCTGGGTTACCTTTCGATGCCCCATCGAAATTCAGCTTGAGAGAGCCCTCTGGTGGTGGTTTCCAGTTGCGCTCACCTACTTGTAGTTGCGGTGGCCGTCTTACCTAATTGGGGTTGCGTCCATCTTTCAGTTGAAAGGCTTCTAGGATTCAGAGGTCCTGGTCTATGAGTTGCGCTCTTCCTGTTTGGCAGTTGCGGCTCTGTACCGTTTCTCTTGTCATGGAGATTATTGTTTCCTTGATCTTCCCTGTCGTCCATCTTTGATCCCTGAAGATGCATCAGTTCCTTTCCTTCCATATTGCCCATATGGTCATTCCTAGGATGAGGGTCTAACAAAGATTCACCTCTTCATTTTCATTGTATTTCTCTTTCCAGATGTTGATAGTTGCAGATATATTGCCTCTAATCCTATTAGACTGTCCGAAGATGCCTGCCGCCCAGTCCTAGATTTCTGCTGTGTAGGTGCATTGGTCAAGGAGATAGTTCATTGTTTCCTCCTTTGTTTCACATAGGTGACATCTTGAAGGACCTATGAATCCTCTTTTCCTTAGGTTTTCCCAAGTTAGGATTCAGTTGTGGAGTATTATCCACTGGAAGAATTTTATTTTTGGCTAATGGGGGCTATTCCAAAGCTTATCCCATTGGTGCGTCAGATCTTCTTAGTCCTGGTCCGTTATATAGTGCTAGACTTCTTTCAGATTGAATTCCCCACCGTCTTTGTGTCCCCATATCAGCTAGTCACTTCCATTCGTGACTGCAATTTTTCATCTCCCCAATTCCTCCTCCACCTCTTTTAATGTTATTGCGGTTTAGTATCCATTCTTTGGGGTAAGAGTGTTCCAGATTCTCCATTTATTGCGATCAGTTTCTTTTTTCCAGTACTGGTAGACTCGGGTTTTACCTTGTGCTATCAACTCCTGTTGGAGTTCCTCCCAGTCTAGTTTCTCCATTCTAGGTTCTTGTTTTCATGCGTCCTCTCGGAATTTGGTTGTTCTTCCATTTCTTACTTCCCAAAAGTTGTGTGGTTGGACCCAGGCTTTGTTGCGCCAGGCTAGGTTCCAGATGGCAGAACCTTCCCTAGTGCCTCTGAAGCAGATTCTGTCCTGGTCGCAAATGTCCGGGGAATAATTTTCCTTCCATGGGTTGACCCATGGCGTAGTAGTTTATTTGACCCAACGCCACCAGAGTTTCACCCCATAGGCGTCATTGGTCACTTGCGGGTCATGTAACCCCAGGCCTCCTTTTCTTTTTGGTTTGCAAACCTTCTCCCAAGCCACTGGTGCCCATTTTTTCCTTGTTTCCGCACCTCTCCATAGGAAGTCCCTTTGTATGGTTCTTATTTTTTATAGTATCCCCTTGGGGGTTGGGAAAAATGACATCGTAAAGGATGGAATTGCCTGCAAAACCGACTTGGTCAGGACTAGTCTTCCGACTAGGTTGAGGGATTTGTACGTCCAATTTTTTACCCTTTTTTGTAATTTGTTTATTATTCCTTCCCAAGTTGACAAGTGGTATGCTTTGTCTGTCAGGGAATGCCCAAATACTTAGTTGGGAGTGCTTTGCGTTCAAAGCCCAAGACGTTGGCCAAATTTCTTTGGATTGCAGGGTTGGTATTAAAGAAGAAGATCATAGATTTGGATTGGTTGATCTCTGCCGCCGAGGCTTCCCCAAACTCTTCTAGTATATGTTTGTAGGCTTTCGCTTCCCTGACCGTGGGTATGTCGTAAAGTAAGGTGTCATTCAAAAAATGTTGGTGTGTGGAAGTAGGGCAGTTTTCAAAGGGTTTGATACCTTTTATTTCCCCTGTTGCAGTTGTTATTTTTATGCTTCGACTGAGACCTTCCATCATTAGAATGAACAGGAAAGGGGACAATGGGTCTCCTTGTTTGATGCCTCTCGTGGGCCAGAAAGGTTTGGCAGGGGCTCCATTTACTAGGAGCGAGTAGTTTGTTGTGGATACTAGGCTGACTATCTAGCTGATCTAGTGTTGGGTGAAGCCGAAGGCTTCCAGGGTCTTGACCACATAGTGCCAACTAATTTTGTCATAAGCTTTTGCTAGGTCTAGTTGTATTATCATTCCCCCTCTCTTTTGAAGCTTCAAGGTGTGGATCAGCTCATGGGCATGGGTGGTATTGTCCATTATTTGTCTTCCTTCCACAAATCCTGCCTATTCTTGTGAGACCAGTGTGGGTAGGAGTGGTTTCAATCTATTTGCTATAACCTTGGAGATTATCTTATAAACCACATTGCACAATGTTATAGGTCTGAATCGATATGGGGTTTTGACTTCATTTTATTTGGGGATAAGTGTAATCATTGTAGCATTTAGCGCTTTTAGAATGGAGGCTGACCTTCGAGAGTATTCCACTACCCTATATATGTCGTATTTGACCACTTCCCAACAGGCTTTGAAGAACTCCATTGTGAAACCATCCAGACCTGGGGATTTTCCATTGGGCATTTCCTGAAGTGCTTGGTCAATTTCCTCCTCCGCAATGGGCTTGTTCAGGTTGTTATTTTGTTCTTCAGTGACCAGGCGAGGGATATTGGATTATTTTTTGTATGGCCTCCATTCTGTCTTGGTTTGGTTCCTGGTCTATCCCGTGGAAGTGGTTTACCAGAGTTGCTTCGATGTCCTTATGTGACTCTCTCTCTATTCCATCCTGGTCCCTAATCTTCAAGATTTTGTTATGGGCTCTTCTGGGCATAGTTGTTCTATGAAAAAACTTGGTGTTCCATTCTCCTCCTTTTAACCATCTGATCTGAAAATTTTGTCGCCAAAGAGTTTCTTCTTGCTAGCATCAAGCTTCCCATTCCTGGGTCATTTGGATCTCTTCCTTTTTCCACTCCTCCGTGTAGCCCTCCGAAATGCAGGTTTCCTGGAGTTTTTTCATTTTTTCTTTAATGTTGTTCTTCTCTTGGTTTATATTCCCAAAAGTGTCCTTGTTCCACTCCTTGAGCCTATATTTGATGTATTTTAGTTTCTTATAGAGTTTGAACATTCTTGTCCCTTGCTCTGGTTGCTCCTCCCACCACCACTATTTGATTATTTCCTTGAAAGTCAGATGTTCTATCTAGAATTTCTCAAATATGAAGGGTCTGTTCTTTGGTGTGGTATGGAATCCTGCTTCCAGTTGCATTGGACAATGATCAGATCCCCCCCAGGGAAAGATGTTGCAATCTAAGGTTAGCCCCTGCATGATGATCGACTCTGACACTAGGAATCTGTCGAGTTTTTTTGATACCTAATGATGGTTCATCCTTTTATTGTTCCAAGTGAACTGACCATTATTAGTTTTCAGATCTACCATCTCTATTGTGTCTATGAACTTTGAGAAATCTTCCGCATCTCTATCCAGTCTTCTTATACCTCATTTTTTCTTCGCAAGTGATGTAATGATGTTGAAGTCCCCTGCTAGGATCCATTGGAGATTGTTGGATCGGTTTTTAAGATCTTCTAGGTCACTTATCATGCCTCTCCTTTCCTTTGACACCTAGGGCCCATACACATTAGTGCATAGAATCACCTCTGTGTTCCCAGTGATTTGCATGCAGACCGTAAAGGTATGCCTGGTCACTTCAACCACTATTAGGCTTAGTACTTGTGGGTTCCATAGGGTGAGGATACCTCCTGCCATTTGGTGGTCTCCAATAGCCACCATCTTGTACGTGCACCAATGTTGTTCACTGATTGCTTCCATTATGTCTGTATTGCATTTTATCTCTTGAATAAAACATAGATCAGGTTGTTCCTATTTGAGTCTATTTTCAAGGATTCTTTGCTTTCTTGGGCCGTTTAGGCCTCTTATGTTCCAAGTTATAACCTTTATTTAAACATGTGGGAAGGATTTGGGGAAGAGTTTCTTGATCTTACCTGAGTTTATCAGTAGCGCTCCTAGCTCCTGTAGGGCTACGCTATTTGATTTCCTTCCTTTTTTCATCTGCGTCTGCTTGGGTGAGAGTTGTGGTTGTCCCTTACCCTCTTTGACTCTTAGGTGTCCAATCTCCCCATGTGTGTGCTTTAGGCCTCTAGCTTTGGCTTCCTCCCTCAAGAGGAACATGTACTGGATGCGGTCAAGTTTCTCTGTTGGTACACTACCTACTCCCTGTCTTTTTCATTTCTCCAGTATGTTTGTGAGATCTATCCCTTCCCTTTCCACAAGGTCTCCGAGTTCAAGATCCTCTGTGCTTACTTCGCTTGGGGTCATTTCTGCATCTCCCTCTGCTTCTTGCATGGGGGTGTTGTCATCTCTGATTCCTCCATCCATTGGTGTTGCGCAACTTCCCTGTTCCTTCTGGTTACTTGGCCAGTCAGTGGGCTCATTTGCTGTTTGTTCCCTAACTTCCTGAGATTTTTCCGTTTCCTTATCGTTTTCTACCCCTTTATTGGTTTTTTCCCATCCTTTCGTTTTATTCTGGGCCTCTGTGTTATTTCTTGTTGGGGATTTACTCTGATCTTTGTTTGCTCTGCTTCTGAAGTTTGGTTTTATAAACCCATCCTCATCCTGCTGTGGTTTGTGGTTTTCCACTTCCTGTTTTTTATTGAGAAAGAATTCCCTGACTAGGTGACCATGTTCATGGCATCTTATGCATTTGAAGGGGATCTTCTCATAATCAATGCTTTGGATCCATTCCTCATCTCTGAATCTGAGACTTATGGCTTCTGGGAGTGCTCCCAACACATCCATCTCTATACATATTCTTGCGTAAGATGTATATCTCCCTTTTAGGGTGGCTTCGACGATCTTTATGTATTTCCCTAGTATGTTTCCTATTGCCTCGAAAGTAGAGGGTAACCAATAGTCTAAAGGTAGGGAGTAGAATCTCAGCCAGACCAACACCTTTTTGAAATTTTCTTTTTCTGGGGAGAAATTTTCCTTCCATAGTTGCATGTACAAACTTGTTGATGCATGGAAGTATGGCCCTCACTCAAAGACTCTATCTCTATCCTCTAGGTTTATAAAAATTGTTGTGAAGAAGCCTTTCGAGCCTAGATGGAGCTCCACTTCCCCATTTGGCTTCCAAAGGTATTTGATCCAGTTGCGCAATGTTCTTTTTGTGGGCCACAAGCCCATAAAATTGCATATTAGCGCATGCGCTTTCATCTGATCCATGTAGAGTTGTGTTTGCGGATCCTCCAGTATCACCTTGGGTATCATTATTGTTTTGGGTTTTCATGGGTTGTGCCCTTCTGCCTGGTTGGTCTTCCTTGTGTCTTGTGTCTCACTCTGAGTTTCTTTGGCTTCTTCTTCCATGCACTTTTTTTTGCCCTAGTTTCTTTCCTGACCATTTTTTGGGTCTGAACCCGAGGTGCCTGTCATTGGTGCCTTGAAAAATACGCCCCTTGGCCCCTTCCCTCTGTCTACCACTACCTATTTTTATGAGGGGGTACCCTTACCCCCCCCTTTGGTGTTCATGATGTCCTCTTCTATGGCCGCTACTGCTAAACCCTAGCTTGCAGTTGCTCCGCAATTCCCGGTCACCTCCACATGTGTGATGGTACTTAAAAAACCAAATCAACTGTGAGCCTTATTCCCCTTTTAATTTTACTTTAAGATTAAAAGTCACTTTAATAATGGTTAAGTAACTTATTAATCTAAAGTTACTTTATTTCCTTAATGTGACTTTAAAAAGACAACATCTCCACTAAGTGGCATTACATGACCCCTTTTTGACTCCCCTTTTCTTTCCCGACAAGCCACAAAAGTCATTTTCACTGCAGAATAGGGGAACCCAAAAATGGGGACATGAAAAATGGTTTGAAGAAGTTAACCATCACAACTGTCTAGTTCCAATGTATAATTTGAAAACAATTGAGTAGTTGGACCATTGTAAATTTCCCCATGTCCAACTCACATTGGTGGGGAAAACAAGAAACAATTAAGAAGAAAAACTATTGAAAAAAATATGGTTCAATTGCCAATAAACAAAAGGAGAGAAAGAAAGGGAAACAAAAGAGATGGTTTTATTTATTTATTCAGTTCAGTTGGTGGAAGACATAGGAGAGGAAAGAAAGAAGGGACTTCTGCAGGAGAATACAAAAGAGGAAGGGATGCCCAATTTTGGGTTCACAACGTGGAACAATGAACACACACCCATCCATTAAATCACAATGAAAACTATGTGAGATTGTCTGGTAATGTAGTGACATTGTAAAAGAAAAATTCTATTTTGTTAATAAACAATCTTGAGTCCTTGTTTAAATGTAGTACTTGTTTCCTTTTACCGCGACTATAAATTTCTCTTGACATTTCTTAAATTGTTAAATTCTTTTAAGCTAGTACGCTATTTAGTTGTGCACTTTGTGGGTTGGAACCTAGTTCTGTAGTTGTTTGAGTACATGTCAGAACCCAAATTATAATAAATCTAATTACATAGATAAACACAACATGCTGATAAAAGTAGAGATACATGATTCAATATTTCATAATTTAGAAGGAGTATGAGGTGAGTAACTTACTTGATAGCTGGAATCAAATTACTTGTGGCACTCCAATCCTTTATCCCGCAAGCCGCTGAAACAAAGTGTGGGGGGCGAATCTCCTCCTAACCATACCCCATGTCTTCACGACTGAGAGCCCCTAAGATCTCAATCCACTACTATGCCAATTTTTCTTTTCTTTGTCATCAAATTGCTGAAGAAAAATGAGATGTCATTTTCTCCTTCTTTCCCCTCCTTATATAGAATCCTTTCATGATAAATAATTCGGTCCCTAGGATCCTCTTATAATTATTTATTATATTTTAGGGTTTTTCTTTCATAAATTACTGTTACTTATTTTACCATTTTCTTTTATTACTCCAAATATTTATTTAAGTACTTATTATGATCCCTTTTGGATAATTATTATACTTCCTTATTATTATTATTTATTTAATACTTATATGGTGATAAACCCTTTAGGATAATTATTGTACTTTATTATTATTATTATTTATTTAAATAATAATAATATGGGGCATGGCATACTACCTCTCTTCAAGGAACTTCGTCTCAAAGTTAACGTTGATTATGTGCTTATAGATATTTTTTTTAGATAACCAAATCCTCCACAACACCCTCTGTTAGATCTCGTATCTTCGACACCACCCTTTGCTAGAATAATATAAATCCACCCAAGTGACTGCAATAGGCATTGAAAGTTCACATAAAAACATCGGGGAAGTGCGAGTATTCTCTAGATTTTCTTCTAGACTTCCAAAACCGGGCTTAAAGCCTACCAGTCTATCCAAAGCCCGAAGGATCGAGACCTCATATACCTAAGCAAGCATTTGGATTGGTACTCACGTACACCAGACATATCGAAAGGCTGACCTAAAATCCCTCCACAATTACCAAGTATAACCCCAGGCATTGAAGTCTAATCCCACAACACCACTGACGAGCAACACTCTAGCCATTTTTCGGGACTTCGGCATCACAACTCCAATATAAGGCATAAAAATTACTAGCATGAGTAGTAGATTGATTTTTCCCCAACCCATAACATGTTATTTGTAATATTCTCCTTTGTGGTTATGGGATCCCATAAGATCATCAAATAAACTGGCCTTCTCTCCCATTGGTGGATTTCCTGACAATCACCACCTCACAACATGCAATGTATTAGTCTTAATATCAACATATCAAAACAATAATCCACATGCTAACTCTCATATGTCATCATACGAATACAAAATCATTGTCATCACCACATTCTCCTTAATGTCATCATAAAACATCTTATCATAAAGGATTGCATGCAATTACATCATGTCATCACATCAGGAGATACTATGATAATAAATCTAACCTCAAAATATATTTATCAAAAATATAAAATTTGCATCAACATAATAGATGGAACCACATGTTATCATAGCATAACATCATAAAAATGATAATCATCTCAACATATATCACATGCAAAGAAAATATCAAGAGCGTTCTTATCATGATTCATAAACAAAATCAAATTTACTAACGTGCATAAATACATAATGAATACTAGCATTTATCTATAAAACACAAATTATCATCAAAACATCCATCTAGCGCATGGATCTATTGTGTTAAGTTTACCAGTCTGGACTAGATCATTAATACTACGAGTGCTAGGTTCTCATCAAGATATCGATTGCTTTTCGACAATAATTTATTCTTCTTTCAACAAGAAGGTTAACAATATAGGGGGTATGTATAATCAACCTATTAATCCATTGTTGGTTTGTTTGTCCTTCACATACCATGAATGGTCCATGTTGTTTTCACCTAGTGCAAATTTCCAATCTTTAACATTCTTCATAGTGTTTTACAACCCAATTATCAGACCTTGAATAGAAGCACTAGTCTTTTGTTAGCTACCAAGAATGGAGGCCACAACTGCAGTTTTTGATGCAACAATTGCAAATCTTACTCTAGAAAGAGTAAAAAATACTCTTTTATGCCATTTTCCCTGCATCCAAAGATGAAAAATATAATTTGTTAATTTTTATAATAGAAACATTTCTAAAATTTTCCATTGAAAATCTTTCAAAAATTTACTATATTGAAAAAAAATAAAAAATGTTAAAAACATTTTTTTTTACTATATATATTTTGATAACAAATTTAAGAAAAAAAATGTAAAAAATAATCCTAACATAAAAAAGAAAATTAAAAAATAAAAATTAAAAAAACTAATAAACAACATTTACAAAATAAAAAATAAAAACAAATATCATTTTAAATGGGAAAAATACTTTGTCAAAAACTATGTGAGTAATTCTCTAATTAGAAGGCCTAATTCTATGAGGACATTCAGTGAAGCATAACAATATCAACAAATCACATAAAAATTGACCAAGAGACCTCATACATTATAACCAAAACACTCATCCACTCTACTTAACCCACCTGGTTATTTATATATTGGAAACGTAATGGGTTACGAACTTCACAAAATGTGAAGAGTCAAGTTCGTGTAATGGCTTCACACCTTATCCTATTTCGTGTGACTAACAGTGAGATCAGACGCCTTAGTTCCTAGGCGTTTTTCCTTCCCTTCTGTAGAAATGTTCCTTTGTGAGCGTGCCAGTCTGTCATCTCTGATGTTTGTCCATATCTGTCATTTAGTCTGCCTTACTCAGCTTAGAAATAAAATGTTCCTCTGCCTAGATTATTATGCCAGACTGCCTCACGCCCCGTTTCTCTAACTTCCTCTGGCCAGTCAGTTTTCAAAATTCCTTCCTTCCCTCTTGCCGATTCTCTTTTCAAGATTGTGTTCCAGTCACACCTCTCTTCCCTCTGAATCTCCAGTCGGTTCCAATTTACAATTGTTTCCAGTTTACTCGCAACTTCCCTTGCATAAAATACTGAGAGACCAATAAAGAATACCGAGAGACTAACTCTTGCACTTGACTCCGAGATTCCATTCCTTTGATGCACAATTGTTAGTAGGTACCATTCCTCCATTTATCATCTTTGATTTTATTCTTTGCGCTGCTTTTCCTGCTCGCCTACTTTGCTAATATGCCATTCTCCTCCATAGGCAACCATTAGGGTTTCCTCCATTTCATTTTGGGGACTCCTCTTCCTCGTGCAGCCTTTGTCCAGTAGAACATTCAAGCTTGAATTATCTCCGTTCTCCGGTTGTACAAAGGTTATGGATGATGGTTATCAATTTTTTGTTGATAGGTAGCTTGTTATAGTCTTCTCAACTCCAAATTATTGGGGTGAATTTGACAATGCCGATGCAATGATTAGTGTTGATCAAACACTAATGTGCAAGTCACTCCACACTTATTTACATTTTGGGTAGATGGTAGATGCAATTTTGGAAATTGCTGGTCTCTCTATATTATACCTGGAAATAAATACCATTTAATGGAACCTGTTTATATTCAAGACAGTGGCAACAACCTCATTTCTAGTGTGGCAACAACTTTTTGATGGGCGTTGACAATATATCTTGGAGTTAATGAACCAATGAAGAAAAAAAGTGTGGAGTAAATTTTTTTTCCATACCTATGATAATGCTTCCTAGACAATTATAACACTATTGCTTATTTGTTAGCACGTAATGTTGGAGGTGTAACAACTTCTCTTGTCCGATTGCCAATAGAGGTTGCCAAGCAAAGACTACAAGCAGGGCATGTTTGTGGTAAAGGCATACATTCCACATCTATTTCCTTGCCTTCCAATCATCTGACAAACTCGATGATCGTGGACAACAAACAAAACAATTGCTTGTAAGTTTACTTGTATTTTTCTTGTAAACATGTGCATTTTCAGTAGAAGCCAATACCCTTCATTTGTTGAGTTTGCATAGTTGAGTTTACATTTTTGAGTCTGATTGTTAAAGGGTGGAATCATGAAGGTGGGTTACACTTTCGTGACAATCGGATCTCCAACATTCCGAAAATCATTTTTTCGGCCGAAAGTACTATTTTTCGGCCGAACCTTTGAATGTCAAATCGAATGGCACCCTGACGATGCCCTTGATTTACGTGTCCAATTTTAGTCGGATGGATATTTTTTCATCCGGTAACATCTTTTTGGCCGAAAGATATTCCGACCGAAATAATGTTTCGGTTGAACTATCTTTCGGTGGCCGAACAAATGTTTATATATTACCCGCACATCGCTCCTATCATAGTTTTTGCGAGTTTGGAGAGTGTTTGCTACTGTGATGTTCGGAGAGTGTTTGGAGAGTGTTTGCGAGTTTAGAGAGTTTTTGTTGTGTTGTTCAGAGAGTGTTCGGAGAGTGTTTGCGAGTTCAGAGAGTGTTTGCTATGAGTGCGGAGAGTTGGTTGTGTTGTTGTGTTGTTGTGTTGCTTGGCGTTTGCTGTGGGCAGATGGGTGGTGGACGTTGGAGCAATGACGATGTTGTGGAAGTTGGAGTAGTGAGCGTCATTAAGGTATGGTTAGATTAGATTGATTTACTAAAATATAATTAAAATTTATAACAGAATTATAGTTTAGATTTTTAGATTGTTTAGGAATTAAATCTGTTTTTTTAGATTGTTGACAGGGCCATATTCGACCCTGTACATGGACAAGGACGGATATGGCCTTGTCCATGTACAGGTATAGGCCCGAATTCGGGCTTGGACCTGTACATGGACAGGGCCAAATATGGCCCTGTCAATTTACCATATACCTTGACAAAATTAGGAAAGAAAGTAGTGATACATTTGGATTTAGAAAATAGTACAACGTTGACAAAATTATGTCAATACATTTGGATTTAGAAAGTAGTGATTATGTAATACCATTGTTATGTTTTCCTTAATTGTGTATTTTTAAATATTAAGTTKTTATTRTTGGACTACATCTATTTTTTATGATACAKTTTCAAAATCACTCTTACATAGACAATACATAGTTAATAGTGAACCTAGCTTACATAGACACTACATGCTTGATCTATTACATATCACACCTTATACATGCTGCTTATAAACTAATGGTAATAGAACACATTACCTTGAAATTTGGCCCTGTCCATGTACAAGTACATGCCTGAATTCGGGCTTGTACCTGTACATGGAAAGGGCCATATTTGGAGAGTAGAAAGGACGATAGAAGCAAAAGTGGTACTACAATACTTTGGAGGATGTATGGTTGGATGTAATGTACCTTGCTAAATTTTTTGATACATTTTGTTTCAGTTCTTGGTTTAGATATTAAGACAAACAATTTGTATTCAAAACATTCTACTCACATAGTAAACACACTCTGCTATAGGAATATAAAAAACAACAAAATAACCCCACTGATTTATTGTATTAAATATTTGGTGGCAGCAATACAATGAAATCACAGAAAAATACAAAATACTAGAAGAGGAACCTGATATCTGTTCTCTTTATATGTTGTCTCTGCAAAACTACTCCAAACAAGCCTGCCTGTAGATGATTGTAGTGTGCAACAATTATCAGCAGGAGATACCAGCTCTGTAAGTGGTAATATAGGCCAAAACAATCATAAACAACAACACCCCCAAAGCAAGAGATGGGCCTGTAGGTGTCACCCTTTTGTTTTGACCCTCCTAATAGCATTAACAAGTCCCCAAATGGAAGGTAGCAACAACCACAAATGAAGTGCTTTCCCCTCATACCAAACTTGTCCCCAAATCAAGGTACTTCGACTCACTACCAAATATAATGACCCCCAAGCAATAATAACTCATACTACATAGGAAAAGCTCTGTCCAACACTATGATATAAACTCAGCTATGCAAGAATGTACCCAGACTGAAGAAGTTCGCCCCCACAGAGGTTAACTAATGAGATTATGAATAAACTATATTATCTTTTTTATAAAGGAAAAAATGTAAGGGTTGATGTAACCTAATGCTTTCCTCTCATCACAAGTCAATTGTAATAGAAATCTATAAAAAAGACATTCTCGTTACTAGGAATAATTATTGGGTACATGCACAACATATTAGAATATGGTGTAAAATGTTGAAACTCAGAAAATTGAATTAAAGCTTCCAAAATATATAACCTTAATTCATTAGAAAATTATATAAAAAAATAAAAAAATCACTAATAATGGAATGCTAGTTTTCCTCTTAAAATTTAATGCATATGTTCTCATTAAGATGCCATTTTAATATCTAAATGATAGAATTTCTTAAAACAAATTACTTTTCACATTGGTTTCTTCTTCAAGGATCTCAAGGCCAAGAAATGAAACCGCCAAGTTGTTTACTATAAGGTTTGGTGGTTTCAAGTCCTAATATTTTCATAAATTTTATTGGCATAACATTTTTTAATGCCCTAGAATCCAACATACAATTATGCAAAAACAATTCATAACTTTTTTTTTTAAAGTAACCACTTTTTCTTCATAACTTGAGTTGGTTGGGTTCATTTAGGAGTTCCATGTGGTCACATACTTGGATTTATTTGATTTTGATTACTGGGATTTGGATTGGTTAGACTTCAAATTAGGTTACTTTGAGTTGGATTACTTTTGGCTTATTTTTGAAATTGTTCACCCCTACATTCGTAAGTAACCCAATCCTTCTCACAAATTCTCCTCTTGACTTCCTCTTGAAATGGATTGGGTGATAATTCCCTATCAATGATGGTAGGATCAATGATTCTTTCATTTGTTTGATCATTAGAAACATTGTCGATCATACTTGTCCATTCACCCACATACTTATTTAGATCATTTGGTTGATCAATATTAGCTTAACTTTGCTTGTTGGAAAGCCTCTTTGGCAACTAAACAAGTGTATTGGTCATGTGGTACATCACAAGGATTAAACCATGGCAATGTTTCTTGGTCAACCACATTATTTGTCTCTAGTGGTTTTGGAACTCTTTGATTCTAATTATATATTGAGGTTGTCTAGACTTATCTCAACCATTATTTCCCCTTGAAAAGATTGTGGTTTTATCCTTTTTCCCTTATACCTTTAGACATCTCTCCATGTTTGAGCAGTCGGCCAGGAGCCAAATCGACGGTCATCACTTCAGTGTTTAAAGACCTATAGATTCAAATGCCCTACTTTTCTGTGCATGGATGATGAGTGAAGGATAAGAATCTGCTATGTCGTCTATCCCTTATTTATCTCTGAGTTGATTGATTCATGGCTGAATTTTTAGTCTTTGCACCTACTTGTGTAGATTTGGTTTTTCCTTGAAATTCATCCGATCAATATTTAATTTAATATGCTTGGCTTTTTTGTCAGTAACTGAATGAATTTCACTTTTTTTGAGTCTCTTGATATGGATTCTCTACCAAATTCAACACTCACTTTTGATATGGCTTCTCTTCCAAACCATAGGCTCTTATCATTGTAAACTCCTCAAAAAGGAACTTGTCTCCCACTTTGGTTGTCTTTTCCAATTGTAGTGACCCTTTGACTAAAGGAATAATTATAATGAATAATTCATTTTGGATAATAAAGTCTAATATAGAAATAAAAGAGTCTTAGATGGGAACTAATTATTATAACTTAATTTAGTATTTAAAGATGGGAACTAATTATTATCTTATTGATGATCTTTATATTCATATAATATAACTTCAAATTGACAACTTATTAATTAATTCATTAATAACCTAGAGACATTAGTAACTAATTTGTTTATTGAACCATAATATTGTATGTGTGTTGGATATTTAGGCATAGCTAGCACACACATATCTCATATGTAGATGACTATTTATAAGCGATGTTCCTAATGTAATTTTTAAAATGTTAACAATTAATAATGCAAACAAATAAATACAGAAAATCACCGAGCTCCCTTTAAACCCTTAATTCCATCTCGCATCTCCCATCCATTTATTTGTTGAAATATGTTGGAGTTTTGACAATATTGAACTAACTCTAGAGATAATCCAAATGCAAAATCTTCAAACCTTTCAACCTAATATCTCTAGTAGACAACTAGTATTAGTCATCACACATCTAGGGAGTGTGGATAGCATGACCATCCCACAACGCGAGAGGAGTGTGGATATCTATAGACATTACCCTTTATAACCATTAATTTTGTGACAATTAAAAGACTCACTCAATTGCATATTCTTCGATATATATATGTTATTAAAACTCACATTACTATTTGTAGAAATAGGCTTCATTACCACCATAAATTTTGTGACAATTAAAAAACACTAAAAATCATCTTCTTTTTAATATATATCCCATTAAAACTCACATTACTATGTTTACAATAGGTTATGATGCACTTACATTTGAAATTATTGTCATGATTACTCTCAATCAACGTGAATTGCTACCTTATATGACTATATTTTAT